>CM062815.1:252502744-253072744 GCA_031772625.1 Pinus tabuliformis
ATCCAAGAAATGCTGAAGGCATATTTGCTGAGTTTTTTGGTGATTCAAGCCCGTTTGGGGGTATGGGTGGGTTTGGAATGGGCACAAGGGGTTCAAGGTTTCACGATAGCATGTTTGGAGGTTTTGGTGGCCCAGAAACTATGTTCGAAGGATTTGGTGGAGGAGCTACTATGGGACCTCGGAAAGCCAAGCCTGTGGAAAACAGGTTACCATGCACGTTGGAAGAGCTCTATAAAGGCACTACAAAGAAAATGAAGATATCAAGAAATATCGCTGACGTTAGTGGGTTTGTACAGGAGGCATCTAAAGATTCTTTTTGTATTGCCATGCGATAGTAAAAGTAATCTCTTTTAAAGGGGGTCATTTTTTAAACACCCTGACCCATTCCATTAAATGATGATCTCTGCTTGCACCTTTTCCATTGATTGATGATCTCTGAATGTAGTCAATGTATTTGTTATAGAATTAGCCTTTCATATAACATCTATTTTGTCCGTCAGTAATTTAATATATAGTTACCAACAGTTCCCAAATTTTCAAAAGATGTTTCGTTTTCTGTTTTCTATCATTGCTTCCATTATTCCATAAATGTATTGCACTCTTCTCAGTTTCAAAGCCTTTAGTGCAATCTGTGCAGTATAAATTTATTGCATAAGCGATATCTAAGGAAGGTTCGGTTCTATTTTATCTCTAGCGTCAATTGCTTTATCATCTGTTAATCTCACTAGTGACAGAGTATATGCTAGCCGTCGTATAGAAATATTGCGATATTTATGTGCAAACTGCAAATGCATCCGTAGAATGTCTTATTTTGGACATACGTTGCAACCTTCTACTTATTTCTTTTTAGCTTTACTGTAATGATGATTCAAATTATTGCCTGTATTGGACCCGTATGTGCCCTTGTGTGTTAATTATAAGGGAGAAATGTTGTTTGTCAGGCACCCTATGTTTCAAGGGCATTAGACATGTCAGATGAACAACAGGTGGTAATGGGAGACCACAGTCGACAAGGTTAATGTGTGATCATACTGTTTATTTCATTTTGCATGGTCAAGTTGTTGAAAATTGCTACTTAAATGTAGTTTATGGTCGGAAGGTAAACCATATGCACCCCACAATAAATACTCGGAAGGTAAACCATATGCACCCCACAATAAATACTATATAGATTGGGATATACACTGTTGGATTTACACTGAGATATGCAACATTTGGATCTAATGGTGTATATCCCAACCTATTGAGATATGCAACAATTGGAATCTAATGGTGTATATCCCAACCTATATAGCATTGAATGCACTGCTGCAATGAAATTAACTATTTTGTATATGTATATGGTATGGTTTGGAATGGAGTAATTATTATGTATTTTTTTATTTATATTTATAAATTTTAAGTGAGATTTGGGGTTTAGAACTTTATAGAGTTATTTAGACATTTCAATCAACCAACACTTTTTTCGGTTAATATTTTTTGATTATAGCTCACAACTCCTAAACATTATTATGAAAATAAAGACATTTCTAACCATGTAAAAAGCACCAGCATTTTGACAACCATGACGTAACTAGATGGTGTGTTATGCCTCATTAGCCACACATTTATGGCTAGCCATGTGTGGACTTCAAAGTTGAGGGTGAACCATGCAAAAAACCTAATTTTAATATATTATTAAGCTATGTTAAATATAGGGCCAATAGGAAGAAAGGGATTCCATTATTTATCATTTTAAGCCTTCCATAGTTGACTAGAACATCTAGAAATGGTATTTGAGAGCATAAAAAAGGAGGAAAATAATCTTTAGTTGTTATTCACACCATGGTGCCAAAGAAAACTCCATGGTGTGCGTCTCTTTATTTGTATTTACATTCACATAACTAAAGGAAAAGTGGCAATGCATAGGCCTCACATTCTAGATAAGTTTTCTCCCACATCCATTTATTTGGCCACAAAATGTGTCGAATGAACAAGAGGAAGTAAACATTGTTGAATAGCAACAAACTCAAGGTATCATTAATTCTTCACAGGCAATGGAAAGAGAGATGTATATTGGTTCCAGAAGATCTCGTGCACAACGTGAAGCCATGGAAGACCTTTATAGGGGTTCAGTACATGATATTAAGGAGGGTTGCATGATTGCAGTGCTAGCAGATGGAGATCCCAAAGGCTATCCATTTTGGGTTGCTAAAGTTATAAAGGTCTTTACAAAAAATGAGGATGTTACAAGTGTTGAAGTACATTGGTATGCCACAAATACCCACCCATTCAGTGGTGTGTATAAGCCAGAGATGGTAGTTGACAAAAAAATGGTGGAAAAAGAAAAAGAAAGGGTACAAATATAAATCGCCGCCGCACAGACATATTACAATTGGAGGATGTTGACATACTTGTTTATGACTTTAATTTAACAAAGAGAGGAACTCTTCGCTTCAAGACGACAGAGATTCTAAAAAGGTTGTTACCAGAAGGAACAATGTTGACATGGGAGTCTGCTGAAACCAGTCATAGATCTAGAAGACTTTTGAAACCTGGAATGTTGTGCATGCATGTGGACTCAGATGGGGCACTAGTTGATGAAAGAGAAGAATATGGAACATCTTCATCAGCATCCAGTCACTCATCTGAAGATGTGAATTCTGATGGTGTGCAAGAAAATATGAGTGATTTTGAATAATTGTTTAAGACAGTTTATATAACTGATGTATGCATCATACCTTCAAATAAAATTAATGTTTTCCATATTTTGTTAAATGAGAAGTTATGAAGCATTTTTATGTTGTTGGATTATGTCTTAAGTATGATAAATTTTATTGTTTAAATATCTACAATGCAATATCAAATTAGATATATATTTTGCAGGAAAATTTTGTAGAAAATTTCCTAGTCACTGCCATTTTTAAAACAGCCGCAAAATTGACACCTAAAAAAAAAATCATTATTCCAGTATCAACACTTTCGTTCTGAAGCTATATTTTGCAGGAAAATTTCGTAGAAAATTTCGTAGTCACTGCCATTTTTAAAACAGCCACAAAATTGACACCTAAAAAAAAAATAATTATTCCAGTATCAACTCTTTCGTTCTGAAGCTATATTTTGCAGGAAAATTTCGTAGAAAATTTCGTAGTCACTGCCATTTTTAAAACAGCCGCAAAATTGACACCTAAAAAAAAAAAACATCGTTCCAGTATACACACTTTTCGTTTTTAGCACTGTTTTTGTGGTTTTTTTGGGGTTTTTGGGCCAGAGTTCCCGTTTTGAGTTTATAGTTCCCGTTTCAAAGTTTACATTGTTATGACTATTCTCGTAAATGATGGATATTTTTCATCCAAAAAAAGGAGCAAACTTTCACAAAGTTTTGTGAGTTTAAAGCATTGGTAGATAAAGAGTTAGGTAAGAAGGTTAAAGCTCTATAGAGTGATAATGGTCGTGAGTATGTCTCCAATGAGTTTAATAACTTCTGTGTAGTGGAAAGGATTAAACGAGAGTTGATGGCACCCCATAACCCTTAATAGAACGAGATTGCCGAGAGCAAGAACAAAAGCATTGTAGGGGCATCAAGGAAAATTTTGCATGATCAGGGCCTACCACTACACTTGTGGGTTGAGGCATGCAACACAAAAGTTTATGTTCAGAACTATAACCCACATAGGATACTTGAGATGAAGGAACTAGAGGAGGCTGATTTCGATAAGAGGCCAGATGTTGGTCACTTCAGGATATTTGGGTTATCGGTATATTTCCATGTGACCAAATATGCAAGGAAGAAGCTTGACCCAACAATAGAGTTGGGGATATTTGTGGGGTACATGGATACAAGTCACAACTATCAGGTCTACATGCCGATCAATCTAATGATTGTGTTTTGCAGGGATATCAGATTCGATGAGGAGAAGGCCATGCAAGTTTCACTTGAGAGGGAGCTTGAGCTACATTCAGATGAGGAGCTTTCAACTCCTAAGGTTGAGAGGCCTCAAATTTATGTGGAGCAGCCACATGTGGAGGTTCCGGGAGTGGAAACATCCACTCAGGCAAAGTCTTCCAAAGAGGGAAGAAGGCACACTAGAGAGGCTGACAGATTGTTGGATGATGCACGGGAGAATATGGGAGCACCCACTTCTCAGCACAGATAGAGGAGGTCACTTGAGAGGTACATTGGATAAATAGCACTTATGGGTGCATGTGTTGTGATAGAACCATCTTCCTTTCAGAAAGCAGTGCAACAACCGGTTTGGGTTGATGTGATGGTGGAGGAGCATGACTCCATAGTTCGAAAGAGTGTTTGGGATGTGGTCTCGAGAACGAAGGACAAGTCAGTAGTGAGCTCCAGTTGGCTTTACAAGTTAAATAAAAATGCAGATGGTAGTGTGGAGAATCATAAGGCCATATTTATGCACGTGGATTTTCATAGGTAGAGGGTATTTACTGTGATGAGACCTTTTCTCTTGTTGCAAGGTACTCATCAAGCAGATCTATATTGGCACTAACAACACAGATGGGTTAGAAGATCCATCAAATGGATGTGAAGACTGCCTTCCTCAATGGAATGATTGAGGAAGAGGTGTACATAGAGCAGCCCAAAGGTTTTGAAACCTTTGTGTCACACGGAATTGGTCAAGGGTGCGGACACGGCTGACCTTCCTAGAAGTCTAAGACATTCTAATGACAAACAAGACAAAATGGAGTGATCTTTCTCTAAATACACCTTTTACAACATGAAGATTACAAGTGTTTAGGCTTACCTTATTCCAAAACGCTGTTGTTGTAGTTTGTTCTTGCCAATCCGGATGAGCTCCTCCTTCAAGTCAATTCCTGCAACCAAAAACAATCAAACAATTACCAAGCACTTGTATTCCATATAATAAAACATATATTCAACATGCAGACCAAGGAACACATGAAATAACTCATTAACACAAGCTATTGAGAAAAATAAACCAGTTTGTATTAATAACGAAACAAAGAAACTCTTACAACCTGGCCTTGGTGTTGTGCAAGTTCCTCCCAGGGTCCATCAAGTGTTTTCCTCTACTTTGACAAAGCTCACCCACTTCCAAGTAGAATCATGTAAAGACAATCTCTCCTCACAAAGGTTCTAATGGAAGACCTAAATCCTGCAGCATTTACCCAAAGAAAATGTATAGCTCCAACCTCCCCTCCTTCTGGCTCAATGCCTTTATTTATAGTGCTGTAAAGAGGTTATTCAGGTCCACTATCAATGGGATCATCCCCCTCTATGGGTGGGATAGCTCCCTTATTGATGGGATAAGCTCCCTCTTAATAGAGATACATGAACCAACTGGAGGCGCATCCATTTCATCAAACCGACCTCTAGAATGTTCTAGAAGTAACCACAAGTAACTTTTTCAAGATGAAACTCGCGTATTTTGCCTTTTACAGAAGGACGCACCTGTCCCTTAACATACAGAGCGTCCATGGACGCAGCTTCTGTGAACATGGTCAGCGTCCCCGCAGGTAAGGCTAGAGAGAACCTGCGACCCCAGAGATAAACATAGTTTTTACAAGACTTTCTCTCTTCTTTGAGTTTGATATGGATAACAGAGGCATGAGACTTGCCTAAAAGGGGTAGCATGACTGTTGATTTGAGCTATACTAACTGTAAGTAGTCAAGGTGACATTTTTTAGTGTAACAGATTGCCCCCTAAAGTGCGAAGCCTGGAATAAATTAGGGTTTTGTAATTCTAGGAAGGGTGAAGTGCTTTATCATTTCAAGGATTGTCTTGTGGATGACCTGGTTGGAACCTGCAATTTTCAACACAAAATACATGGATAAGATTATATCATCACTGAGGTAGGCATTCCCATACTCAGATTCAAAACTTTAACTAATGGACTAACTATTCTGATACAGGAATGATCTTGCAGTACATCATTTTTATAGACTTTTGTAGACACAGTATGGACGCAGCCATCTGTTTATGATTAGTCTACATAGACAATGAATACAAAACTCCTCGCAGCCTGGATGGTAGAAACTAGATCCAGGGTCTTCACTTCTACTTCCCGAATTGGTACGATTCTAAGCATGCGATTGAATGATTTGATGTCGAACATGTTAGAAACCACTTGATTACCAGTCAATGATGTAAACTGTTAACAAGCGTGAGAGAGACCACCAGTAATGTCAATGGTTCTCAAAGTACCAAGCACAACCCGTGAAATGTGAATAGATGTTTTGATGTCGAACACTTCACGGAGTCCTTTGATCGAAAGTCAATGATGTAAACTGACGTCAAAGGCGAGAAACCTGCCATTGATGCATGCAGACTTCAAGGTACTGTCGATTCCTAAGTCATCTTTCTAGATAATGTGTCGATGTCGATAGAAAGCGACTCGTTGCAGGCAAGCCTGCAACACGAAATCATTGTTCAAGTTGAAGAAATGTTGCTGTAAGGACTGACTCAGGGATGGTCAAATGGATGACAAGTATTTTGCAGATGAAAGTTTTGCTTGCAGACCTCTTGAACACATAACGACACGACAGATGGCTTGGTAATAAATAACTCAAAGTTAATTCCCGGAACCCGGTTAAAGACTTTCAAAGTGATTTGGTCAACTGTGAGGTAAAAGATTTCCCAACCTAGGTGAATGAAAAAGTGTCGTGTTCAAGAGTGGTAATAAAGTTTCTTTTGGAATAAAGGTAACAAATAGGCTCATTCTTCTCTCTTTTCCCCCACCATTTCTGGCAAGTACCTCTTTATTTTTAACAAGCTTGAGGAGGATAACATATGCTTGATTATAAGCTCATCCTTCGGACGAGTCCAACCTAGTTTAAATTCGAACCCAAGGAAGGAGTGGTTCGTTCCTGTTTGTAATTGAACAGGTCCTTTACTGTAAAAGTTTAACGAGCCCAGTATAGGAGAAACTCGGCGTTTTTCAATTTTAGAGAGTCTGAAAAACTTAAGGAAACTCCACGTTGAACTTTTTCGTAAATTTGTGTCCCTCAAGCCCGAAAAAGTATAAAATAATACCTGGGGGAACCGCTTGATCTTGCGACCAAGGAGTACTTTCATAATAGTGTCGTTGACCTGAAAAGTAAAAAGCGATCAAGGACACGTCGTTTTATTTCCTTATCGAGTTTGAAACGACAAAAACCGGCAATCTTTTCCTGATTTTGCGGTCAGAAAAGAGCTAAAAGGGGACCGTCTTTTAATTCCGTTTTAACGAGTGTAAAAGAAACGCTCGGCAATCTTTTCATGTTTTAAGAGTCTGAAAAGGGCTTAAAAGAGAACTCCAAGGTTTCACTTTTTCGTAAGTTTTAACGAGTTCGAAAAAGGGATAAAAATGTACTCATGGTTTTCACTTTTTCGTAAGTTTTAATGAGTTCGAAAAAATGATAAAAATGTACTCATATGGCCGACTTTCAATTTAATTTACGAGCAGGAAAAGACGGAAAGAACTCGGCATTTTCATTTGTTTTACGAGAATGAAAAATAGCAAAATAATCTCGAGATTTTCATGAGTTTAACGAGTCTTGAAAATAACTGAAATTGACTCGAGCTAGGTTTCATTTTTATAAAAGCTTGAAACAGAGTAAAACTATGCTTGAAAGTAGTTTCATTTTTTCACAAGCTTGAAACAGAGAGAAAACTGTGCTTGATGCCCCCTAAGCATAATTGCTAGAGCGCATGCCCCCCCAGCTTCATTTCATTCAACTAAGGTGGATGAAATGAAGGTTCAAGTACGAGATCATTTGGAAGACTTGACCTAAAACTGTAAGAAAATTATGCAAAAACTGAAATAACTAACCTAAATACTTAACATCTATAAGATCTAGTCAATCTCTCGACTCAAGTAGAGGAGGATTTGTTTCATTTTTTAACGAGCTTGACACAGGAAAAGAACTATGCTCGGATTCAGTTTCATGTTTACGCAAGCTTGAAACGAAAAACTATGCTTGTTATAAGTTCACATGCCCCCAACATAATGACGCAAAACGAGGTACATGCCCCCCAAGCTTCATTGCATTCAATGAGGTGGATGGAATGAAGCTTTACTTTCGAAATCTTGGAAAGACTCATGGGAGTTGTTTCATTTTTTAGTGAGCTTGACACAAGACAAGGAACTATGCTCAAAATGTTCGCATGCCCCCAGCATAATGATGCAAAGCAAGGTACATGCCCCCCAGGCTTCATTGCATTCAACCGGCTGGATGAAATGAAGGTTTACTTTCAATATTTAACTTGAAAAGGGAGTTGTTTCATCAAGAAAAGAACTATCCTCAAACCTGATTCATTTTTTAACGAGGTCGACACAGTAAAAGGAACTTTCCTCGAACACACTGATTCATTTTTTAACGAGGTCGACACAGTAAAAGGAACTTTCCTCGATTCACTAATTCATTTTTTAACGAGGTTGACACAGTAAAAGGAACTTTCCTCTCTAATCCTACTTTCCTATATAACCTATCCTTGTTTCATTGTTTTAACGAGGTTGACACAAGACAAGGAACTATCCTCGAACTAACTGATTTATTTTTTAACGAGGTTGACACAGTAAAAGGAACTTTCCTCGGAACTCCTTGTTTCATTTTTTAATGAGCTTGACACAAGACAAGGAACTATGCTCATGACTTCCAGTTTCATTTTTTAACGAGGTTGAGACTAGAAGAAACTATCCTCACACCTGGTTCATTTTTTAACGAGGTTGACTCAGTAACAGGAACTATCCTCTAAATCCTTGTTTCATTTTTTAAACGAGCTTGACACAAGACAAGGAACTATGCTCATACACACTGATTCATTTTTTAACGAGGTTGACACAGTAAAAGAACTATCCTCGGACACACTGATTCATTTTTTAACGAGGTTGACACAGTAAAAGGAACTTTCCTCACACCTGGTTCATTTTTTAACGAGGTTGACTCAGTAACAGGAACTATCCTCTAAATCCTTGTTTCATTTTTTAAACGAGCTTGACACAAGACAAGGAACTATGCTCATACACACTGATTCATTTTTTAACGAGGTTGACACAGTAAAAGAACTATCCTCGGACACACTGATTCATTTTTTAACGAGGTTGACACAGTAAAAGGAACTTTCCTCACACACACTAAGCATGGCTTCTAACTGGAAGAAAGACATGTCAATGGACACACCTTGATCATGGCTTCCAAGAGATCTTCATCAGAAGGAAGAACAGTTCTTTGGAAGGAACACATGTCAAGGGACTCAAAAGGGATAAGAACATCGTGTTCAAGTAATCCCATAGAGTTTTCCATGTCAGCTACCGGATCTAAATCAACAGTGAGAGGCTCACTTACATCGGTAACTGAAAACATGGGACCAGTTGCCACATAATTAACCCGTGGCAGGGTAGATACCACTTTAGAATCAGGAACATTTAGGGTCGTCATATTATTGGTAGTTGAGACAAGACTAGGGAACGAAAGCTGGTCTACAGTCACAATACTGCCATTGTGAGGGAAAGACATCACACGAAAGAGTGTCGATACGACAGCTTTCATTGCATAAACATAGTCTCGCCCAAGGAGTAAATTGAAATCCAAGGGACCTCGAACTACCATAAGATGAATACAGACAGTTTTACCTTCCAAGGTAATAGAAAACTTAGGAAGGATCCCTAAAGGTTCACTAATGGTTCTGTTAAAAGCTTTCAGATTCTGCGTAATAGGCGCAAGCTGAGGGGAACCCAAAGCTTTCCAAACAGTTGAGGATAAAATACTAACAGAAGCACCTTCATCTACCTGAGTACGATGTATGTCCCTACCACCAGCCTTGACAATGATTTGGAAAGGGATGGAGGAAGGAAGACGAGGTTCTGTCAGTCTATTCCAATCAAAGGAAAAGACCTCAGTGCTGGGAGGGGGTTTTGTAGAAACAGGTGAAATGCCCCCCGGCATAGAAGAATCTGAAGTAACAAGAAGAACCTGAGCGGTATGAAGTTCACTCTCTAAATGGAAAGTGGGATCGACCGAATGTGAAATTGAATCGACCACTTGATCAACTAAAGGATCATCAACCTGAGTGACATGAGTTTCACTCTCCAATGGGAGAGTGTGATTGAGTATACTTGAATTTAAATCAATCACTCCGTCAGATGACGGCAGGTTGGGAGAAAGTTTACGGTAACCAGTTGGAAATTCTTGCTGCGGAACAGTGAGGTTTTCCAACAATGTTGAGGCTTCATCCATGTGAGGGCAAATGTGAGTTTGATGACTCCCTTTGCATAACTTACAAGGAAACCTAACTTTACCCTTTTTCCCAGGAACCTGACTATCACTGGTTGATGGATCAACGGAAAGTTGATGAGATTTTTCTGACCATACTTCCAAGACCTTTGGAATACTAGGACAATTAACAAGGAAGTGGTCACCCTTACAAAGCCTGCAAGGGTATTTGGGTTTACGATGCATGTCGGAATTTTCCTCAACACAACTAACACTTACAGCCATGGTCGGTTGGTTGACTTCTTTCTTATCTTGCTTTTTCTTCTTCTTCTTCTTCTTCCCTTTCTTCTTCTTCTTAGCCTCCTGGTTACTAGCATCAAGGCTTTTACCAGGCGAAGAGGAAGAAATGGAGGAAGAAAAATTAGGCGAAGAAGGTAAAGGGTCAACTGAAGGTTGGTGATGTTGAGATGGTGAACTCTGTTGAGGTGAAGCATCTGGTTGAGGTGGAACAATTGGAGTACTTTGGGCCAACGAAGTTGAAAACAACCATATCGGTAATCCTATTGTAAATCCAGGTAATGACAAAGTAGCCATATAAGGAGGACCAACATTTCCAAAGTAAGGAAAAGTACTAGGATTCTCATTCGGAGGGGTTCCTAGGTTGATAAATTCCGGAACATTTTCCATTATATTCAACTTCAGTGAATTTTATTAACAATTTTAAACTAAAATTAACAATTCACAATTTACACCTAACAATTAAAATTCACAATTCACACCTATGGTCTCTAAAAGTAAAAACAAACAAATTAACACGCGCTATCAAATCTAGGAGTCAAACCACACACAAACAGTATTCTTCCGGACCAAAAACGCTAGTTGGTGATGAAGCCCAACCTCGCTGGATTCAGTACAAAAATGGCGGGTGGAACAGTTACGCCGACAACCTGCTTAATGAATAGACTGGACCAAGTTCCTCCACTTTAACCGTCTTGAGTGAAGTGAACCCCCCAGAAAATCCAAGTGAGTATAGCCAATGTCTGCTCCAGGTACAGTGGGACCTTCCCTCCACTGTCACCTTGGGTAGAATCCTAAAGATTATGGTCACTAAGGTTACCAACGGCCACAAGTACACCTGGGGGAACAGTCTAAACTCCGACAGCACGCAAGGGCAGAGTAGCAAGCTCAATCCCCTTACCGGCTCCTTGACAGTAATCCAAGGTTTACCGATAAGTGACCCCTGGCTCCTCGACAATGGTTAATCCGAGGTTTACCGTTTGTAATACGTACTGTCTGGCGTCGTTCCCAACGAGGGGGGAATGATCCCCTCACTGGTTCGGACACGAGCTCGTGCTTCTCCTTTAAGAGGAGCTTTCCCAGAGTGTAAATGTAACAATTGGATTTGATTCTATCACAAGATCGACTACTTGTTTGGTTTTACTGTCTTGGAGAGTTAAGTACTCACCTACTCCAAGACACTAGCCTAAGCTATGTTGGTGCTTCAGAGCCCTAGAAATGTAAAAATTACTAGATGAATTTTAATTAAGCGCTGTGTTATTAAGGCTGTTATTACTCAAATGGATAAATGGAGATGAAACCAATGGTGTTATGACCCGACTCAACTGAATGCAATCGAATATGATAATGTAATCGTTTCAATTCGATGAATCCTAACTAAAGTAAGGAGAGAGTTTCCATTCACTTCCAACAATGCAAAAAATTGATCACTAAGAGAAAATATAACAAATTCTCTAATGCATTAATTTCATCAAGAAGAACTAATGCAAATCAATTCCAAACCATTTTTTATTTTATTTCTGTGTAAATTCAAATCAAAGAAAGCTGATCTAAATCTACAATTGATTTTTTCAGAATGTAAACTATGCACAATTCACTTGAAAAGTATGCAAATGTAATCTATGCACATTTTTCATTCATATTCTGAAAATGAGAATTCTAATTATGCAAATGTGATCTATGCAAGAGAATTCTCAAACACAAGACGATTCTAATGTAATCTAAGAACCAATCAAGTGCAAGTTGAGAAAATTGGGTGAGAGTTCCAAAGATCAAAACATAAAAACACTCAAAGGCGATTAACACTCATACACAATTTAGCCCCCCCCGGCGAATGAGGGGGAAATTTTTTTGCGAAAACAAAAGCAAAAAGATGCAAAATTGTGAAAAGACTGAGAGAAATCTCCAAGTAATGACCAAAGGAAATCAAATTAAGAATTTCTCAAAAAAGAGACTCAAAACACCCAATTGATGAAAGCTAAGAGCAGGAACAAGCTTAGGTGAAAATTTTTGACAGGGTACTAAAGGATCTGGGCAGAAAACACTAAGAAAAACGAAAATCTAAAAGCAATTAAAGCAAAAATGTAGTTTTCCTAAATTTTTACAGGAAGACGCAGGCAACCCGTTAGAACAGGCGCGGGCCTGCTCTGTGCAAACGGCAACAGCGCGTCCAAAGACGCACTGTGCAGTACTCAGAGGGTGCGTCCTTCTGGAAAAGTTAAGAAAAACCAAATCAAACTAAATCTAAAGCTAAGCCACCCAAATACTAATTCTCACAGTCAAAAACCAGAAAATAAAAATGATTTTCTCAGAGCAAAGTTCACACAAAGGAAAAGACTTTTCTCATCAATGGAATCTTTCCCCAGCGGAGTCGCCAATTTGTCACACGGAATTGGTCAAGGGTGCGGACACGGCTGACCTTCCTAGAAGTCTAAGACATTCTAATGACAAACAAGACAAAATGGAGTGATCTTTCTCTAAATACACCTTTTACAACATGAAGATTACAAGTGTTTAGGCTTACCTTATTCCAAAACGCTGTTGTTGTAGTTTGTTCTTGCCAATCCGGATGAGCTCCTCCTTCAAGTCAATTCCTGCAACCACAAACAATCAAACAATTACCAAGCACTTGTATTCCATATAATAAAACATATATTCAACATGCAGACCAAGGAACACATGAAATAACTCATTAACACAAGCTATTGAGAAAAATAAACCAGTTTGTATTAATAACGAAACAAAGAAACTCTTACAACCTGGCCTTGGTGTTGTGCAAGTTCCTCCCAGGGTCCATCAAGTGTTTTCCTCTACTTTGACAAAGCTCACCCACTTCCAAGTAGAATCATGTAAAGACAATCTCTCCTCACAAAGGTTCTAATGGAAGACCTAAATCCTGCAGCATTTACCCAAAGAAAATGTATAGCTCCAACCTCCCCTCCTTCTGGCTCAATGCCTTTATTTATAGTGCTGTAAAGAGGTTATTCAGGTCCACTATCAATGGGATCATCCCCCTCTATGGGTGGGATAGCTCCCTTATTGATGGGATAAGCTCCCTCTTAATAGAGATACATGAACCAACTGGAGGCGCATCCATTTCATCAAACCGACCTCTAGAATGTTCTAGAAGTAACCACAAGTAACTTTTTCAAGATGAAACTCGCGTATTTTGCCTTTTACAGAAGGACGCACCTGTCCCTTAACATACAGAGCATCCATGGACGCAGCTTCTGTGAACATGGTCAGTGTCCCCGCAGGTAAGGCTAGAGAGAACCTGCGACCCCAGAGATAAACATAGTTTTTACAAGACTTTCTCTCTTCTTTGAGTTTGATATGGATAACAGAGGCATGAGACTTGCCTAAAAGGGGTAGCATGACTGTTGATTTGAGCCATACTAACTGTAAGTAGTCAAGGTGACATTTTTTAGTGTAACACTTTGATTGTGAGTCGCATGTGTGCCGACTCAAGAGAGTATTATATGGGCTGAAGAAAGCGCCCTGTGCTTAGTACACCAGGATAGATAACTACTTCACTAGGTTGCGCTTCATGAAAAGTGAAGTAGATGTGAACCTGTACCACATTGCGGTGGAAGGTAAGTTGTTGTTCATTGTACTTTATGTTGATGATCTCATACAGACAGGTGATGAGAAGCTCATCAAATCTTGCAAGGAGCACCTTAAAAGAGAGTTTGAGATGAAGGACATGGGGCTCATGCATTACTTTCTTGGCATGGAGGTATGGCAGGGAGACTGGGAGTTGTTTGTATTTCAGGGAAAGTATGCCAACAAGATACTCATGAGATTCCGCATGGAGAGCATTAAACCCATGGAGACTCCTCTAGCTGGTAACTAGAGTAACGAGGATGCTACTTCAAGGGAAGTAGTGGAATTTATTGTTTACATGCAGTTTGTGTGTTCACTCATGTACTTGGTGAACACACAACCGAATATGTGCTATGCAGTTAACCACCTTATTCAAGCGATGGTAAGGCCTACCAAGCTGTATTAGAAGGCGGAAAAGCATGTGTTGAGATACCTCAAAGGTGCTACTCATTTTAAGTTATCATACAGATAAACAAAGGGAGTGAAGCTTCAAGGCTTCACCGATGCAGATTGGGTAGGGAGTCCATCCGATAGGAAGAGAACATCAGGAGGGATCTTCAGTATTTAGTCAACGATAGTTTCTTAGTACAACAGGAGACAAAGATCGGTTGCATTCAGTTCGGTAGAGGCAGATCACATGGCGACAAGTCAGACAACATGTGAGGCTATCTGGATGAGGAAGATCCTTGTTGGTTTGTTTGGTCAGAAGATGGATCCTACAGTGATTTACCGTGATAATCATAGTTGTATCAAACTCTCCGAAATCCAGTTTTTCATGATCGGTCCAAGCATATTTATATCTGATATCATCATCTCATAGATTATGTGTTGAGGTAGATCATGTTGTTAGATTACATTCCCATAAAGGAGAAATATGTTGAGATCTTGAGAAAGGAATTGTTAAGATGTACATTCAAGTTTCACAGAGACAGGATTGGGGTAGATAATAATCTGTTTCTTGTTGAGAGGGAGAGTTGAAAATGGAAACAAGAAAGTCTAGTTTAATTTGTCCTTGAATTAAACTGTGAATTAAAATCGAATTCTATTCTCATAACAACTTGTAAATAGTTAATTGAGTTTATTAAACTTAACTAGCTCAAGAATTTCACGTTGGAAGTCTTTCTGAAGCCATATATATGTTCTCCCTATAATATAGGGGTCCAAGATGAGTTAAGTATGAGTGGTAATTAGTTAACTCATTTTATTGAGTTAAGTCTAGTTAAATTAGTTCCAAACTATTTGAGGAACTAATAGTGAGTTAACAGTTAATTGATGCATTAGTGCACTCAGCTAGTGCTACTCCAGTTAGCTGAATATTCCCTCATCAGAAACTCATGCATGTCGATTCTGAGAAAGACCGAGTTGAGACTAGAGTGCAGGGACAATTTGCTATTTGTGCAGGGACATTATTAAATAATTATATTTAAAACAATAACATTGTAAATCCACAGCAAATTTTGAAGATCCCATTCAAATTTTCATGATTCCACTCAAAGTAACAAGTGCACTAATAACAGTTCATATTCTAAGTACATCATCCGGCTCATCCGATTGTGAAAAAATTTGATTTCAAGTGAAAAGACTTGAAAGCTCGTGAAAAGGTTCTCTGGTAGTGTTGTGCATTTCCATCGGACAACCTCCAGGCTTGGTTATCTCCATCACACACCATCCACTCTTTCGTATCCAAATTCAGAGACATTATATTTGATTCCCGCATCCTTGGAATAATTGTGATGCTGTGCTTTTTGTCATAGGCGGCTGCTACCTCATGTGAATAAACTTGCAAGCCGTGTGAAGTCAAAAGCTCCCATTGGCCATGAGTAAGATTTGTCTGCCACAACCCCATTACAACGGAGTAACACCAGCCCATCACAACACACAAGATAAATATCTGGCTCTTGTATAACATAATGATAATAATCTGCACCCGCCGCACTGTCATGTCCATTATTCGCCAGGGAATTTGCAAATTTCTTAGTTTTACAACAAACAAATCAATTTGTGTGTCATAAGTGGTCAGCATAGGCTTATGCGTTGAGGTGTAGAAGATGGTATTTCCATGCACAGTGGAATGGAATGGTCGCCTGACTAATACGTAACTTATCTCTGAACACAACCTTACACTCCATTTATCTATGGTGGAGCTGTAAACAAGAGAATGTACCTGACCTGATCTCACTTCTCCCCACACCATTACTTTATAAGTTTTAGTTGCACTGTCTACAACTATGTTGATGGACATGGAAGGTGTGCAGTTGCTCCCCCATAGTTTCTTCTTCAAACACGAGTGGAGCCCAAGGCGCGTTCTCACCTTTGTATCGGGCAGCAGTTGGAAGGATCTTGTCAAGGCATTAGTGGCCAACATTTTTCCTTCATTTCTTACAAAGAGCATAAGATTTATTTTAATTCTTGATGTACCAAGTTTCCAGAGTATCAAATTTTTTGATATGTAAATTTATTTTAAAATGAAAAGAGATTTCATCGCTCTCCATATTTGGTAGATCCAGAGTTAAAATAGATTAGTGGGGTTCAATTATTGATTTTAAGTTTTTTGTTTTATTTATTTTGACCTAGTCAAAATTTTAAACATTACAATATTTCTACCATACTTGGATCAAGTGTTTACATAGGAGTTAAGTTTACTATGAACCTCAAATATAAAGATTAATAAAAAATGGATTAGTTGACAAGAAATCTTGGCCATTTATGGCAGGCCACATGCATCTACAGCAGCTATGCATTTATGCTTAACTCTACTCTTCTTAAAACACCTTTTTGAATCACAGAATAGTCTCCATGAGTGCCATGAGTAAATCATGCCATTTATGGTAGGCCACATGCATCTACAACAGTTATGCATTTATGCTTAACCCTATTCTTTTGAAAACACCTTTCTGAATAGTGGAATAGTCTCCATGAGTTCCATGAGTAAATAAAGCCAATTATGGTAGGCCACGTGCATCTACAACAACTATGCATTTATGCTTAACCCTACTCTTCTTTAAACACCTTTTTGAATAGTGGAATAGTCTCCATGAGTGCCATGAATAAATCAGGCCATTTATGGCAGGCCACAACTATGCATTTATGCTTAACCCTACTCGTCTTAAAACACCTTTCTGAATAGCAGAAGAGTCTCCATGAGTGCCATAAGTAAATCAGGCCATTTATGGCAAGCCACATCCATCTACAATAGGTATGCATTTATGCTTAACCCTATTGTTCTTAAAACACCTTTCTGAATAGCGGAATAGTCTCCATGAGTGCCATGAGCAAATCAGGCCACATGCATCTACAACCTCTAGTGAATCAACTCTATAAAATTGGAGGGTAGATTTTATTAAAATGCATCTACAACCTCAAGTGAATCAACTCTGTAAAATTGGAGCGCATATTTTATTAAAAGCATAATCACCTTGAAGAAACCCCAACAATACAACAATTCAAACCTTGATTTAGAACCAAAAAAAGATAACATTTAAGTAGGAAACTATGAAGCTTCTACACATATATGCACATTATGCATTCATCCATTCAACGAAACAAAACATACAAAAAGGCATAGGGCTAACATGGTCATAAATGTTATACCTTTATAGCTAACTATCATTATCATTTTCTACAACTAAGTATGTATCTAATTATATCATGAAACTAAAATGGATCCAGGCTATTTTAATCTCCCCCTTAAATAGGTTATACTCCACATTAATACCATGGGTGAATACCAAGGGTCATTTTATTTTTTTATTATTTAATTTTTATAGGGTTATTTTTTGTTTTGATATTTTTATTTCATTTTCACAAGTTAAAATGTTTAAATTTTACATTAAGTTACACAATTCTATCGTATTTTATTTTTGTTTTGACCCGCTCAAAATACACTTCTCTAGCATACTTGGTTGTAGACCAGCCTAATAAAAAATGAGAAATTTTATCACGCAAAGAAGAACTCTCCAACACAATATGGAAGAGATGTTGTAATGTCCTATCTTGTTAAACATTTTGACTGAAAATAAAATGAAATTTAAAAACTCTCCAACCTAACCTAGTACGGGAGGGATGTTGTAATTTTTAACATTTTGATTCAATCAAATTAAATCAAAACAAAATTAAATTAAAATCTAATGAGCAAAATTAAATTAAAAAAAAACTAAATTATTAATAATAAATATTGACTTATTATTTCTTTCAATTATTACATTTTAATGGTTGAAATTTAAGCTTGTTAACTAATAAAAAATTATTTATTATCTTAAACTTAATTTGTTGTAGTCTAACTAACAAACGAAATGGTTTATTTTAGGCTCAAATCTTGAAATATAATTTCTAGCAAAATTGTGATTTTTTGTTGTTTGAAATATATTTTTGAACGCATAAATGGATTATGCACCCAAAGATATCACCTGAATACCCCTTGAGGCACTTGATTTATTTATAGATAATTTTTTAATTTTAGTTATAAATGGACATTTTCATATAACTATTTACTACAATTATTGTTAATTTGTTTAGTGGGTCTTTCATCTCCAAATATTTGCAATTATTAAATCGTTAATATATATAGATATATTTTATATTAATTATTTTATTGGACCGCACACATAAATTGTATAATAAATTTATTATTATGTTAAATTTTGATGATCAAATTTAACTACTGTACATTAATATTATATTTTTTTATTAATCATAAAAGATTTTTAAAATATTACTAAATTATGATTTTGAATTTTTATTAAACCAACCTAGATCCATCTTAACAACGGATCTATCAACCGCCGAGAGGGATCAAATCTCTCAAGGTACAAACCTGTTTTTTGAGTGCAAAACTTGAGGAAAGGTTTGCACCTCGATAGGTTTGATCCCTCTGAGTGCTTGATAGATCTAGTGTTAAGATGGATCTAGGCTGGTTTAGTCATGTGTGGTCATACAAAATTTGTTGAACATCTAATTATTTTGATAATTTTAAATATTCTAAATGTGTCTAAGATTAATTTGGTCAATTTAATTTAAAATTTTCTTAGTTACCAGTTTATTGAGATGATAGAGACTGTTAGTAACTTGAATGATGAAAAATGATGAAATAAAAATTTTAAGTGTAAAGTGTCAATGTAACAACTTTGATATATAGAAAATGTGAATACTAAGAATATAGTCAATTACAAACAATTTTCATTGCAATTAATCTGAAACTATTGTTTTCCATTTTCTCATATGGATCATATGAAAAGAGTAGTTGGAATCATAGACCATTCAAATATTTATCTCGAGCTATTGTAGTAAACAATATACCTTGTCTATGTTGCTCTCTAATATTAATAGTAACTCTCTCCAAAGCCAATCATTGTGACTTAAGGAGTGTTATACCCCAAATAATTTTCAATGGTAGTTATTTTCTATTACCGCCTTTGAATGAAAAGTAATTAGAAATGTTGAATGATGGAAAATGGGAATAATAAGAATGTACCCAATTATAAAGTCAGGTAACCAAACATTTTATTTAGGATGAAAATTCAAGTATTGTATTTATGGTTGAATAATAATTTTGTGCTTACAGTGGGAGAGAGTGTATATTTTTGGGGTAAGAAGGAGAGACAAGGGCAGATAGAGATATAGATGGGGGGGAGAGGTAAGAAGAGAGAGGCAAAGACAGGGAGGGTGGAAGAGATATGGACATGGAGAAAGAAATATTAGAGAGAGAGGGGGGGGGGAAGAGAGAGATGGAGGGGAAAGTGAGGGAGGGAGAGAGGGAGATAGATATGGAGAGAGAGTGTGTATGTTTAGGGGCTGAGGTAGAGATATAGAGAAGGAGACACAATGGGAGATAAAGATATAGATGCAGGAGGTAGAGATGTGCTTACATGGAAATCAATGCACACTATTAATATAATTACTTTGAAATTAATGTACATCATACATCTTGTTGCATCAAATTAGAAATCAACATCTAGACTAAAATCAATGTATCTAGTGAAAACAATCAAATAGGATTAGAAACCAACATCTAAATTGAAATCAATGCATCTAGCGCAAGCAATCAAATAGGATTATAAATCAATATCTACACTAAAACCAATGCATCTAATGGAAGAAATCGAATATCAGTAGAAATCAACATCTACACTAAAATCAATGCATCTAGTGTAATGTATTAAGTATGAATAGAAATCGACATCTACACCGAAATCAATGCATCTAGTGCAAGCAATCAAATAGGATTAGAAATAAATATCTACATTGAAACCAATGCATCATGTGCAAGCAATCAAATAGGAGTAGAAATCAACATCGACACTGAAATCAATGCATCTAGTGTAAGGTATTAAATAGAATTATATATCGACATCTACACTAAAATAATTGCATGTAGTGCATCTGATCAAAGAGGATTAGAAATCAACAACTACATTGAAATCAACACATCTATTTTAGTGAAAATATAAAATATTCACGACTTTATAGATATCACTTCTATTTATATATTTGTCTCTGAGAGACTCTTTCTTCTTACCTCTCTCTCCATCTTCCATTATGTGTGTATCTCCCTCCTCCTCTCCTTATCTCTCTTCCCCTCTCTCTCTCCCTCGTCTCACTCTATCTGCCTCTCCCTAAATTTCTCTAAATTTCTCTTGCTTCCTCTCTCCCCCTACCATCTATATTTATATCTCCCTCCATCTCTCCTTATTTGTCTCTCTATCTCAAACCCCTAAACATATGCCATTCTCTCTCTCTCTCTCCCCATATCTATCTATATATTTATATATCTCTCCCTCTTCCTTTCCCTCTCTATCTCTTCCCCTTATCTCTCTCTCTCTCTCTCTCACTGAATCTCCATCTCTCCCTTGCCACTCCCTCTCCACCTTTCTCTCTCTATGTATTTCTTCCCCTTCCAACTCGATCTCTCTCTCCCCCCCTCTCTCTCTCAAGTCCTCTATCTTCCTCTCTCTCCCCTTCTCTCCCATCTCCCTTTGTCGCTGCCCCCATCATACAAACTCTCTCTCCCCACCCTCCATCTCTGTCACTATCTTCCTCCCTCTCTCCTTCTCTCTCTCCCCCTTTCTCCTCCCTCCATATATCTGTCTCCCTATCTCTCTCTTCCCCTTCTTTCCCTATCTTTATCCTCTCCTTTTGTTTCTCTTCCCTAGTCTCCTCTCTCCCTCATTCCCATTTCATCTCTCCCTTGTCACTCCCTCTCTTTCCCCCTCCAAATCCATCTCTCCCTCCCTCTCTCCCCCTCCTCTCTCTCTTCCTTTCTCTCTCTCATTGTGTGTCTTACCTATGTCTCTCTCTCCCACATTTTATTCCCCCTTCCATCTCACTTTCTTTATTAAATATGATCCCATTGTATTGTATTTAAGAAAGTATTTAAATTAATTAAAAAACATAATTTTTTGTAAAATATTAAACCTATATTTTGGATCAATCATGTTAAAGAAAATAGAATAATAAAAGGATTAAAAGAATCACCCACTATATTTCCTTTATCATTTTTAATCACTTTACTTTCTCACTTCGCTTGGATCCTTCATTAAGATGCATATATCCTAGTTCCTTATAATATTATTTATATTATATAAATTTCACATTTGTATATATAAAAGTATTCTCATTTTTTAATTTATTAAAAACCTCCATTTAATCTCTATGAAAATATTGTTAGTAGTCGTGAAGATGGAGGGTTGAGATATACCTCAGAAGTAATTATAACCTTTTTTCTCTTAGATTTAGTTAAAAAATGATATAAAATTAAATAAAGATAATTTTTTTGTAAAGTATTTTATTTTGAAATAAGTTATTTTTTTTGGCATGTGGTATTGATAAGCCATGGTATTAAACCATGGTATTGTAAAAATTAAAAACCTAGATTCAGTTAAAAACCTAGATGCAGTTTCTAGTGTTACAATTTGATTTAGAGGTTAATGTTTGATTCAGATCCATTTTTCCATACTCATTTCTATTTCTGCAGTAAATATCTTTCCATGCTTTCCTTTCCATATAGCACTATTCAACATTTTATTTTCCTAGATCAGAATTTAGGTTAACATGAGATATAGTTATGTTTTTGGTGCAGCTAGTTCTTTCTTGCTCAGTTTTAGTGTTTTGATTTGTAGCTCTCTTATTGTACATATATTCTCATATTAAATCAATAAAGTAGCCATCACCATCTCGTTTTCTACATGTTTCATAGGTCATTCACATCCCTTCACCAATCTACCGTAATTTTATCATTTTTCTCATAAGATTTCCTCTCATCTCTTGAACAAATCCAACCATCATTTTCTTTCCTAATGAACCTCGGACACCTTAACACATACCTCTAGTCTTCAACTACCCTTTCCCACCATTTTTCCGCCTTTAAACCCTCTAAAACATCCCTCTGCATCCTCCTATAGATCCTCCTGTAGATCCATTGCAACCTCCTATAGAATTTCCTGTGAGTGACTTTTTGAAGTCCGATTGTAGGGAAAACCTCCAGAAGGTTACCAAAGGCCTCTTAGGACCGCTCCGCACCTTCCTACACCTCTGTAGATCCCAAGGTCGCCCTCCATCGCCACCTAATCGCTGCCGCATCCACAAACAAATAAATTACATGCATAACAATTTCACATAGAATACATAAAAATCCAAAAAAGATGTTTTTTTTATTTCCTTCTAGAAATAGCTTGAATAGGTGTAGTTTACTTCCTTAGTAGGTAATGGCACTCCTTTCCTAGATTTTCACCTCTCTTTTTGCAAAAGTAGTGTTAGTCGGTAAATTAGGGTTTGTTAGGTTTACTTCACATTTCAGTCTTATTTCTCTTTCTGCCAGTAGAATAGCCTCTGTAGAGTAAGATTTCTTTTCTTTGATCACATATAAAGCTTCTTCTGGAATTCATAGAATTTGGCTTGAGCTCCTAGTGATCTTGCGCCAGCCGACTAAGTGACAACCTGTAGTAAGAACTAGTACTTATGCATACAACACTGTCGCTTCCAAGTTTGTTACGAACTACCAAGTTGATAAAAGTATAATAGGAAGCCCCACGAGTTGCAACATTATTGTTGCAATACTCGTGCTCACCACTTTTTGGTGTCGTTGCTGGGGAAGCGTTAGAGTATTTTATGATTACTGTTTTTCTTCTATTTTCTACTGCAACATTCTACCAAGTAGTTCATTTCAGTAAAAGTAGAGTAGTTGTTTCTTTCAATTTCTGCATTTCCTTGCGTTCATTTCAATTCTGCAATTTCCATTTCAGCAAAAGTAGATTAGCCCTTTCAAAACTGTAATTTCCATTTCAGCAAAAGTAGATTAGTCCTTTTAATTCTGCAATTTTCATTCCAGATTAGTCATTTCCTTGATTTCATTTCAATTCTGTAATTTCCACTTCAACAAAAGTATAATATCCCTTTCTATTCTGCAATTTTCTTTCCAGATTAGTCATTTCCTTGCTTTCATTTCAATTTTGCAATTTATTTTTAGCAAGTTCATTTTAGTAGTTGCAATTTGTTTGTTCAATCAATTTCAGTTTTGCAGGTACAAGCAGAAAAGCAAAAATCACCGAAAAGAGATTTCCTTTCATGCCTTGTAGGAATAGAGATAATTCAGGAAAATTCTTACCCAACACCCTCACCACATCACAAAGCCACCCTTTTCTCTTCTTCAGTGATAGTGATCTAGAAGAACCTTTAGGTGAGAAACTTGAGATATTTGAAGAACCTATAGGAGAAGAAGAGGAAGAAAACATCCCTCCTAAGACAATCGTCGAAAATAGAAATGCTAGGGGGAATGGAGAAAGAGTAGAGGGTACCTTTCCCATTCGAGAGAACAATGGGGACACTAAAATGAAGAACATAAGACCTTCAGCCTTACCTCACTTCCATGGATTGACTACAGAAGATCTTGACACCTTCCTATTTGAGTTTGTTGTTATCTGTCGAACCTATGACCATGCAGAAGATGAGCAGAAGTTGAAACTGTTTCCTTCTACCCTCAAGGATGCATCATTGTGCTATTTCATGGGGTTACCTGGAAACATCATCACAACTTGGGCTCAGATGCAATAAGCCCTTAATAACAAATATCGAGACTACTGTAGGTCAAAGGAAACCAAGGAAGAAATCTTCCGAATGACCATGGGAAGTGATGAATCCTTGGAAGATTATGAAGAAAGGTTCCAACTTAGTTATAATAGGGTGAGGTGCATATTTGACCCCGAATCTTTGAATTTGGTCCTGCTCAGAGGAATTCTGGAAGACCTTCTAGAAACCCTCCATTTACTGGCTGGGGGAGACATCTACCAACTACCTTATGAAGACATAAAGACTATTTTTAGAAACCATTTTAGGGCAGCCAGAAGAGAGGTAGGGGGAGTCAACCCACAACCAATACCTCCGCATCTAGTTCAACCCTTAAAGGTGAACTTGGAAACATGCTAGAAGACTTCAAGAGTGAGATGCTACAGACTCTTGCCATGCAATTGGATACCTTGCATATCAAAAGGAATCAAGAGGAAGCAGAGAGGGATTTGGCCATTTTTTGTCCTAAGTGCACCAGAAGGCATCCTAGGAATAAATATCCATTGAACTCTATAGAGGTTTGTTCAGTTTGTGAGGAAGATCATTCTACAGATAAGTGCCCTTCCTTGCCTAGACTTAAAGTTGTATACCAAGGGGTCGAAGGAGCCACTGAACCACTCTATTTCATGAACCAAAGGAGACCAGATGGACCTAGACCTTACCAGTAGGGAATGCAAGGGACTTCGCAGGCATACTACAACCCCAATCAAGCCACTTCCATACCTTCTTGGGGTCCCTTGCTCACCCTCTTGGTCCACACCTCCTCCTTGGTTATATCCATCTCAATATCATGCTCAACCAGCCACTCACTCATTTCAATCCTATGCTCAGCCACAGCCTCAGTGGAATGCATCTCCTCAGGGGTGGAGGCCCTAGTACAACTCTCCTCCTGCTCTTTTGCCTCCACCACCTGCTCAACCTCAACTATTGCCTCCTGCTCCACTAAGTTAACCCCAAATGCCTGCTCAATCGAACCCGGACCTGAACAACAAACAAGCTCAGCAAGTATATAGTTGGGAACCATCATGCCCAACCTATGCTGTGGAGATTCAAGAGATTAACCTACAATCTAGGAAGGTTCTCCTAGATAGCCAGACTCCCCCTTAGGAGGTTGAGGAAGATAAAGAGGAAAGTGAACTGAGAGTAATTCCACCCTTTCCTGAGAGATTATCCGGGACAGCACAGCCCACCCCAAAAGAAACTGAACTTCTGGGAGAATTGAAATAGCTATGTGTAAAGATACCACTTCTCCAAGCCATAAAGGATGTGCCTAAATACAAGAAGATGATCAAATAGAAGTGTTTCAGAAATCCATGTAGGCACAAGAGAGATGCCCCAACCATCAATGTCATAGGACAATTGTCCGACTTGATGTTGGGGTAGGTAATCTGTCCAACATATCTAGACCCTGGAAGCCCAGTAGTTGATGTCCACATCAATGGCACCATGATCCCCCATACCTTGATTGATATAGGGGTTTCCATTAATGTGATGACTAAGGACACCATGCTCAAACTTAAACTCCAAGGCCCCTTGAGAAAGACCACGACAGTACTGCAATTAGCAAACCACTCCACTGTGACCCCTGAGGGGATTGTGGAGGATGTGATGGTCTCCATTGATTCTTGTGAGTACCCTGCTGATTTGTTGGTTCTCCAGCCGAAAGCAAAGCTCACTAGGTATCCTCTCATCCTGGGAAGACCCTGGTTGGCTACTGTAGATGCCTACATCATCTGTCGAGCTGGGAGCATGACAATCAAGAATGGTCATATATCCAAGCAGTTAATCCTATACCCTCCTACCCAACCCTTTCTAGAACATGATCTACCTCTCTTCTTGGAGGAGGAGGATGAGTATGAAGTCTATTTTGCACCATTGTGTGTAGTAGAAACTGTTATGAGGGGGCAACCGCAAAATGAGGATGATATCATTGAAAATCTAATTCAAAATCCACCCCCCAGTATTTCACCATTAGAAGATCTAGTGAAAGACATCCAAGACAATCCCTTAATTGATCTTTATGTGGCCAACCCAACCTCTCTCCATGTTAAGAATATAGAGTTTGGCCCTGAAAGAACCTTGAAAATCAATTCATCCCTATCCACCTCCCAAGAGAAGGAACTATGTAGCCTATTAAGAAAACATTTAGATGCCTTCGCTTGGAGCTATAAGGAAATGAAGGAAGTGCACCCTTCAGTTTGTACCCATCACATTTACATTAAGGAAGATTGCAAACCAGTCAGGCAGCCTCAAAGGAGGATGAATCCAGCCCTTAAGGACATTGTCAAGGAAGAATTGCAAAAGTTACTAGATGCAGGATTCATCTACCCCATCTCCGATAGTGAATGGGTCTCTCCTTTGGTGCTAGTGCCAAAGAAAAATGGTAAGTGGAGAATCTATGTCAATTATCGGGAACTGAACACAGCCACCAAAAAGGACCATTTTCCTTTGCCCTTCATAGATCAAGTGTTAGATGGTCTGGGGAGGAAAAAGCTTTTTTCCTTCCTAGATGGGTTTAGCGAGTATAATCAGATCCAAATCAGTCTGGAAGACCAAGATAAGACCACTTGCACTTGTCCTTGGGGTACCTTTGCCTATCGATTCCTTCCTTTTGGTTTGTGAAATGCTCCTGCTACTTTCTAGAGAGCAGTATTGAGTATATTCTCTGAACTAGTTCATGATGCAATGGAAATATATATGGATGATTTAACTCCTTATGGTTCTAACTTCTAGGAAGCTTTGTCTAACCTAGGAGAAGTTTTGGAAAAGTGTATTGAAATAAACCTATCCCTCAGTCCAGAAAAATGAGAATTCTTGATGACTAAAGGGACTGTGCTAGGTCATGCAACATCTCAACAAGGATTGTAGGTGGATCCCAACAAAATCACCATCATCCAAAGGGTCCCACCTCCTCAAAAGGTGAGAGATGTCCGAAGTTTCCTAGGATTAGTGGGATATTACAGAAGATTCATTGAAGATTTTAGTAGGTTAGCATCTCCATTATTTTGTCTTTTGGGAAAAGATGTCAAGTTCATATGGAATGACAGCTGTCAAGAAGCCCTAGACACCATGAAAAGTAAAATTGTGACTGCCCCAATTTTGAGAGGCCCAAACTGGGCCCTACCTTTCCACATTCACACAGATGCCTCGAACAAAGCAATAGGAGCAGCCTTGGGGAAAATTGGTGAAAAGTTACCTTATGCCATATACTCTATAAGTAAAAATTTGTCCAAGGCAGAGTTAAACTACACGGCCACTGAGAAGGAACTCCTAGCTATAGGGCATTCCTTAAATAAGTTCAGACATTACAACACAGGCTATCAAACCTTTGTATACACCGATCATGCTCCAATTAGGTATTTAATGAATAAACCAGATGTAAATGCTCACATTATTAGATGGTGGATTTTATTGTAGCAATTTGATTTAACCATTGTTGATAAGCCTGGTAAGGAAAATTTTGTTGCTAACTTTTTG
Source organism: Pinus tabuliformis (assembly GCA_031772625.1). Classification (NCBI taxonomy): domain Eukaryota; kingdom Viridiplantae; phylum Streptophyta; class Pinopsida; order Pinales; family Pinaceae; genus Pinus; species Pinus tabuliformis. The sequence continues at coordinate 252,530,334 of CM062815.1, forward strand.
TCTAGAGTAAATTTGTCTGCAGGTGAGGAAGGAATGGTGGAGGATCAAATGCCAGATGAACACCTATTTTCTATCTTAGTACTCTCCCCATGGTTTGCTGATATAGAAAATTACTTGGTTTCAGCACAGTTCCCACCACACCTCTCCTGAAAAGAGAAGAGCAATATCATGAGAAGAAGTGCCCCTTTCACCTGGATTAGGGGCAATCTCTTCAAACTTGGCCCATATCAAATTTTGAGAATATGTGTCAGCGAGGAGGAATTTTTTGACATTCTCCTGACCTGTCATGACGGGCCTTGTGGAGGCCATTTTGCAGCAAAAAGGACTACCTTCAAAATTCTGCAAGCAGGTTACTATTGGCCCACTCTTCATTAAGATGTGAAGAGATATATTAGCCAATGTGATTGGTGCCAAACGATGGGGAACCCTACTCCAAAGGATGAGATGCCCATGCAACCTCAAGTGACTTTTTAGCCATTTGAGAAGTGGGGCATGGACTTTGTCGGTCCTATCAACCCTCCTTGAAAACAGAAACAATACATCATTAAGTGCATAGATTATCTAACAAAATGGGTAGAGACAAAGGAAATCAAGGCAGCAACAAAATAAAAAGTAGCTGAGTTTTTAAGAGAGAACATATTCTATAAGTTCGGGTATCCAAGAGAACTGGTTACAGACCAAGGCAGTTAGTTCACTTCCAATCTGATTGAAGACCTGCTCACACATCATAAAATCAAGCAAAGGACTTCTACCCCTTACCATCCACAAGAAAATTGATAGGTGGAAGTCACTAATAGAGCATTGGAAGGAATTTTGACCAAGGTAGTGAGTAGCAGCAGAAAAGATTGGGCAAATTGATTGGTTGAGGTCACCTGGGCCTACAACACCATATGGAAGACCACCACAGGGTTCACAACCTATGAGCTAGTCTATGGGAAGAAGGCTTTGCTGTCAATAGAATTTGAATATAATACACTAAGGATGGTAGCTGAGCTGGACCTAGATCTCAGCTATGCAAAAAGGGAAAGGTTACTCTAGCTAAATGGATTGGATGAACAAAGATTGTAGGCCCTTCTCCACACAGAGGTGGTCCAGCTTCAAAAGAAAATATGGCATGACAAACACATCAAGGAGAAGTAATTCCAAGAAGGTTATTGGGTGTTGCTCTATGACTCAAGATATAAAGACTTCAAAGGCAAGCCGAGGACAAGATGGCTGGGACCCTACACTGTAGAGAAATGCAATGACAATGGTTCAGTTCTGATCAGAACCATTGATGAGGAAGCCATCCCCATGCTTGTCAATGGGCACAGGTTGAAAATTTACAAGAAGCCACTCTCCAAGAGAGAGTTCATTGAGGATCTGAATAAGGCAATGTTGGTAATGGAGCAGTTCCCAACCTCCACTCCACCCACTTACTGAGAAAAAGAGAAAAAATAATAAGGAATTAAGTGAAAACCTCTATGAGGCACTTGAGTCCGATCATTGGGTTGAAAACCTCTTTTGAAGTGGCCCAGTGATGACAAAAGTAGAAAAAAGAAAGAGCAGTATCTTCATGCCAATTCCCACGATTTCCCGGCTCAAAAGATGGGTGTCCTCAATACCCTTGCCACTCGTGCCCTAAGAATCTCCGACAAAAAGAGCTTTGAGGAAGAAAAATCCCATCTGCTTGATGTCTTTGTTGAGAATGGTTATAGTAGATTTTTGGGTCAGAGGACTTTTCTTAAGGCTTCTAAGAATTCTCTTACTAAGAGGGAACCGAAGGAGCGGATTCCTGGTGTCCTTCTTCCGTATGTTCAAGGGACCACTGATAGAATTGGAAGGATTCTCAGGAAGCATAGTATCCCTGTGTCCTTCAGGCCCCTGAACACCATTCGTGGGTCCCTAAGATCTGTAAAGGATCCGATCGACCCTAAGGATATGAAAGGTGTTTATTTGATCCCTTGTTCCTGTGGGACCCCCTATATTGGAGAGACCGGTCGCTCCATCAATCAAAGGATTAGCGAGCACGCTGCGGACCTTAGGCATAGGAGAGCTAAGTCTTCCACTTTAGCTGAACATGCTGAGAAAACCAATCATCATGTTTGTATTGAGGAGGCTAGTGTTATTGCTAGGGTTTCGCATTTCCATCATCGTAAATTTAGGGAAGCGCTTGAGATTGAAAAAAGGCCTAGCAATCTTAATAGAGACGATGGCTGGAAACTTAGTAGTTGGGTCCCTGCTCTCTCTTCCTAGTGGGCTTCCGCCCTCCTCCTTAGGGTTTATTTTTGTTTTTATTATTTATTATTTATTTATTTATTTTTATTTTATTATTATTATTATTGTTTATTTATTTATTTGTTTATTATTATTATTATTTTTTATTTATTTTAACTGCTTTATTATTAATATTTTATTTGTTATTATTATTATTATTATTATTACCCTTTTAGTAACTAGAATTAGTTTATTTTATTTTCTTATTTCCTCTTCCTATTTATTGGATTAATTAATTCTAACTAATTAACCCGGTGCGTAACTTCTTCCATTTAATTTTACCTTACTATTGGTAACATGTATATTTTTTCATTTATAAAAAAAAAATTAAATAAATAATTTATTTACTATTATAGTTGTTAATTTATATATATATATATATCTATATATATATATTTCATTTATTTTTATATATTTATTCCTTTTTAATAAATAAATAAGAAATTTATTATTATCTATTTAATAAATAAATAATTTACTATTAGTTTTATATTTCTTCTTACACCTAATATAACTAAATTTATATATGGATGTATTTACCTTGCTAATGATACCATTTATTTTTATTTATATAAATTAATTAATTAATTTTTTTTTTTCCAGTGGAAAAAGCTATAACCTTTTATTAAAAAATGAAAAGTTACAATTGCAGATGCATTAAGCATTTCCATAAGCTGCCACATGGGCTCGGGTGCTTTCGCACCCAACGTAACGTTAGAGGACTAACGTGCACAAAAAATAAGAAAAGAGAAAAAGAGGAGGGAGAGAGAAGGGGCAAAAAAAATTGAATTCCAGCACTTCAAGTTTTTCTCCCCTTCTTCTTTTCAACCTTGCGCCACTCTCCTTGAGTGGGTTCGATTGAAGCAATGACTAACTGTGATTCTACAATCTGTGGACTTGTTTCTTTGTCTGAGTTTGAATTATCTGAGTGGTGATGCCGTTTGATGCCTCCCATGCTTGGATCCATGCTTATCATCTCTGCCTGACTTTGGTGAATCTTTGTGTTCATGTTTGCTGGTGTAGTAAATTTTCCTTAGTCTGAGGAAAAATGTTCCTGATTGTTTGCCATGGGGGTGGCAGCCCCTGTATTCTCCCCAATAGGATCTTCATGTTGTTCAGGTGGGAAGTTAGGCTCCCCCTCATCCTCTGTTTCTTCTTCTGGATTCACTGTGCATTGCCAACCTCTTGGTTTGTGAACTTGTTTTTTGTTCCTTCTATTTTCTCTTTTGTTTTGCGGACAGTTATTATGTAGATGTCCTGTTTGATGACAACCTTGACATCTGAAGGCCGTGTTTTCATAATCCAGAGGTTGTTTCCACTGAGAGTTGTTATGGATTAGTATTATATTGTCAGGAAGTCCTTTACTAAGATCAGCCTCCACACAGATCCTGGCAAAAGTATGAATGCATCTGTCTATTCTTTCCATATCTTGCTTGATGAATGTACCTATCGCATTCCCTATTGCTGCAAAAACATTAGGAAACCAGAAATGCAATGGGAGGTTGTGGAGTCTGACCCAGACCGGAATTTTAGAAACCACCATAGTGGAGGGGTCAAACCCCGGGAACCAGGGGGTCATGAAGAGACTAGCATTGCCCCAGAACCATGGCCCCTCATGGAGGGCAAAATCTTTTTCCTTAACCGAGTCAAATTTTACAATAAAGAAGCCTTTGGAGCACAAGTGGATGTCACAATTTGGGGTCCATGTGGTGAAAATCCATTGTCTTAAGGCATCTGATTTAGGCCAAAACCCGTTGAATTTGCATATGACAGCCAAAGAAGAAAGATCAGAATGAAATTTTTTTACCTCAGGCATATCGATTTGCAGAACAGGATTCTGGGATCTTTGCTCCACAATGTAGGGACCACGAAGATCTGTAGGTGATGATGACTTGTTCTTGACTTCCCCCTTCCCTTTGACAACATCTGTAAAGGAACCAATGCCTTTAGGGCCTGAACCCGAGCTTCCTCCTCTCAGCCTTGTGCTTAAAATGATGGTTGAGTCTCGACCGATGCCATAGTGTTGTACTGTAAAATTATCCTGCAGGATTTTACCTGCATGTACCAAACTTAGCAGGTTTGATGGTATGCCTGTATCTGCTTGTATTTCATCCTTTATATTTTTTATTAGTATTCCTGTCCAGATTTGCTTGCATATAGTTTTTCCTGACAAGGTTCTGATAAAAATTTGGGTTCGATCCTGTTCTGGGTCCTTGTGGGCTAGCTTAGATTTTTTCCTTTCTGAACCCAATACTATTTGAGTCACAGAGGTGTTTAGATCCGACCCAGCTCTGCTATCTTTGTGGACAAGGTAGGGCAGATCTGAACCGTGCTGCCTCAGAATGCCAAGAAGGGGCAGAGGAATAGGGAAATGGCTCTGTTCCCCGATAACACAGACAGGGCACATTCTCCAGGGAAAATCACCCGCGCAGGAGGGCGGGTCATCCTGAGACTGAGTCGGGGTCGATAGATTTGAAACATAAAACCCCGGCCTATGAAGAGGGGTGTCCAGAGTCGCCCTGAGGAAACCGAAATGAGCCAAGAAAGGGGGAATAACCTCAAATACCTGATTGTTTTGATTCGATACCAGTGGCTCCTTTCCGTTAATGGATCCGGTCCAGATCCTAAGGGTTTCATCGAGCGTTGAGGATCCCGCAGACAGGCACCAGCAATTTCCAGCAACGACCAAAGCTGTGGAGGCAGCGGCGGCAGCGAATGGACCTGCAGCGTCGAACAATACTGTGGAGGCGGCGGCGGCAGCGTATGGACCTGCAGAAAACCTAATCTCGCATCCTCCCGCCATGGTCATTTTTTCGATATCAATTAATTAATTAATTTATTTTTGCTATTATATTTATTAATTAATTAATTTATTTAATAAATAAAAAAAGTTTATTAATATTCTTCATTTATATTTTAAATGAATAATTTATTATTATTTTTCTTACACCTAATATAAGTAAATTTATATTTTTATATAAGATTTTTTATTTATTTTTATTTATTATTATATTATTATTTATCATTTATATATTTAGATATTTAGTTATTTTTTACCTAATATAACTAAATTACTAATACAACTAATATAACTAAATTAATTAATTTATAATTTATTTACTATTATTTTTGTTAATTTATTTACTATTATTTATTTATTTTTACCTAATCCAACTAAGTTACTAATATAACTAAATTAATTAATTTATTAATATAACTATAATTTATTTACTATTATACAACTAAATTACTAATATAACTAATATAGCTAAATTAATTTATTCATTACTTTTATATAACTAATATAACTAATATAACTAAATTAATTAATTTAATAATATTACTATAATTGATTTACTATTATATTTGTTAATTTATATTTTTCTTACACCTAGTATAACTAAATTTATATTTTTATATATTCATCATTTATATATTTAGATTTTTATTTGTTTATTTTTTACCTAATATAACTAAATTTTACCTTGCTCCTTGAGTCAACCTTTCCCCCTGGTAACCGTTGGTGTCTTTGCTCTAGCTATTTAAACACGCTAAGCTGGTTCTGTTCTTCAACTTGTCCTGACGATGAACCACACTGGTTGGTTCGAAACGCATTGACAAATGATATTCCTTGTGATTTTTGCCGAAAAATTCTCTCTAAAAAGAGAATAAGGTCCTTGGGTGAAAGCCTCCCTTAGAGGTTCCCAGGGCAGGCAAGTAAGGTGAAAATCTCCTGTAGATGCCCTAGTTGTCTTTAAAAAAAAAAAAACAGAGAAAAAAATAGAAAATTACAGGTTACAAATGGACCACAAGAAGCAAGGGGACATGCCACAAAGCCTATTACACATCCTTTATACTCTTCTCCATCATTTCTGATTTCTTTCTCCACCTCTTCGCATTTTTTTCTGAAGACTGTGCATCCTACAGGAAGCCCTGTGTGTTCCACAGGAGACTCCTGTAGAAATCACAGAGATCTCGAAATGAAGTTTGAAAAATAGTTGAAGAGCTGGGAATTTTCATAGAGAGCCTGTAGGCCACCCTACAGCTATCCATAATCCTAACCCTCCATCCCACACCTGCACCACCTCATTTCCATTGATTTCTTCCCTTCCTGCAGAAAAACATAGAAACTGGTTTAAAAAAAAAAAATGAAATAGAAAGAACAACACCTTCACAACTAACCTGTAGCTTACCAAATACCTCTCCATTACTATCAAAATCTTTAGTAACCTCCTCACAGCTCCTAGCACAAGCATTAGCTAAAAATTTTAGAGGCCGAAGTAGCTACATGAGCTCCTGTAGAATTTCCTGTAGTAGCTGATCCCCTTAAAATCGAGCTCCAACAGTGAAAGAGGTGCAGCCACAAGAATTCAGAGGATGGCCGAAGCAGGATTCAACTAAAAGGCACCTATACCAGAAAAATGAGTAGATATCAAGAAGCAACAAGCATATAGAGGAAGAGATATAGGCATGCAGCACTAGAATCCGAGCATGCAGCAACAACAAAACCTAGCAACACCATAGCACGAGCATTCGACCTACAGGTAAGTGTTTAACCCTCTCCTCTATTGCATATGTATAATTCGAAAACTACATGAATGAATGGAATGGTTGGGATTAAACTAGAAAGGTGGCTAGTTAATTGGCCACACTCATCCAGTTCGACTGCGCTCATCCGGAGATTCCACGCATGTGTGCATAGTCAACTCACATAAAAATCCAAAACAGACAGATAGTGGTGGTGTTTAAACCCAAACGTGAATGATGGGAAGCGATTGTAGGCAGAAGGCATGAAGACTCATGATGACACAGCAGTGGGGACCAATGGTCCGAATAATGACACCGTACCCTTTCTGCCACCTCACATCATCGACGAAAATATCTCCAGTAAACATAAATACTCTGCCTCAAACTCATTCACCACCTTTGTTTCCATTTTATCATCATCCCCATAGCTACAGAAAGCTTCATACCACCTCCACAACCTCGAAACCACCATTCTCTGTCGTTTTTAGTCCTCCTCCTCTTATCAGGTTCTATAGGAGCATTATCAGGTTCTACAGGAGCCGTAACAGTTCTACAGGAGAACCTCCAGCCATTTCTACAGGAGGGCCAGTAAGTAGTTTTGCATAAGAGAGCACGGGGTTTTCGTTCAAATTCGGACTTGAAGGGGTAGGCTCGGTACAAACCCACTTTTCATATTCATATATACAAGGGGTGATGCAATTTTAAGGAAGGATTAAGCATGAAAAAGAAGAGGAATTGCATTCAAAAGTTCTTCATATTTCTTAAGAAAAAAACACAGCTTTTATCTATTTCCTGTTTCTGCAAAAGAAGTGTTGTCTCCATCTCCACCTTGGGCACTCACATATATAGGGAGTGATGCAATTTTAGGGAGGAATTAAGCCTGAAGAGAAGAGAAATTGAATTAAAAAAATTTGCCTGTTTCTTAAAGAAAAACACTGTTTTTTCTCTATTTCCTTTTTTTTTTAAATTGTTATCTCCTTATCCACCTGAGGTATTCCAAAGTATTATAAAAATAATAATAGGGGGATTCATGAGGAAGGAACCCCTAAATTTAGTCAAGCTCCATGAACATCCTAAAGTAGTATCCATTTTTACTAGAGATAATTGGATGCCATTTTTTGAAAAACTTCGAGGGTATGATGAAGAAGTGACTCGGGAGTTTGCACTTTCCTTGGTACCCAACTCAAAGACCCATGACACTATTACTTTCAGGGGTCTCACCATGGAAATCAACCCAGAGTTTATCAGTAGGGTTACTAGTCTTCCACTTGGACTACCCTGGAGCAAATAAGAAAAGCCACTAGGTCAAGTTTCCAAGAAAACCTTCTTCCAATCAAATGAGCATCCTATAGAGGACAAAAATGGCATCAGGAGGACAAGCATCCCTTACCCTTGGGATGAGGTCAGTTACCAAATTATCAAGTACATTTCCTGTGAAGGAAGGTACAACATAGTTTATGGTTACCATTTCAAACTTTTGCATGAGCTGAGATATGGCATGGATATTCCCACACCCAAAAAAATCAATATTCCCTATTTTCTCCTATAGTCTCTTATAGATTCCAGCATCAAATTGAAGGCAAGAGGTCCAAAACAATTGGCTAACCATGGACTAATTAAATTGTTGGTGGAAGAAGCCCTCCACAACTTCACAATCCCCATAGCCTGGGAGATTTTCAGAAATATGACAAGAGAGGATGATATAAAAGCCCTCACATATGACCTCAGTCCGTCTGGAAGTGAGGGGCAAGAACAAAAAGGGGAAGATGAGGAGAGAACAAAAACAGAGAAAGAGGAACTTGAAACAGAGAAGGAAAAGACCAGAATAGAGAAGGAAAAACCTGAAACAGAGGAGAAGGAACCTAGGACAGAAGAGAAAAAGATGGAAATAGAAAGGAAAAGACTAAACCAAAGAAGAAAAATACTAAAGCAGAGAAGGAAGAAACTAAACAAGATGAGAAGGAAACCAAAACAAAGCTAGAGGAAACAAAGCTAGTAGAGGCAGAGAAGGCAAAAGAAGAAGAAATAGGGGTAAAGAAGATAGAAGTGTCTCCTAAGACATTGGAAAGGGAAGCATCAGTTGTTCTGGCTGCACTCATCACCCTAGTTAAGCGCAAACAAAAGAGAAAAAGGCAACCATCAATGTATTTCAGGGCTTGAAAAAGCACAAGAATAAAAATAGGGAAGCCAGAGCCATCCTCAAAGGAGCCTATCATCTTAGAAGATTCTACTGTCAAAAGGGAAGAATCTCCATCCAAAACCCCCATTACTTATGAAAGACGAAGTCCTAAATCCTCCACTTGGAAGGAAAGAATAAAACTATAGGACTCAAAAGCAGTCCTACAGGAGGCACAGACTGCTCTACAGGAGACCCTAACAAAGCTACAGGAAACTGAGAAACTTGAGAAAAGGGCAGAAGAGCAAACCAGAGGGAAGGATGAAACAACAGAGCTTCTAGAACCCGACCACTAGCCTAGTTTAGGCTTTTATTACAACCTTCTTGAATGGGGAAAAATTATTCCACAAAAATTTGCAGTCCCACTTTTCTTTGAACTGGAAAAATAAAGGGTAAGGAGCCATATATGGATGAAAATTGCCAAGTCAAAAGGGGTGGAAGACATTGGCCACATGGAGAACAAGTTGAGAGAAATGGGTAAGGAGTTGAGCACTGTAATACATACAAAAGTAATCAGAATATCTCACTCGGAGGCAGAAAATGAAATGTTAAGGAAACAGCTGCAAGAAAGGACACACAATTGGCATGCATGGCTATCTAGTCTATGGAGGAACTACAGTGTAGGCAACCAACCAAATCATATGGAGTATACCTCAAAGGCCAATGGCTACAGTTTCAATTCAAGACCTTGGCACAGAGAGGCGGCATGCCTTTTCAGGATTATAAACAATTTACAGACTTATGTGACCAAAGTTTAGCAGAAGACAAGGCAAAGTTGGTATAGTTTTATTTGCATAACATGGCCCTCATTGATATGAACCTATGGGACCCCAATGCTAGGTTGGGGGACTTGCAGCTAATGGCCATGTCATCATGGATGAATCATGAGGAGAAAAGGGTGGTAGAAATAGAGAAGTTGATGGAAAAAGAGAAAAATGAACCCTTAATGATCGGAGATGAGCCAGTAGACCCCATGGCTCTCGTCAGTGTCCACTAGCTTCTTTTAGATAATCCTTAAACTTCCCCTAAGTATATCAATGAGCATACCTAGGATATTGCACATTTTGAGGACATGGAAAGATTGCTTGGAGATGACTGCATTCATGCCTGTATGAGAAGGTGGAACACACTGCCACACAGCCTACAGATCAGAGAGTATCACTCCCCAAATAGGATGAAAGAAGAATTGTGGAGAGTGCCTCTGTACAAGTGCTCTATGCAGATTTTGAAGGCCAATTGGATTGGCCTCAAATTCAGTCCTCCACTATTGCTAGGCCTATTGGAAGGTCTTTGGTTAGGGGTGAAGCTTTTTGGTTAGGGCCCAACCCAACCTGCCCAACACCTCTTGTTTTTTATTTATATGTTTTGCTTCAGTTCATGAATTAGTTGTTGTTAGATAGATTTCTACCTTAGTAGAATAGGTTGCTTTTGGTGGCTTACATAGCTGTTTCCATTCCAGTTGCTGAAGTAGGTTAAATAGTGTTTCCGGGAAAACTAATGTCTTTTCAATCTGCTAGTCCTCTAGGATTGGAAGCTATCCTAGAAACAAAAAATCAAAGCAATTTGGGATTTCCTCTATGTGTGATTGATAAGAGAAAAGTAAAGGAACCAACCTGAATCTTTCGCTTAACTCCTTGCTTTTTTTCCTCCCCCTTGATAGAGCTTGCAACTCCTCTCCTACTTATCCCACTTAAAGAATATCTGTATAGGAAATGAAACAAAACACCATCAAAGTATCTCGATCTATTATATCATAAGCATTGTAGAATCAAAAATACAATGAACATGCAATGGCATTCAAAAATATCAACATTCACAAATACACGATTGTATGGAGGAAAACTCAAAGAACTTTATTAAAATAGAAGGGAGAATTACAACCCCGCTCTATGATCCAACATCATATTCCCAGCATCAAAGCCCTATTCACCTCATGAAAAGCAAGTTCACCCAACAATACAATGCTCCTTCTCAAAGACAAACTATCAGCACTTACAAATTACAAAATTCCAGCCTGTAGATCTCTCAGATGAGGGATCCATTTATAGATGTTTGAAAGGGTGTGAGTCATCTCTAGGTTTTTTATTAGTGTGATTCCACTTGTTGTTCTTGGTTCCACTTGGAGATTTTTTGGATCTCTTACTCATCCCTGGGCGAATTCAGAGAGACAAGTGTCATAGGAGAATTTTCTAGAAGATTCCATGAGCATCCACTTAGCAAACTATCTTGGACATTTGTCCATTCTCACTCATTGCACCCCACAGAAGGCCTATTTAGTATGCATCGCACTTGGCTAGTGTAGAAGTCAGTATGCATCACACCTTGACAGTGGAGTAGTCAGTATGGTCTAGTTTTGGCCAGTTCTGAGTGGTTTTTCAGGTGGAACGTTTGGGGAATGATGTAATTAGTTAACCATGATCCTTTAGGGTATGAAACAAGACTTTTAGGGGTTAAAGAGCCCTAGTTTATTGACATATAAAATTGGGGTTGAAGTGGCCAAATATGTCTATAACAGTTTCCCCCTAAAGCATGGAGTCGTAAATCTTTTGATGTCGGGTGAAATGATTTATCATGAGGATTCGATGTATTTGAACTGGAAGGTGACCTGTATAAGATACAATACAATACATCATCATCATATTATTTTCATGATATAGCTGAGGCGCGAATTCCCATGCTCAGCTTTATAAATTCATTTTCATGTACATAGAATAGATAACCGTCTGCGGTTGCAGACTGGTGATCCTTTATATGTAGAGTCATCATCCCTAGCTTGGATGACCATCTGTGCATCTTCTGTGTACATTTGATGCCTTTATATTCCTGAATATATCGCAGCCCGGATGGACGAAACTAGATTCCGGGTCTTCAAACTCGTTCAATCTTTGTCCAATAAACAAGTCGATCCATATGAAAATATGTCCTGAAGTCGAACATGGAAAGTCATCGCCTGATTACCAGCCACTAATGTAAGATGTTAATAGATGTAGGAGGAATCACCGATAATGATAATGACCCTCAAGGTACTACAGTACAATTCACGTGGTGTGAATATATGATCCGATGTCAAACACCACGCAAAATCTTTCGTTAGAAGGCCATTGATGTCAACCTGTCGCCGGAAGTGAGAAACTTGCCATTGAGGCATGCAAGCTTCAAAGTATTAAAAGGGTTGTTTCTAAGTCAAATTATTGTATAATGAGCTAATGTCGACAAGAAGTGACTTGTCATAGGAGGGCCTTAATGTATCCCACATCTATGACATGAAATGAAGCAAATGATTTTCTGGAGGTGGAAACGATCTGACGAAACAAGGTTCAGGAATGGCGGTCATGAAAAATGGAGGGTGAAGGTATTGCAGTGGATGAGGCATTAACTGGATGGTGAATTCTTTGAAAGACTTCTGTTGAATATATTGATGACACTGAGATGGATTGGTAGTGTTAACCCCAAAAGATGGATGGTGTGGAGGACCAATGGTGAAATGACCGGTGAATGGAATAACCCCACCCAACTCAATCATGGTGATGGAGTGAAAGTGTCATGTTCAAGAGCAACCTGCTACCAATAAAATTCTTCAAGTTTTCTTCCCTTTTTCCCCAGTCATTGCTGACCAGTACCTCTTTATTTTTGTCAAGATTGAGGAGGATAACATATGCTTGTTCTATAATTTGCCCTTCGGGCAAACCTGTTGCTATGTTTTAGCGAGCCTAACGACAGTGAAACTCGTTCTTGTCTGGGTGGACAAGTTTGTCGCTATTGTTTTAACTAGTTTAACGACAAAGATAACTCAGTCCTTTTCATGTTTAGAGAGTTTGAAAAGGGACGAAAAGGAAACTCCAGTAGTTATTTTTCGTAGCACAATCCCTTAAGTCTGAAAAAGGATAAAATAATACAAAAGGGATGACTTTTTATCACTTTAGCGAGTCGAAAAAGACAAGCACTCGAACTTTTTCATGAGATAATCCCTCGGGTCTGAAAAAGATTAAAATATACAGGAGGGATGGCACTTCTAATCACTTTAATGAGATGGAAAGGCCAATATCTTGACAATATTTTCATATTTAACGAGTTTGAAAAGATTTTAAAGGAGACTTGTTTTTGAGGAATGAGTGGTGTTTAGGGTAGCAAATTGGTTCCGGGTAAGCTTGGAACTTCTCAAAACATGGTGATGTGAAGAGGTTGGCTAACAGGACCACTCGTCGCAGTTGTTCCTCAAAAAGCTAAACAATCAAGTGCAAGCATATGATCGGCCAAAAGAATGGAGGTGACAGTAGGAACACAACCAAGGTTCAAAAGGGCAGATAGCATGGAAATCACAAAGGTTATTTACCGAAGGTGGGTTCATTTTTTAACGAGCTTGAACTATGGGGGAAAATATGCTCAGTGGTAGGTTTATTTTTTAACGAGCTTGAACCATGCGATAACATTGCTCATTATAGTGGTCAAAGATGTTCAATTCACAGTTTATCACATTAGATTCTTTCATCGATCGTTCAACCTGGTAATCACTCCATCAAATTGATTATAAATACATATATATGCATGAAAAATGAATTAAAAACTAACATTTTACTTGAAGTATGTGAATAGTGACATAAAAAGTAGTTTTACCTTTCACTTTCATCACTTCATTTCAAATTTGGGATTTTGGAGCTCTAGAGTGGTTTTCCCCCTCAAATTTCATCAGCTGATTTCAGGAGATCCGGTGGACTATTCTCCACGCCATCAAGACCAGGTAGAAGCTAATCGTGAGCTCTTCATTTTCATTCCATCCTTTCTTGATTCTGAGCAAGTTTTTCCATTTTTCTGGGCCCCTTGGGTTTGAAGAAATCATTCTCCAACCATCGCAACGAGCCTATATTGAAAGCTGCGATGCATACTGAGTTGTACACTGGCCAATCAGTATGCATCTCACCTTGCTCAAAGGCAGGGTGTGATGGGCTCAAAAAGGAAACTTTACACAATTAGTTTTCATTAAATTTTCACCTATTTTTGCTCAAATTTGGATCCTAACTCATCTTTTGTCTGTGTTTCAGATATTTGTTGGATGAAGATGGTCAACCAATGGCGTGAACATGAACATGAAGAAGACGACATGATTTCCTTACACGATCAGGGCATAGTTATTGCATTACGAAACTGTGGCTTGCTCAAATTCTTCCGTATATCCAGCATGAGGCAACAAATCAACTTTTTGCAGTATTTTCTCAATGCTTGGGATCCGATCAACCAGGTATTCTAGACCAGAGGAAAATCTATTCCATTGACAGTCAGGGATATTTACTTTCTGACGGGGTTATTGAGGCGTGGTGCCCCTCTTTCACTATCAAGATCTGCCCATGGGGGTGAATCTGTGAAAGATTATATTCATCAATTTTGTAGAGATGGATCTCAGCCCAGCAGAGATGGCAAGATCAATACCCGGGATGTCATTGATCTGCCCTTGAGGACCATTTTATTTACCTATGCTAGATTGGCTGGCAACGCAGCTCTTCATTTGGAAAACAAATCTTACATGTAGTACGCCCTGGAATGCTTGGAACCAAAGGTGTTCAACTAGTGTGAGCCGGTACTTCCTTTCATAAAAGAACAACTCTCCAAAGTAAAAAATGGAATATCGAAGAATTTTGGCTATGGTTCCATCTTGACCACTTTTCCCTTGGAGAGGATTCCACTGATGCAGCCTCAAAACATTTCACTGGGATTGCCAGCACAGAGGGTGTTTCTAGGAAAACTAGTGTCTTTTGGATCTGCTAGCCCTCTAGGATTGGCAGCTATCCTAGAAACAAACAATCAAAGTAATTTGCAATTTCCTCTATATATGATAGATAAGAGAGAAGCAAAGGGACCAACCTAGATCTTCCGCTTGACTCCTTGCTTGATTTCTCTCCCCCTTGATAGAGCTTGCAATTCCTCTCCTACTTATCCCGCTTAGAGAATACCTGTAGAAACAAAGTAACAAAACACCATCAAAGCATCTTAATCTATTATATCATAAACAATGCAGAATCAGAAATACAGTGAGCATACAATGGTATTCAAAAATAACAACATTCGCAAATACACGATTGTATGGCGGAAAACTGAAAGAACTTTATTAAAGTATAAGGGAGAATTAAAACCCAGCTGTCTGATCCAACATCATCCTCCTAGCATCAAATCCCTCTTCACCTCATGAAAAGCAAGATAACTCAGCAATACAATACTCTTTCTCAAAGACAAACTATCAGCACTTCCTTACAAATTACAAAATTCTAGCCTCTAGATCTCTCAGATTAGGGATCCATTTATAGATGTCCGCAAGGGTGTAAGTCATCTCTAGGTTTTTGATTAGTTTCATTCCACTTGTTGTTCTTGGTTCCACTTGGAGATTTCTTGGATCTCTTACTCATCCCTGAGTGAATTTAGAGAGGCAAGTGTCATAGGAGAAGTTTCTAGAAGATTCCATGAGCATCCACTTAGCAAACTGTCTCGGATATTTTTCCATTCTCATTCATTGCACCCCACAGAAGGCCTCTTTAGTATGCATCACACCTGGCTAGTTTAGGAGTCAGTATACATCGCACCCTGACAGTGGAGCAGTCAGTATGGTCCAGTTTTAGCTAGTTCTGAGTGGTTTTTCAGGTGGAACTTCTGGGGAATGATGTAATCAGTTGACCTTGATCCTTTAGGGTATGAAATAACACTTTTAGGGGTTAAAGAGCCCTAGTTTATCGACATATAAGGTTGGGTTTGAAGCGCCCAAATATGTCTATAATAGAGGACCCACGGATGTAGAGATGGGTTGATCCTATGGCTAGACATGCTGGTCAGTCATAGATTTCCTTTTTTGATGCCTTTTCCAAGTGCTTCGACCATTAGGAGATGGTATTTGCGGAGTATCCATACGTCGGGATGGATTTTCAAGGCGACCCGGATTTGGCATTACCATCTGGTGAGCAGTGGAGTGTTATGGGTAAAATGATTCGACCACATCTTTGTTTATTAGTTTTATAATGTTTTTGTGTTTTTAAATGTTATCGAGACTAATCAAATTCATATATTTGTGCAGATTTGGGCTAGTGCAACCAATGGCATGCCCAAGGGTGGCAGCTGACATTTCAGTAGGGGAGGCTATAGGGAGGGCCATCCTTCGCAATCTGGACATAGCAGAGACCCTGGCAATGCTATAGGATCAGATCGAGGGCCTCACTCTCGGTATTTGCGATGTGACGACCGACGAGTTACCTCTGAGGTTACAACGCCATACTACTAGTGTACCAAGTTGATGGACCAGGCTCTTGCATATGATTGCACAGGCTGTGACATGTTATCACCAACATCATTAGTCTAGGATGCTTTTCTGCATTCATTTTTGAGTTTCTTGGTCATATGACCGATTTTGTCTTGGACACAAAACATTTTGTAAAAACTATAAACAGTTATACATTTTTTATTTTCGGAGTTTTATTTTGGTTAAGTTACGCGATCCTGATGCAAATGTTAATGTGAAATGCTTTTCTTTACAAATTTTGCAAATTTCTATCTAACACATAATTTGATAATGAATTAGTTAATGTGTTTAAGTTTCTGGAAATGTGTTGATATTGGATGGAATCAAACTGTCTTTCCAAAATCTTGACTCTTAGGAACATACGATAAATAGCTAGGTTCCGAACGGAATAGACGCCAGTAAGTTGTAGAATGACGAGTTGCGAATCTAGCCTGACAACAAGCCGGCATATGCCATGTGAAATGGCATCAGAGAGTTTCTCAATCAATGCGCTATACTCAGCGATGTTGTTTGTTGATCAGGCAATACATATCCCCCTGAAACTCACTAACTCACTGCTTGGAGCAAAAATGGCCTAGGTTGGAGAAGACAGGTTCCACGTACTACGACTAGCTCTGTTGGCATACCCAACAAATGGTTCCAAAAAGTCTGACATCTGCAGCAAATGTAAAATGGATTACCTAACCAAAATGACAACTCTAAAAGAAAACAAAAATGTAACAAAAGCATATATACAAAGAGATTACTACACTTAATCAAGCATAGTAATGCTTAAGATACAACCTGTTTCGAGGTTGCAATAGTGGAATCCCATCATAATCGACTAGCTCATAGGCTCCTTTTGTCAATACACACTTAACAATGTGGGGGCCCATCCATAATGATTTGAACTTACCTGCTCCCAATTTGTCAGAGTCTTGATCGTAAAGCAAGGCCAGGTCACCTTCTGAGAAGACACGAGGCTTGACATTTTTTTCAAATTGTGCCTTGACATGTTTCTTATGTGCTTCATTAGCCAGTGTGGCATCATGAAGGGTTTCATCCAAGTGGATTAGTTCCAAGAAATGAGCCTCTTTCTCTGAAGTTTCGGGAAGCAGATCAATTGCAAGCTTGAGAGACGAAATTTCACACTTAATTGGTAAGACAACTTCTAGACCATACACCAACTAAAAAGGTGTAATTTCAATTACATTTCTCACTGACGTCCTATATGGCCACAGAGCTAAGTACAGGATTAAATTCCAATTCCTTTTGTCGACTCCAATTATTCTCTACAACATGCACTTAAGGACTTTTTTGATTGCCTCAATGTGTCTGTTAGCCTGTGGATAATATGGAGTATAACTATCGTGAGACAGTCCTAATTTGGCAGTCAATTCAACTATCATGTGATTGCGAAAATGCGGTCCATGATCTATGAATATAGCCTGTGGAACAAAAAATCTAGAGACTACATGATTAAAAAAGAAAAGAGCAGCCATTTCTCTTCTATTGTTTAATGTAGGCATCGCCTCAGCCCATTTTGTAAAATAGTCGACAACGACTATAATATACCCATGACCCCCGGCCAAGGTGGGGTTAGATGTGATGAAATCTATGCCCCATTTAGTGAATGGCCCAACATCAACTACTGGATGTAGCGGTGCAAGTGGTAATCTGGTTTTGCGATCAAAAATCTAATAAGCATGGCAACTTCTGACTGCAATTATGCAATCTTTGAATATAGTGGGCCAGAAGTAACCATCTCGTAAGATCTTTTGTGCAGTAGCATAACCAGATATATGCTCCCCACATGCACCTGAATGACAGTCATTCAGAACTTTTTCGTCCTCCTCATGTGTGAGGCACCTTGACAGAACTGTATCGACACCATGACGGTAAAGTGTATCACCGACGATCATGTAGTCTTTGGCTTGGTATCGAATATTCCGTTTTTCATAGCAAGAGGTGTTTGGCCTAAAATTTTGGGTCTGGAGATAGACCATTATATCTCCATACCACGGATCGCTTGATAATATCAGAAACAGAGTCTCATCCACGATTGATGCTTTAGATGTTAAATCATTGGATGACGATGGGAGGTCACAAAGTAACTTTGCAAATACGAAAGATTTCTTTGATTTGGATTTGGTGAATTCCAAATCAAACTCTTGAAAAATGGCTATCCATTTGGAATATTTTTCCCCTAGTAATTGACGTGACAGAATGTAGGTCATACGGTTGCAATCTGACACAATGGTAGTTTTGTGAAAGAGAATATAGTGTCGAAATCTCTGTAATGCTTAAACAACTGCTAAAGCTAACTTTTCAACATAAGAGTACTTGTTTTTTGTATCATTAAGGTTGCGACTTAGATAATATATAGGATGTTCTATTCCATTATCTTCTTGCACTAAGACCATGGCGATGGTTGTATCTGCAGCGGTGAGATACAGGTTAAAGTCGTTTTGATAGTTAGGAGCATACATTAATGATTCTTTTATCAGGGAACCTTTTAAAGCATCAAAGGAAGCTTTTGCAACCTAATCCTAGTGGAAGGGTACTTATTTTTTCAAAAGATGCGTATAACCTTTAACGAGTTCGGCATAATGTGGAATGAACCTCCTCAAAAAGTTAGATTTCCCTTAGAGTTTCTGATTCTAAAGCAAATTTGAAGGTGGAAGCATGTCAAGGATTGCCTAGACCTTACATGGGTCGAGTCGAATTCCGTCCTTAGAAACTACGAAACCAAGTAATCAACTGGAACCAACACAAAACACACACTTGTGTAGATTGAGTCATATCTTGTAGTGTCGGAAACATAGAAATATGGCTCTCAAATGCTGTAGATGAGTAGTCCGCTTTTGCAAATGAGCCGGTAGGTCGTCGAGATATGGTTGAACGATGTGCTTGATTTCATGGAAGGCGTAGTTAATTTCCCTTTGAAAAGTTGCCCCCGCATTCTTCAATCGGAAAGGTAGTTTACGGTATGTGAATGTGCCCCACGGACATATAAATGAAGTCTTCGACTGGTCCTGTGGGTGGATATTGATTTGGTTGTACCCAAAAAATCCATCCATAAATGAAAAGATTTTGCATCCGGCACATTCATCAATTATCTGGTCGATGAAGGGTGTGGGGTAGTTGTCCTTTGGACACGCTTGATTTACATCCCTATAATCGATGCAAACTCTAATTCTTCCTTGCTTTTTCATCACAGGAACAATATTCGATACCCAATCAGTGAGAGGAACAGGGTAAATGAAACCAGCATGTAAAAGTTTTTCAATTTCTTCCTTAATGGTAGCAGCTTTTTTCGGGTGAACCGGTTGAAGCCATTGTCGTACTGGTTTGACATCTCGATACATCTTGATTTCATGTTCAACAATTCTCGAGTAAAAGCCTGGCATTTCTTCATATGACCATGCAAAGACATCTTTGAATTCACGAAAGAGAGTGCAGTAAATTTCCAGTTCTGATGGAGAACATGACTTTCCAACATGAATATTCTCTACAACATTAGGTTTGGTCGAGATATTTATGGCGATAGTTTCTTCAATATTGGAAAATTTTCATTCGAAATCCACCGTATTTATAGTATTTGATAGAAAATAAAAAACTGAAGGATGATTAAGGATGCTTGAATAATCTTCATTGTTATCTTGAAGTGGGAACGGTGGTTGTAATCTTCCCATGGCGTCTCTCCTATAATCATCGACTGGATGATTCCTTCGTCTGTAGCATGTATACAAGACCAAGGATCGGAAGAGGTACCATACTCTAGAGACCTATCTATATAAACACTCATTGTGTGTTGATTTGGGTTCGCCGCCCAGGCCCAAAAAATTGATTTCTAAAAAGATTCTATGGTGCTTGGAGGAAACACCTCGCAATGATTCACTCTATCAAAACGGTCAGATTTCTTCTTAATCTTAGACGAAGATATCATATGACAGGTTTCCACTATGGCCACTTCCGCCAGATTAGTTGGAGGTGGGAGGGCAAAAGTAACCATCAAGGAGGGTTCTTTTAAGAGACCTACTCCGACATTTTGAAGCGATTGAGAACTTCCATGGATCAATGGAATGCTTCCAGTAGATTGTGAACTGTTGGGGGAAAAGGTTAGTTGGTCAACAATTGTAATTCCACTTTGAAAGGGAAATGCAATCTTTCTAAAATATGTTGACACAACGGCAGCCATAGCATAAATCCAGGGCCTACCCAGTAAGATATTGTAGTCAAGGTTTCCATCAATGACTTCGAATTCAATTTCTACTATCTTTCCCCCCAGTTCAACTTGCAAGTTACTTAAAATCCCATACGGCGTGTATGTTCTTCCATTGAATGCTTTTAATGTCGTTGATGATCGTGACAAGGGTGGTGATCCTAAATTTTTCCGGAAACTCATTGACATAATAGAGGTAGATGCCCCTTCATCAATTATTGTTCGATGAACACTTTTATTAAGGGCTTTTACCTGTATAAGGAAAGCAAGTTGGGACGGTAACTGAGGTTCGTATCCTTTATGGCTAAAGGCCACAAGGTTGGAATCCGTCGGATCAATCCCACCTATTGTTGATAACGAAGCCTGCTTTTGGGAGGGGCAATTCTACAATACTTCAAGTGTCGACATAGCGGATGGCGATTGAGCCAAATCCTCCACTATATTATAATTCTATGCTGCTGAGCATGAGGATTAAATGTCGATTTATGTACTAATCCCTTTGGTGGCTTTATTGTTAATTCAGGAATGATGGGTGGAACAACTTTAGGTGAAGTTGTTGTTGAACTATTGGGTTGATCTGTAGCCTTATTGTTCTATGGCTGTGTATTCCCATAATCTTTATTCCTTGTTGATATCAAAGCATCATTTTGCTGTCTCGAGATGGATAGCATAAGAACTTGGGATGGGGAAGCATGATTGATAGCAACCACATTAGCTTCTGGGTTTGGAAATGGATCAGTCAACACCACTGAGGTATTTGAAGTCTTTAAAAAAATTTCGACTTCAACTTGATGTGGAAAATATTTTGTGTAATCCTCATCATTACATATTAAACATGGATAACGAGGTTTCTTTTGCCCAGCAGGGTTCTCAGAAGAATTTTCAAGAGGTGAATTATCCTGTTTCTTCTTATTATTCTTCCATTTCTTCTTACCCCCTGGTTGCTTTGGATTCTTGCCTTTGTCAGATGACACGACATTAATCTCCGAGGCAAGAGTTTTGTCATTTTCTTTTTGACTAGACACTGTAAGGGCTTTACCAGATGGAGCCTTTGGGGTTTGCATGCTTGAGGTACCGATCACGCCATCACCAGCGTGAGAGTCCTTGTTTGATTTAGGAGGGGGAGGAATGGAAAATTTTGGTCTGGGAAAGTTAGGAATTTTGTCGTAGAGTGTGCCAGACTGAGTATATATCAAGTCTAAATATTGGGCACGAGCAATGACTTTCTCTATAGTGGCAACTCCTCCTTTTGCCGCATCCTCAATAAGAGAAGGCAATAAGGACTTAATAAACCACTCAGCTAAAGTTGATCAGGAACATGCGTCTTTACCATTCGACGACAACGTCGCCACTCATGAATATCATCAGATATGTGAGTGGATGTTGTCTGTTTAAAGTTTGTAAGGAGTTATATTCGCATTTTGTACCTTATGGGTAACTGAAAGTGGGTTAGAAAGGTAGTGGCAAGGGTGCTAAAGTTATCAAATGAAGCTCTAGGCAATTCAATATACCATTTCACTGTCAGACCAGTTAGCATTCTCTGAAAAAGGTGAAGCCTAATCGAATCATCATTGAGGGTGTTAGATGACCACCACAAATGAAAAGTCATTATGTGATTCGATGGATCTTCACATGGATTTCCATTGAATTTAGGAATATCGGAGGGAAGTTTATGAGGAATCACTCACCACCAAGGGGCATATGCAATTGGATAATTTTTCAGTCGGTTCAAATCTAGTAATTCTAGAGTTGCTACAAAAGGCAACTGTTGATTAAGGTTTGGTGAAGCATACCCAGGATAAGATGGGATCACCTGAGTAGTAGGTCTTTGCATACCAGTATAATGTATCTGATTTTGGTAACTTTGATAAGGTTGTTGGACATAACCATTATAGTATGGTTGTTGATAACAATTTTGAAAATGTGGTTGTCCATTACCTACAAAGGCTTGTTGCTCAGGTCCTCGGTAAGTTTGTTGGAATTGCGGTTGTTGATATTGTACCAGCCATGGTTGTTGGACCATTTGCTGTTGCCCAATATTGGAAGTTTGACCAAGATGCGGAGTGATAGTAGCTTGAGTCATTCCAAGTAAGGAAGCACTAACCTCAGGTTGTGATTGAGTCGTAGAGACAAGAGGTTGTTGTATTGCAACCTGAGAGACTTGAGGTTGACACGCAAGAGGCAATGCTTGTACTTGCGACACAGTCACAATAGCAGGTGTAGTGGGAATACTTGACACAGGTTGGACTGGTTGCATTGAATATACAACCCTTGATTGTTGAGGTAGTATTGGTACCCAACCACTTGATGTAATTCTAGTTTGACCTAAATTTTGTTGTGAACTATCATATGGTTGTTCTCCAAGAGGGAACAATGAAAAAGCATACTGCCCTCCATATGGTGGCAGTCTAGTGTCCAAAGGATATATCAGTCTTTGAAGACTAGTTTTCCCAAATTGATACTGGCATGCGGATCAATTTCCTGAGATTCCACATAAGAAATACCAGATGGGATTCCAGATGAACAAATAGGAAAAGACCATGTCGTCGAAACAGTGCATGAGTGGACTCTAGCTAGTGATTGATAACTAGTTGGGACAAATGTTATACCAGAAAACATTATAGGAATGGCAGCAGGAAGCTCTACCGTAGTTGTATCAGATGACACAGTCCTAGATGTTGATGGTTTCTCAGACATGTTTAGTCTATTCAAAAGATTTCCTAGCAATTCGACAGGAACTTTCAATGAAGGATAATTTAAAGAACTAACTTCAGGAGTGGAAGGATATAAGTGGATCCCAGTTCCAAAATGTAATGGGGTACTAGATGGAAGATCCTCTACTATCTCCTCTATGGCAATTAGTCTAGGTGGAAGTGGTAGACTGTTAGGTCCATAAAATATTTCTAGAGCTGAAGAAGCTATAGATTCCTCAGTGACAGATACTGGAGGGGTGACACCTTCTGAATTCTGGAAATCAACTTCCAGATGTTCAAGTAAGTGAACTTCAGTCTCTGGATCAGCTCTATCTGGAGCTGTTTTATGTATAGAAGTGTCTACTGTTACACTAGGATCAATTCTAATGTCCTCTTGTAACTGTGGAACTTCTTCTGTAAAGGTAGATGTACCAAAAATGATCAGAGTAACTGTAGTCTCTGATGATGTTGAAACACAAGTTTCAAATAAACCAGGAGAATTGGACTCAGTTAAACAAGACCGTTTTTCCCAAAATGGTTTCGTTTCCAGAGTCAAAGATGGTTGACTCGCTAGTCTCCGTGAACGATGGGGTTTTGATTGACTCTCTTCCACAATTGCAGATTACTTGATCAACTCAAAATTAAGGGGAAAAATGTTATTCTGAATTAAATAAATTTTAATGACGCTTTGACACAACTTTTCTTTTTCATTTTTTAAGAGTCGAGAAAATGCTAAAGATGACTCTAGTCCCCTTCTATTTTTAATGAGCCTAAAGTGACAAGTGCTCAGATGGACCTTTTCTTTTAAGGAGTCGAAAAGGAATGAAAGTGACTTCTCTAGAAATTTAGACAAAGGGATTACCAAACTAATTGCAAAACTGCAATATACACCTTGGTGATAAATTAAAGAGAAATTACCAAGGACTTATGTACGACAATCAAGCTTCTCGAATGTTGTGTTTAGTGCATTGTGATCGATAGGGCATAGACATGGCTTCCTATGGATAAAGGATATAAGCCTATTGTGGTCTCCCAATATATACTCGACGGTACGGGGAGCACAAGTCCGTGCTAGCACTTGTTGTATCAAAGAGGAGGAATCACCCAACCTTCAATGAAAACAATAGTTATTGGATTTTACAACGCCGGAACACGTCTCTAGCCTAGACCTCTAAATGTGTTGCATTAGGGTCTAAAGCGTTGTTAAGTTCATTGAAATTTATTTTACAGTTGATCTTTTTTAGAAGTTTTCCTTTCAATGGTTCACCGCGTGATGTAGATGTAAAATCCCTAAAAATGCAATATATATTGATAAACAATCGTTGTTTATTTTTAGCAATGAAAATCCTAGCTACTAAGGAAAGAAGATTCAATTTCTTTCAAACAAAGAGCAAAGAGAACACACTAAATGAAATTTTCCTAAATCATTTTTCGCACACAGTCTAAATGCAAATGCAAATGCATGTATTTTTTTCGTTCCCCTTAATATGAAAAAATGCCAAAAAGGAAAACTAAGTAAAGATCTAAAATATTTTTTACTCAAAGCAACATTTTGACAATTTCTTTTTCAAAATGGAAAGGAAGACTAAATGACACTTTTTAATTTCGAATAGAAAATGCTTTCGACACTTCAAATATCAACAAATCAAATCAAATACATGACAAAAAGTTCAATCGACTATCTAGAGAAGGAAGACTCAACGACACTTCTCTTTTTTGACAAAAAAAGGTAGTTACGACACTTTTTGTACCAAAATGACAGTTCGATTTAAGCAACTTTTCGACAAAGGATCATAAATGATGGACAAATACATAAAAACATTTACTAATCCTAATCAATGGAGGTTGAACTATGTAATGCAGGCAGGCTTCAGCAATGAGATATTGTTCATAAGCAAAAAAAATCAACTAAACAAAGCTGAAAACAAAGACAAAAAAACCCAAATTTCAAGAGGAGAAATAGGATTACTCAGTCATCGCACCTTTGCTTCACAGAAACAGGGATGCATCGCACCTGCTACACTCAAGAAGTGCGATACATATTGGCTTCCAGTGACAGACAGTGCGATGGACCAGGGAGTGCAACTGAGATGGGTTTTGGCTCAAATTTGCAGTTAATTTTAGTGAGTTAAGTTGAGTTATTATGAACAGTAAATAGAAAAGTATAGAGGTATGATATTTAGAGGTTACTGAGCTACCAAAAGGGCAACTAGAATGCTTGTAAGTCATATGTTAAATTCATAAACTAAACTGGAGATTGACTGAAGTAGCATTCATCTACTTTGCAATTGCAGAGCAAGAGCAGTTTGAAGGCTATCTGGCTAACTTCAGGCTCCCTCTATAGTTTATAAAAAAAAAAACAACAAAAAACAAACAAACTATTCGGTCCCCAGTGGAGTTGCCATTTTGTTTCCAGGAAAACTAGTGTCTTTTCGATCTGCTAGCCCTCTAGGATTGGAAACTATCCTAGAAACAAACAATCAAAGCAATTCGGAATTTCCTCTATGTATGATAGATAAGAGAGAAGCAAAGGAACCAACCTGAATCTTTCGCTTGACTCCTTGCTTGATTTCTCTCCCCCCGTATAGAGCTTGCAACTCCTCTCCTACTTATCCCGCTTAAAGAATACCTATAGAGGCAAAGCAACAAAACACCATCAAAGCATCTCGATCTATTACATCATAACCATTGCAGAATCATAAATACAATGAACATACAATGGCATTCACAAATAACAACATTCAAAAATACACGATTGTATGGAGGAAAACTCAAAACTTTATTAAAATAGAAGGGAGAATTACAACCCAGTTGTCTGATCTAGCATCATCCTCCCAACATCAAAGCCCTCTTCACCTCATGAAAAGCAAGATCACCCAACAATACAATGCTTCTTCTCAAAGACAAACTATCAACACTTCCTTACAAATTACAAAATTCCAACCTGTAGATCTCTCAGATGAGGGATCCATTTATAGTATGCAAGGGTGTGAGTCATCTCTGGGTTTTTGATTAGTGTCATTCCACTTGTTGTTCTTGGTTCCACTTGGATAACTTTTAGATCTCTTACTCATCCCTGGGTGAATTCAGAGAGGCAAGTGTCATAGGAGAAGTTTCTAGAGGATTCCATGAGCATCCACTTAGCAAACTGTCTCGGACATTTGTCCATTCTCACTCATCGCACCCAACAGAAGGCCTCTTTAGTATGCATTGCACCTGGCTAGTGTAGAAGTCAGTATGCATTGCACCCTAATAGTGGAGCAGTCAGTATGGTCTAGTTTTGTCCAGTTCCGAGTGTTTTCTCAGTTGGAACTTTTGGGGAATGATGTAATTAGTTGACCTTGATCCTTTAGGGTATGAAACAACACTTTTAGGGGTTGAAGTGCCAAAATATGTCTATAAAAAATAGGGGTAATAGAAAGATACAAAAAGGCCATGAACAAAGCCTAACCTCCTTTCCTCCTTTGGGGACCATGAATTGAAGTCAAGATCTACTTGCTGCCAAACAAACACAGTTTTTCTTACCCCATGCAATTTCTAGTGTTACAATTTGATTTAGAGGTTAATGTTTGCTTCATATCCATTTTTCCATACTCATTTTTGTTTCCGCAATAAATCTCTTTCCATGCTTTCCCTTCCATATAGCACTGTTCAACATTTTATATTCCTAGATCAGAATTTAGGTTAACATGAGATATAGTTCTATTTTTGGTGCAGCTAGTTCTTTTCTTGCTCAGTTTCAGTGTTTTGATTTGCAGCTCTCTTATAGTACATCTCTTCTCATAATAAGTCAATAAAGCAACTATCACCATCTCGTTTTCTACATGTTTCACAGGTCATTCACATCCCTTCGCCAATCTGTGCTAATTTATGCATTTTTCTCATAAGCTTTCCTCTCATCTCTTGAACAAATCCAACCATCATTTTCTTTCCTAATCCTCCTTGATGAACCTCAGATACCTTAACACATCCCTCTAGTCTTCAACTACCCTTTCCCACCATTTTTCTGGGCAGTGATAGGTCATGTGGTCTTCAACACATATTTTGCAAGGGAATCTGGTGGGTTTATCCTTTCCATCGTGAGAAGGAACAACAACCTTCTGCTTTGGTTTTTGCTGCTTTGTTGATTACTCCTTAGAAGGAGCAGTCTTTTTCTTATTCTTCTTGTTCTTACCATTAGGGTTTTATGTAGATTGCATAGAGTTTATCGTGGTGGTAGGAAGAGCAGTCGATTTGGTACAGGGGTCTAATGACATCTGGGCAACGTGACTGTCAAGTTGTTTTACAATAGCCCCAGAGGTTGCACCGATAATCCCATCGGCGTATGCTCCGAGGTGCTGAGTAGTGGAAAAATTGGAGTTACGAGGGGCATTGGGGATTACGTCATAAAGAGTGCCAGACTGTGAATATATCAGAACCAAGTGCTGGGCATGACGTACATATTGTTCTTCTATGACTGTACCCCATAAGGCAACATCTTTAGTGATTTCTGGGAGTAGGGACTTGCAGAACTAGTCCGCTAAGAGATAGTCTGGGAGGGGAGCTTTGACTAACCTCTGCCTACGTCTCCATTCATGTATATGATCAGAGATGTGGGTGGTGGTATACTAACATAATGAATTGAGGAGCTCTTTCCCTATCTAATAACAGATGGGTAGCTGGAAGGGCTTTAAGAATTCCATCGCTAGAGCGTTGAAGGTATTTACTGATGCACATGGTGACTCAGTGTACCACTTAGCTGTGTTGCTAGTGAGGGTGCTGGGAAAAACACGTAACCGAACACTATCGTCTACCATGGAGTTGGAAACACACCAAAGATGATAGCTGGTGATATGGGTGCCCAGATCCTCCCTTCATTTCCCTTCAAACTTGGGGATGTCTCTTGGTATTTTATGTGAAAATGGCAGCCAAAGAAAGTTATGATAGATGGGGTCATTTGTAAGTTTGTACAAGTCATGGATATCTAATGTTGCCAAGAAAGGCAAAGTGTGTGGTACCCCTGACTTAGACCAAGGCGATGACATATGACTTGAGGATCCTTGCAGTCCTCCCATTGTTTGAGTCCCAATATTATACATAGGTTGTGTGGTCTAGTATTTTCCTTGGGGTATGGTGTTGTA
Source organism: Pinus tabuliformis (assembly GCA_031772625.1). Lineage (NCBI taxonomy): Eukaryota > Viridiplantae > Streptophyta > Pinopsida > Pinales > Pinaceae > Pinus > Pinus tabuliformis. Next base: position 252,558,586 of record CM062815.1, read on the forward strand.
GTGTGGATTTCCGTGGGGAATGTGATGTTGGGGTATAGAATTGCCCCTAGGATAAGTAGTGCCCCCTTGACTCATTTGAATTTGTGAGTAGGGTGCCCCCATGGATTGGTTGGGACCTACTTGAGGATTCCCTCTTGCCACAGAACTAACCATATGTTGTTGATTGACATAAGGAATACTCATGTCAATCAATGACTGGCTGTGCATGCCTGAAGATGGAGGGGGAACTGTTACGTTCCCAACCGGTATATGCATATTGGGAGTGCCCCCAGATACCTGAATCTAGGCGGTTGAACTGTACAATGGATGCCAACCATATTGTTGGTTAAGGGGACCCACACTAACAATGTTATATTGAGCATTATAAGGAGCATTTTATGTAGCATTTGTCGAAGGTATAGAGTTTGGCACTAAAGGGGTGCAACCCAGCATAGGTTGGGTGTCGCTCATGGAGGGTGTCATGTGAGGGTTTGTATCTGGGACAAATGGGATAGTAGGGTTCGCCATCAATAGTGTGGTGGTGACTATCAACTGTGGAAGTGGTGGGGGACCAAAAGTGTCCACAACGTTCCATGACCCGTTAGTCATCGACAGGATGGATGAAAATGTTCCAACTAAAGAGACAGGGACTAAAGATGCCACAGGAACCAGGAGTGGATCCAATGGATTCATGAGCGGAGGGTTAAAGGGAGGAAGAAATCCTTCGGTAAATCCTCCGGAAAACTTGAATCGTTGGTTGTCCAAACAGATTCCATGTGAGATCTAGGAGACTGATTCCCCCAAGATGGGGAATCCGGTTCACTAGAGCTCAGCGGATCTTCCACAATGAGTGGAGCAAGTCCTAACAATCGTCTATATTGATGACAAGGGAAGGATGTAGCCACGGTGACCATTAATTTTTATCAATAAATTTTATCATGATATTTATTAAAGTCTCAATGATAGCACACGGGTACCTAAAAAATATAAAAAATACACTAAGTTGATCAATAAGCAAACAAAGGGAAACGATCCTATCTGGTAAGCACCGATCACCAGAGATGAAACCCAGTATCACAATGAATAACAGAGAGGGTTGGCCAAATGTATAGTTACGGTTACTCTAGAGCTTCGTCTGAACCTCAGATTGAGGGGCCAAGTACTCTGATGAAGATGAGCACCCTGCCAAAGACTGAAGATAGAGTAGGTCCGTCTGTGTTAGGTACCAGGACAGCCCGCCCCAGTCAAGTTGTGTAAGTCCCTAAAAGCTTGGCCACTAAGGATATGTTATGAAACCAACTCACAAAAAGATAGAAAAGATACATCAACGCCTCATAAATAAGCCTCTTCGAGGGGGAAACCTCCTTCACATTACACAAATGAACAATTCTTAGATGATACAAATGAAAAGACCTCCTTTCTATATATAGGAGTCTAAGGGGTCATAATATAATCAGAGCCGACATAACAATAATAATGTAAGGGCACAATAATAACAATATTGGGCTTCTATGGGGCACAATAATAACAATATGGGGACTACATGGGCACGACAATATAATAAGGGGGTTGTGCTAATAACAATGAGGGGTTACACTAGTAACATAGGGATCTAACATGCCCCTCTCCTTCAAAAAGTGTTGTCCTCGACACTTGAGTAGTTCTTGATGCTCCTGTATAAAAAAAAATTCCTCCCACGTGGAATCTTCAACTGGTAAGTTCTTCCACTTGATGAGATACTCTAAAACTGATTGATTTTGTAGCTATCGGGTTCTTGTTTCTGTGACTGCTCTAGGCTGCAATATGATTTTTTCTTCCTCATCAAGTTCTGGCAATATTGTTTGAATTAAAATCTTCTGCAACTTTTGAATGAGTGGCCACACTTCTTCGTCCTTATTCCATTCATACCTTGTTTCATTTATCCAATCTGGTTGGATAATAGAAATGGTACACAACAATGCTTCCACATCCTCATCCTTTCTTAAGAGTACATCAGCCACAACATTTTTCTTCCCTTTTTGTAGATGATTTCAAATTCATAACACAACATCTTTGTGACCCATTTTTGTTGCTCTTCAGAGGATAATCTTTGTTCTAAAAAGTATTTAATACTATCATGATACATTTTTACCTTGTAGTGTCTTCCCATTAGGTAAGGTCACCATTTCTTAAGTACATGTAGTATTGCCAACATTTCCTTCTCATAAATAGCTTTCTTGAGGGAAATTTGAATGTATGTATGTAACCATAAAAATACCCAATCGCCTACATCAAAACTTCTTTCATTGCGATGTTGATATTGCTATTGTTTCATTTGATTATGCACCAAAGTGGTGTTATCCTTTAAAAGTTGGAGAACTTGTTGTTAATGCTCGATGTGATCTTTCACTGCTTGAATCTTTTTCTTCTTGATATGTCCTTCTATATTGAGAGTTTGAGGAGTGGTAATTTTTTCCAATACATTACAAGATATGGTCGGATTCATTTCTTGATGCTCTATGTGATATTTCACTTTTTCAACATTTTTCTTCTTGATATGTCCTTCTATCTTGATAGTTTGAGGAGTGGTACTTCCGTCCATTGCATTACAAGATATGGTCGGATTCATTTCTTCTTTCTTGATGTGGTCTTTCATTTCTTGAACCGTTTTCTTCTTGATATGTCCTTCTATCTTAAGAGCTTGCAGTGTAATAATTATTTCCAATGCTTTACAAGATGTGGTTGGATTCATTGCTTCCTTCTCCGGGGTTGGTTCCTAGTGTATATACTCTTCTTTTGATGTTTCTTGACCCTTTTCTTCCTCCTCTCCACAATCAATGTAAAATAATTTCTTCTCAGCACACTTATGACCTTTAATGTATTTTTTATCACAATTGTAACAAATCCCTTTTTCTCTTTTTTCTTCCAATTGTTGTGGTGTAACCCTTGTAGGTTGTGGAAGGCTAGGGGAAACAACACTTCCATCATTATAGTTGTGAGGGGTAGACTTTCTTGTTGCCATAATTTTTCTTTCCACTTTGTAACAAAGTCCTTTTTCTCTTTTTTCTTCCAATTGTTGTGGTGTTGCTCTAAAGAAGGTGTTCTTCTTTGTATCCTCATAATGTGCTATAATTTCCTTCGTGAAAACTGACCACATAACAAGTGGTTTACGATAAAAAAGCCCTTTATACCATAAAAATTGATCTTGTTCTAAATATGAAGATGCAATACATACCTTTTGTAATAGTGGCACACCATTTAGATCAAAATATTTCTCCATCTATAGTATCCAATTTACTGGATCCTTGCCATCAAACTTCCTCATTTTGATTTTTCTTGATTTTAGGAGCTCGATCTTGAAATGACTATAACTCTGTAATTTCAAATCTCCAAGTTCTGAAATTTCTTCCTACAGTATCTCTCTGAGTTCTCTTTCTAACCCCGCAAGTCTGATGAGAATTTTATTATTCAAGAAAGGGTTATGCCAAATCTCCCATAGTGACCTAATTCTAGACTAGTTCAGTAAAGAGAACTTGTACGACATGCCACGTCTCAGTGTTTCGACCTTAGTACCTAAAACTGATATACAGAAAACTACAGGAAGTCCTCCTTCTGAAACTTCTTACGAAATCTCAATATGATGCTCAGAACAAAAGTTATGACGATTTTCCATCGGTCACCTATTTGGAATGTAATTCGGGAGTCTACAAAATCTATAAATTCCACAGATTCATATCTACTAAAATATAGCGAGCCAAAATCTGAATTTCGGACCAGAGGTTCAGCGTGATTTCTTATCAAATGGTTTTTTTTTTAGCTTTTGAAACATCACAGAACAAAAGTTATAGCGAAAATTACACAATGACCTATTTGGAGCAGTGAAACCCTAGAATCCAAAGCTCTGATACCAAATGTTATGAAACCTACTCACAAAAAGATAGAAAAAATACATCAACACCTTAGAAATAAGCCTCTTTGAGTGGGAAACCTCCTTTACATTACACAAATGAACAATTCTTAGATGATACAAATGAAAAGACTTCCTTTCTATATATAGTAGTCTAAGGGGTCATAATATAATGAGAGCTGACATAACAATAATAATGTAAGGGCACAATAATAACAATAGTGGGTTTCTATGGGGCACAATAATAACAATATGGGGACTACATGGGAACAACAATACAATAAGGCCATTGTACTAATAAAAATAAGGGGTTACACTAGTGGTATAGGGACCTAACAGGATACCTCATATCATAGACACTACTGGGGGGAAGATAGTCACGAACAGTACATTGTGTGGGCAGGATACCTGAGTCCTTGACTCAGCTCTGAAATCCTCGAAGGGATCCCCAATACATAGAATACCCAAAAGAGTTGCAAGTGAAGGTGGGCTACCTTCACTTATAGTCCGATGTTGTCTCGTATTTAGCTTTTCTTTGACTAGAGTGGTCCCGATAGTATGAGTGCAAAAGAAATTTTCTCTCTTTTAATGACACTAGTTTTGGTTTCTGATCTTGGGTAGTTTACTCACACTGCCTATCCCAATATCCTAGCCTGAACTAATGTTTGTTTGCTCAATAAAGAGTTACTGATTGATTTTAGGTAAATTTTATGTGTACTTTTGTAGTGTCTTCGGTAGGGGAGTTGACGTATGAAATGTGATGGGACTCTAACTCAAAAGTCATGCACAAGACAATGCTTAAAAAATATTCAATTTGATGGAAACAAGCTTTATTCTACAGGTGAGATTATTTCACATATTCATATTTGTTCCATGCATCCAAGTCATTATAACACATGCATAACCAACAAAATCTTTCCAATGCTTTCCTAACAACTATTTGAAACCAAAATAAAGCAGATTTTAACCAGCTAAGCAGGAAAATGAATAAAAAATGTGGATCTTTCTTTCACAAAAAATGTTTTAAGAAAGAGAAGAAAAAAAAAACTTATTTCCTAAAAAGAAATTCTTTCAAGACATCTATCTTGCTAACAAGACGCACTTATAGATCCCTTTCAGTCCATGAACAGGGTTCCCATCCCTTTGAGTTTACAGACACAGTTGTATATCAAGATTTGGGGGACTAACGCTCTGTAGCAGTGGCCACAGAGAATTACTGGGTCCACTAACACTTTGTGTGTGCAGACACAAAGCTTTATAAAGCACTGTGTAGTATGCTAACCTACGTTAGTGTGGGAAAACAACTCAAAACAGGGCTTTTACGATCATATTCAAGGCTGAATAAATGAAGGCAGAATGAAGCAAGGTTTTGGTGGGCCAGAAACGAAATGCAGAAGTATAGGGAGGCCTTAGAAGGAGGAGAAAACTGAGAACTATCCGGGTAAATTGGGAACTATATGTATAATCCCTAGTGGAGTCATCAATTTGGCTATAGGATACCTTTGGTAGACTATAATATTATCTGAAGCCATCGCAAATTTACATGCATTTCCATAAACATTAACTAACTATCAAAGCAAAACAAGTGCATTATCTCAAGCCTCCGTGTAGATTTGCAGGAAAGCACAATGCAGCTAGGTGGAAGTCCCCTGAGCCGGCTGTAGATCAAGTCCTGCACATAGAAGAGACAAGCATAATCATAGCATATAACCTTGATAACTAATACATGAATACATAAAGGACATCTAGTGACACATAACTAAACTACTCATGCTAAAAGGTATTGGACAAACAAATTATAAATGAATGATAGTAACAACACCACGGAGTAGAAAATATAGCTACAGTTCTATATTAATTTCAAAAGAGTGATTACAACTATCTGTTGCATCGGCCTTCCATTACCCCTCCAACTTCTCTCTCTCTCTCTCTCCCTTCTTACCAACTTCTTATTCTTAGATTTGAGACTATGCTCAACAATCAAGTAAGTTATCCTTTTAAATGATCTGACCCTTTTCACCATAGCCCTAGCTTTGCTTATGTAGCAATTGAGTTAGGGTTTCCAAGTTCCTCCATGAGTTTCTTAAGGTAAAAGCAATGAAGTTTCCATGCTTTTCAACTTGTTCCCATTTGCCTCCTTCATTAGGATTAGAAATCCCCAAATAGGTCTAACTGAGATGTTTCCTTGCTTTTCTTCAGTAGATTTAGGAGCAAATATGATCTGGATTTAAATAGGAATGCAAAAAATTACAGAGATAACCATAAACATGAAGATGCAGTGGAAATAATACTTCATTTCCTTAATGTAAAATACTGAGATATGCTTACAAACAGAAAATGGAAATAAATAGCTAGGGCGATGGTAGCTTATCTCTGAGAAGAGATGTGGTGGCTACATGCCACTGAACTATGTACAATGAGGATCGAAGGCCTATTTATTGTTGAGAAACAATGGAAAATCCTAAACATCCAAAACCTAACCCTAGAAGATGAAACGCCAAACTGTGGGCCCCGTTTGTGTAAATTGGTACATCAACTTCCCAGGGTCATAACTTTGGCATACGATCTCCGTTTGACGCGTACAATATCTCGTTAGAAATATCTATCCGAGAACTACAACTTTGGGAAGAGAGACATGGGTCTGTGGACCCATGTCACTCCCAGTTTTCCCAAAAAACGTTGTTTAGGGCTTCAAAACGGCTTCGGAAGTTTAGGACCCGAAAAATTGCTAAAAATAGTAAACTATGCTACAATTAAGGAAACTGAAACGCTGAAAGAAACAATGGTGGGGGTCCAAGTGGACTTGGTGGGTGTCCACCGATATCCACCTGGATCATTCCTCCCCCATTAGGAAGCAATGGTCCCCATTGCGTTGAGTTCCTCCATGAGATGAGGAAACCTCTGCTGAACTTGGTCCCTGGTGAGCTGCTTGCCTTGGTAAAGGAGTTGGCCAGCTTTGACAACTCGATATAGTTGGATGTTCTACTGGCGAGTGTGCTTGATCTGTTTGTCCATGATCCGATCAGTTGCAATTTTTTCCATGCTTTCTCGACTTAATTATGTGGATGTGAGCTGTTTTGCAATGTCGGATGTGTCTAATAATGGTGGAAAGTATGGCCAAAGGTGGTCCACGTTGAACACTGGGTGCAGGCCAAGGAATGGGGCAATGCTGAGCTCAAATGCATCATCTCCCATAGCCTTGGTAATGGTGTAAGGACCATATCGAAGTGGTCTGAGTTTCCAATAGCCTTGGTAAGGTGTTCCTTTTAGAAATGTAACCAGACTTTGTCGCCCACCTGAAACTTGTGTGGCACCCGATGTTGATCATGTCGTTTCTTGTACTTGGCATTTGATTTCTCCAGAATTTCATGGAATTATTAGCGAATATGTTGGATGTGCTCAATGAAGTTGTTTTCCTTATCTGTTTCAGACTAGACATGAGCCGAATCTGCGTGACTAGTTGCGAATAGCATGGCCACATTAATGGGACATAGTGGCTGGAATCCCAAGCCCACCTAAAAAGGGCTATGGTTAGTTGAGCTGTGGAGAGCCTGGTTGTAGCTGTGCTGAACATAGAGGAGGCTCTCATCCCATGTGCGTGGATACTTTGAGTTGTACATGTGCAGAATGTGTACAATCATCCTGTTGACAACCTCTGTCTGGCCATCAGTTTGAGGATGGAAGGCTGTGGACTTAGGGAGTTTGGTGTCTAGCATCGACCAGAGAGTGGACCAAAAGGTACTGAGGAACCTGCTATCCTGATATGAGATGATAGACTATAGGATCCCAAAGTGCACCCACACTTGTTCAAATAAGAGTTTAGCAGTGGCTTCTACTCTGATATTGTTCTTGCAGGCTGCCATAATGTCCATATTCTAGAATATGTCAACGACCACAAAAACACAATCGTTTCCATGCTTAGTGGAAGGAAGGCCTGACATGTAATCCATGGAGATGGATTCCCAAGGTCGACTAGGGGTAGGCAGTGGGGTATAGATGCCTTACTTCTTAATTGTCGGTTTGTCAATGGCGCAGATAGTGCATGATCTGACGTACTTCCCGACATCTTGTCGAAGATTCGGCTAATAGAAATACTTCTGTAGTACTACCACCGTTTTCTCAAACCCAAAATGCCCAGCAGCCTGACTATAGTGTGCTTCCCAAATCATCTTAGCAAACTTGCTTGAAGGAAAACAAAGGTGGCATAGGTGGCATAACATGGCATCTTGGAGGTGAAAATATGGAACATGCCGACCCTCCAAGAGTGTCTCGTATGTGTGGCCAAAGTCTGGGTCGCTTTTGTAGAGAAGTGACCAATCAGAAGTCTCGTGCCCATAAGAGTTGAGCACGGTGGTTAATGACATGATCGGTGGTCGACCAAGGAAATCTGAAACATTATTAGTGCTGCCCTTCATATACTTGATATTCAAATGGAACTGTTGGTGGGTTCCAGTATTGTAACAATAATGCTACAACTCCTGGAGCTTCCTATCTCTAATTTGATCAACCCGGTAGTTCGTACAAACTTGGAAGCGACGGTGTTGTATGCACAAGTACTAACTCTTGCCGCAGCTGTCACTTGGTCAGCTGGCACAAGTCCGATAGGGGCTCAAGCCAACTTCTATGAGCTCTTAGAAGAAACTTTTTAATTGATGGATGAAAGCTAACTCGAAGGAAGCTAATCTAATTGCAAAAAGAAACTGAAAGCCAAAAAGAAATACAAACCCTAGCAAACCCTAGCAAACCCTAATTCTACCAACTAGTCCTACTGATGCAAAAATGAGAATGCAAACTACGAGAAGAGATGCCATTACTTCTAGGAAGGTAAAGTGCATGTGTCTAAGTTATCACTATCTGAAGAAAACATCTTTTTGTATTTTTGCTTAAGTTGTTGAAACTACCATGCATGTGCTTCTAACTAGTTTTCCACTGTGCAGGGATGGATCAAGGGATGAAATGCTTTGGGAAAGGTTGGGATGGTATAGAGAGGGTCTAAGGGATCCCTAACATTCTTTCTGAGAGTTTCAGAAAGTCTGGATGCCATGCAACCATGTTCATGACCTTCTACAGGAAGTCTGCAGGGGTTTCTACAGGATGTTCTGGGATTTCTACAGGATGTTCTGTAATGCAATTTCGGAGCATGGGTGAGTGAGGTAAGGTGCATGAATGGATAGGGAGGTAGGGTAGGGGCCCGAAATTACCCAAGGACTGATGGATAGAGTTGATGAGAGGGTGTGGACGTCTAGCTTGCATCAAAGAAGGTTTAGGCAATCGAAAAGCAAGAAGGTAGGGTTACGTGGCAAAAGAGCAAATGGGAGATGAGGAAACAGACTTGGTGATGGAGGACCTGATCTGGACGAGGCTCAGATGAACAAGGAGGTGCTGAAGGTGCCCTGCATAGTGTTTCCAACTGAACCAATAAAGACATGCAAGAAAACAAAGATCTAGTTATGCTACCCTAATATGATCTAGCTAACAGTAGCAAGAATGGACAACATCTTTATTTGCAAGGAAACCATGTACAACACGTGAGCAAGAACAGTCCAAAAGATCTGAATGCATGACTAAATCCTATCACTCTATTCCAACCATAAAAAGCTACTTTAACCATCAAAAGACATCTAAATAACAAAGAAAGATCTAAATCTAGATAGCAGATTTTATTTCAAGAACGCAGCAAAACGCATAAAGATAAACAAGGGAGGTATTGGGCGCTTGAGATGGGCCCAACCCTAAGAGCTACAGCCTCCCAAGAGAGATTTAGAGCTGTTGCAAAGCTGGATTCATCTTTATTAAACAAGAATGAAGAGTTACATCAAAATTGTCCACAAGGAGAGCTTGAACATGAGCCGAAAGCAAAGCTAATCTATTGCATAAAAATCGAACTACAAACTAGTTAACTAATGGCTAAAACAAAATGACTAACTAGCTACAAAATGACGAACCACTAGCTAATCCCAAAAATGACTAACTACTAGCTACGAAAATGACTACCAACTAGCTAACAAAAATGACCAACCACTAGCTACGAAAATGACTACCAACTAGCTCCCCAAAATGACTAACTGAAATGAGGTCTTAAGCCCTCTTATTTATACAATTTGAGGACCCAACAGTCCTCCTAAAATTTAGGGACTTGGCTGCCCAAGACTTGTAGTTAACAGCAGTCCAACTTGACTTGCTTGGCTGCCCTTATGCTCATTGATTTGGTGGCCTTTGAACTCCGAGCTGATGGTGGAGAATTCGAGGTAAGGGCCCATAAATGAGGGGGACACCTTCCTACAAATCCTCTAGCTTGTTCTCCCACGAATTTGGCTGCCAAGTTCTCATTAAGACCTTCAATTTTGTCTCCAAGTTGACCAAAAAGGCTACACAAAGCACCCATTAGACTTGTTGGCATAATGACTAACCAAATTCACTCTATTAACATAAAAATAATCAAAAACATGCAATAAACCAATGAGAATGGTGGATTAAGTCAACTTAGGAGGTTGGATGAGCCCAAATAATTGTCCATTTTTGGGGCTCATCATCACCCCCCTACTGAAAGTGTTGCTCATCCTCTGAGCAACCAATCTCTCTCCTTATCTTTGATGGCCCTGGTGGCTTCTTTGGCTAACATCTCGGTTGTTTTCTCCCTTGGCTTCCCTCTTTTCAAACTTCCTGTAGAAACAGTTCGTTGGCTTCCTGTAGAAACAGTCCTCTGACTTCCTGTAGAAACAGACAGCACCACTGTATCCTGCTTGGTTGTGGGCGATTCTCCTTTCAGCTGGGCTGCAGCAGCCTTCATCTTCTCCTCCTTCCTGCTCTTCTTCCTCACTGCCTGCTGCTTGTAACTCTGAGCTAGTGTGATTTGAGGATTTGATTCCATTAATTAGGATCATAACACAACATAAAATTGGAGCAATATGTCTGGTTGACCTCCATGGCCAAGCTAGGAATGTTTCCAAAGCAGAAGATCAAAAAAATGTTATATGAATCACCTGCCATAATGTGGCAGCTTTCATGGATGCCTAAAGAACCCATGGGAATATGGAGCTAGGGAAACATGCAGCAGAATGCGTTTTTATTTGGACTCGTTGTATCCATCAACTTATGTGCTGCTATAAAAAATTTATGCTGCAACTGGCAAGTAGACTTATGTAACAAAGATAAGAAATATGAGGAATTACAATGGGTGAACAAGGAATCTGGATGGACTTGGATTGTGCTAAAGATCAAGAGGCGTGCATTTATCATAGCAGATATATAACACCGAGAACCCAAGATAATCTATGCAGCGTTGGGGAGGTTAACTGGACAGGTGAAGGTGGCCATCTATAATCATGAGTCCTCACACAAACTTTCTTCTGCATGATGTGGACGAACAGAATAACCATCATGCCATATCAATTGGAAGCTAATTATTGCTACTGATTTGACCACATTTCAAATAGATTCACCACAAACCTTCATCTATGTGAGACTGGATATTTGCTTATTTGTAAACAGAAAGGTATCTTGACCTTAAAGACCTAATTGCAGTGAGGATTTGATGAAGCCAAAACTTGTAACAATTTTGCTTTTGCTGCAGAGGATGACATAAATTGCACAAGTTAACAACCACTCTACGAAATCAAGCCTTCACATCCATGTATAGGTTCACCATGCATTGCTGACTTCGAAGTCTTCAGCTAGCATCTACTGAAGCAGCATATAGGCTATTTGCTGCGTCCTCATAGCCATTCCAATCTTCTTCTACCAGAATCCTATGAATATATTGATCCACATGCAAGACATCAAGAGCTTCATTTTCAATTTGAAATCAGTGGCTTACAGTCTTAGCTAAACGTGACACACCATACTTCTGAACTCGTACAACGGGCATCTCCATGCCTTCTGGACTGGTTGGCCATCTTAGAAGAGCTGTGAAAGCACCTGATTGGTCTTCTGACAGTGGTATTGCAAGAGGAATTATACCCCGTCTAGCATAAGGAGGGACAAGTTTTTCACCCTTGGCCATATGATAATTGTCCATCTTTCTTCAAGCTCCAAACTTGATGAAGAAAAACTCGGGCTTTTCTGCTCTGCTGCACTTTCCTGTAGAAGACCCCACCCGTTTCCTATAGAACGTGATTCCGCCTTTGAGTGAGCCCAATGCATGAGTGAAATTCGAACCAGGTAGGAAACTCAGCGGAGGTCGATAGATTAAGCCGATTGTGGAAGCAGAGGATGTATACTTTGAGTGAGCATGATGCAAGTGCAAGTTGACTAACAGCTGAGCGCTCAGATTTCTGCGTGATTTTTTTGGAGTGAGGTGGCACATACGTGTGCTAGCTTATGCGACTGTTTTGCAATCATGAACTGCAGTGGTCACTATTTGTTCTCTGCCTGAAATCTCATTGATTCAGTTGCACTGGAGTTAGACTGCCCATACTGTCCGTTTTTTGACTTTCACGTGCATGGTTGACCCATGCATGCTGCGTGACTTGCTAGAGAACTGGACATCAAGTGAACCTTCCTAAATTTGTGGCTTAATTCCATCACTCCATTCGTTCATGCAGTTCTTGAATTAGATTCATGCAATAGAGGAATAGGTTTTGTCACGTACCTGAAGCCAAACAACTGCTTGTGAAGCTTCTTGCTACTGCATGCTCTGATCCTTTGATTGCATGAGGCTTGGATAATGATTTTTGATTGCTTTTCCTTGTGCAGGTGTCCTCTGGCCGGATCTGAGCTGCATGCAATCGTTTCCACGTTCAATTCTGCCCGTTCAAGCTGCTGCTGCTGCATGGTCACAAAACCAGAACTTCTTTTTGCCATTTCTCCCAAACGGTAGATCGGATTGATCTGAAACTTGGTTAGCATGTTCCTACCATCATTATGCATCTCCCATAGCAAAATCATGATCAATGGATGCACGGATTTCGAGAAAAATGGAAAATGGCTGAAGATTTTAGAGCTCGATTTCTCGGAAACCGTGCATCGGAATCGACTGAAACTACTTGGGTAGGCTTCTATCACCCATGTGCATCTCCCCATGAAACAGGTTTTAAAACAGATGCACGGATATGGAGAAAATGCAAAAATGGTTGATGGTGATGGAGGCTGATTTCTTGGAAACGGTGCACCGGAATTGCATGAAACTGCTCAGGCATGTTGTCATCAACCTTGTACAATTCCCCATAAAACGGTTTGTCAAATGGATGCATGGTTTTCAAGTTATGGCATGAACAAATTCTGCTTTATGTGTTTTTGCTTCAAGGCACTTTGCATTTTGGTTGCATGGTATGACAAAATGAATTTTGGCTGTGATGCAGGTATGGAGATGATGGAGGAGGATTTGGAAGATTGCAGGAGGACTTCTGAACCTTTGAGGAAGCTACCATGCTTTCCAAACCACTTTTTGAAATGCATGCCTAGTTTCCCACAATTTCTACAGGAAGTTCCTGTAGAAGCACAACGAGAAGCACAGGGAGGTGAAAAAATGATGGAGAAAGGCAAGGGATGGACACACAAGTGCTTGTAGGCCCAATCAACAGATTCCCACCATCAGATTCACTTTTGAAATTGGATTTGGCTCGTCCAAAGGTTCTAGAGAATGTTTCCTGTAGAAATACAGAGCTTCCTGTAGAAGGCACAAGAACAATTACTTTGACCTTGATTTGAGTGCTCCTCCTGTCATGAAACGTCCTTCTTGCAACCTGCAATGTCATTGCTGCAACATGAAATTATTCAATCGAGATTAGCTTTATTTTTCTTTTTCTTTTTCTCTTTTTTTTTTGAAAAATAACTAGGGCGCCTCATGGAGGTTTTCACCCTAATTGCCTGGCCTGGGCGCCTCCAAGGGAGGTTTTCACCCAAAGATCTTATTCTATTTTCTCTTTTCTCTTTTTTCCAACCCATTGACTGCCTCATGGAGGTTTTCAATCAATGAGCCAATCTAAGGCACCTCCGAGGAGGTTTTCACCTTAGATTTCTATTTTCCTCTTTTTTCATTTTTTTCCTTTTTCTTTTTTCTCTTTCTCTTTTTTTTCTTTTTTATTTTTTCCTACCCTACCCTACTTGAAAAACAAAATCGTTCTCAAGTATAAGAATACTTCCAATGGAGCCATGTGCACATCGAGATTAGAGAAAAAATGATGTGAAGGCTCAAAATGCATGCTTGGACAAGTATCCAGATCTCAGAGACCAAATGATCTGGCGTTGAAGGGATCAAACAAAGCTGAGGAAGAAAGTACTGCTGCAACTTAGTGACCTTCTGAAACCATATCTCAATATAGCTTTGATATCCTTGATTATTTTGCTGATTTGGATCATTCTTCATGTCACCTTCTATCATGACCTTCTGATCTTCCTCTTTTTGTTGATCTTTCTCTTGAGTACATGGAAGATTTGATGGTAACCATGAGGGAACTCTCTCGATCTATGATTCTGATCTCTTCTCTTCATCAAGTGCAGCCCATGGTTCTTTGATCTCCTCTTTGGAATCTTCTTTTGCTGGATGTGATCCTTCAAAGCTTTCAAGATGATCTCTTTTTTGCAATGCTTTTCCTGAGCTATGGTGAAGATCATTGAGCTCAAGAGGAGTCATTTGGGCATGTTGTGCCTCAGCTTTGCAATTGGGTTGAGCTGCTCCATTGCAGGGTTTTGGAAATGGAGGTACGGGTAGCTGAGTGGGGGTGTGAAATTGAGATGGAGATGGATGGCATTGTGGTTGGGTAGGCATTTGGGGTTGCCTTGGTGGAGGAGGAGGCGATGGTTGTGGATGAGCAGGTGGTGGAGGAAAATGAGCAGGATGAGAGTTGTACTGGGGACTCCACTCCTGATAAGGTGCATTCCACTGAGGCTATGGCTGAGCATAAGAGTGAAATGAATGAGAAACTGGTTGGGCATAATATGGATCTGTGAAGGAACAAGGAGGAGGTGTGAACCAGGAAGGATGAGCAGGGGGACCCCAAGAAGGCATGAAAGTGGCTTGATAGGGGTCATAATAGGTCTCGGGTGTCCCTTGCAGTTCCTGCTGGTAAGATCTAGGTCCATGCGGCCAACTTTGGTTCATGTAATAGAGTGATTCAGTGGCTCCTTTGGCTCTCTGATATGCAGCTTTGAATCTGGGTAAGGAAGGGCACTGATCTGTAGGATGGTATGCTTCACAGACAAAACACACTTCTATGGAGTACAATGGACATTCGTTCCTAGGATGCTTTCTAGTGCACCTAGGACAAAAAATGACCAAAGCCCTCTTGGTGTCCTCTTGCTTCTATTGGATCCGCAAGGTATCCTATTGCATGGCAAGAAACTGCCTCATATCACTCTTGAAATCTTTGATCTGATTTTCAAATTCATCTTTGGACAAGATGTTGCTCCCAACATTTCTACTTGTAGCCATTTGCTCCAGAGGAATGTTTTCTTCTTCTTCTCCCCTAGAGGTTCTTCAAATATGTCTTGATGTCCACCCAGGGGTTCTTCAATCATAGCCATCGAAGAAGAGAGAAGGCTGTGTGAAGCAGTGGGGGTGTTTTGCAATCATTTTTCTAACTTATCTCTACTCCTACAAGGCATGAAATGAAATCTTTTCTTTTTCTTTTGATTTTTTTTGCTTTTTTCCTTTGGTACCTGCAAAACTGAAACAGATTGATCTACAACTAACTATGAAAGATGCAAAATTAAACTGAAAGCAGGAAAGAACTAATCTACTTTGCTCAAATGAAATTGCAAGAATGGAAATGCTAGTCTACGCTTGCAGAAAGGAAATGATAATCTATGAAAGCAGGAAATGCTAATCTATGAAAGCAGGAAATGCTAATCTATGAAAGCAGGAAATGCTAATCTATGAAAGAAGGAAATGTCTATGCTACTTTTGCAGAATGGAAATGAAATAAACTACTTAGCAGAAGGCAAGAGTAAGAAAGTAGAAGAAAAACAACAATTACTAATACTCTAACGCTTCCCCGGAAATGGCGCCAAAAAGATGGTGGGTTCTAGTATTGTAGCAATAATGCTACAACTCCTGGAGCTTCCTATCTCTAATTTTATCAACCCGGTAGTTCGTACAAACTTGGAAGCGACGGTGCTATATGCACAAGTACTATCTCTTGCCGCAGCTGTCACTTGGTCAGCTGGCACAAGTCCGCTAGGGGCTCAAGCCAACTTCTATGAGCTCTTAGAAGAAGTTTTTTAATTGATGGATGAAAGCTAACTCGAAGGAAGCTAATCTAATTGCAAAAAGAAACTGAAAGCCAAAAAGAAATACAAACCCTAGCAAACCCTAATTCTACCAACTAGTCTTACTGATGCAAAAATGAGAATGCAAACTATGAGAAGAGATGCCATTACTTCTAGGAAGGTAAAATGCATGTGTCTAAGTTATCACTATCTGAAGAAAACATCTTTTTGTATTTTTGCTTAAGTTGTTGAAATTACCATGCATGTGCTTCTAACTAGTTTTCCACTGTGCAGGGATGGATCAAGGGATGAAATGCTTTGGGAAAGGTTGGGATGGTACAGAGAGGGTCTAAGGGATCCCTAACATTCTTCCTGAGAGTTTCACAAAGTCTGGATGCCATGCAACCGTGTTCATGAACTTCTACAGGAAGTCTGCAGGGGTTTCTACAGGATGTTCTGGGATTTCTACAGGATGTTCTGTAATGCAATTTCGGAGCATGGGTGAGTGAGGTAAGGTGCATGAATGGATAGGGAGTTAGGGTAGGGGCCCGAAATGACCCAAGGACTGATGGATAGAGTTGATGAGAGGGTGTGGACGTCTAGCTTGCATCAAAGAAGGTTTAGGCAATGGAAAAGCAAGAAGGTAGGGTTACGTGGCAAAAGAGAAAATGGGAGATGAGGAAACAGACTTGGTGATGGAGGAGCTGATCTGGACGAGGCTCAGATGAATGAGGAGGTGCTGAAGGTGCCCTGCATAGTGTTTCCAACTGAACCAACAAAGACATGCAAGAAAACAAAGATCTAGTTATGCTACCCTAATATGATCTTGCTAACAGTAGCAAGAATGGACAACATCTTTATTTGCAAGGAAACCATGTACAACACGTGAGCAAGAACAGTCCAAAAGATCTGAATGCATGACTAAATCCTACCACTCTATTCCAACCATAAAAAGCTACTTTAACCATCAAAAGACATCTAAATAACAAAGAAAGATCTAAATCTAGATAGCAGATTTTATTTCAAGAACGCGGCAAAACACATAAAGATAAACAAGGGAGGTACTGGGCGCTTGAGATGGGCCCAACCCCAAGAGCTACAACCTCCCAAGAGAGATTTAGAGCTGGTGCAAAGCTGGATTCATCTTTATTAGACAAGAATGAAGAGTTACATCAAAACTGTCCACAAGGAGAGCTTGAACATGAGCTGAAAGCAAAGCTAATCTATTGCATAAAAATCGAACTGCAAACTAGCTAACTAATGGCTAAAACAAAATGACTAACTAGCTACAAAATGACTAACCACTAGCTAATCCCAAAAATGACTAACTACTAGCTACGAAAATGACTACCAACTAGCTAACAAAAATGACCAACCACTAGCTACGAAAATGACTACCAACTAGCTCCCCAAAATGACTAACTGAAATGAGGTCTTAAGCCCTCTTATTTATACAATTTGAGGACCCAACAGTCCTCCTAAAATTTAGGGACTTGGCTGCCCAAGATTTGTAGTTAACAGCAGTCCAACTTGACTTGCTTGGCTGCCCTTGTGCTCATTGATTTGGTGGCCTTTGAACTCCGAGCTGATGGTGGAGAATTCGAGGTAAGGGCCCATAAATGAGGGGGGACACCTTCCTACAAATCCTCTAGCTTGTTCTCCCACGAATTTGGCTGCCAAGTGCTCATTAAGACCTTCAATTTTGTCTCCAAGTTGACCAAAAAGGCTACACAAAGCACCCATTAGACTTGTTGGCATAATGACTAACCAAATTCACTCTATTAACATAAAAATAATCAAAAACATGCAATAAACCAATGAGAATGGTGGATTAAGTCAACTTAGGAGGTTGGATGAGCCCAAATAATTGTCCATTTTTGGGGCTCATCATCACCCCCCTACTAAAAGTGTTGCTCATCCTTTGAGCAACCAATCTCTCTCCTTTTCTTTGATGGCCCTCGTGGCTTCTTTGGCTAACATCTCGGCTATTTTCTTCCTTGGCTTCCGTCTTTTCAAACTTCCTGTAGAAACAGTTCGCTGGCTTCCTGTAGAAACAGTCCTCTGTCTTCCTGTAGAAACAGTCTCTGTCTTCCTGTAGAAACAGACAGCACCACTGTATCCTGCTTGGTTGTGGGCGATTCTCCTTTCAGCTGGGCTGCAGCAGCCTTCATCTTCTCCTCCTTCCTGCTCTTCTTCCTCACTGCCTGCTGCTTGTAGCTCCGAGCTAGTGTGATTTGAGGATTTGATTCCATTAATTAGGATCATAGCACAACATAAAATTGGAGCAATATGCCTGGTTGACCTCCATGGCCAAGCTAGGAATGTTTCCAAAGCAGAAGATCAACAAAATGCTATATGAATCACCTGCCATAATGTGGCAGATCTCATGGATGCCTAAAGAACCCATGGGAATATGGAGCTAGGGAAACATGCAACAGAATGCGTTTTTATTTGGACTCGTTGTATCTAGCAACTTATGTGCTGCTATAAAACATTTATGCTACAGCTGGCAAGTAGACTTATGTAACAAAGATAAGAAATATGAGGAATTACAATGGGTGAACAAGGAATCTGGATGGACTTGGATTGTGCTAAAGATCAAGAGGCGTGCATTTATCATAGCAGATATATAACACCGAGAACCCAAGATAATCTATGCAGCGTTGGGGAGGTTAACTGGACAGGTGAAGGTGGCCAGCTATAATCATGAGTCCTCACACAAATTTTCTTCTGCATGATGTGGACGAACAGAATAACCATCATGCCATATCAATCGGAAGCTAATTATTGCTACTGATTTGATCACATTTCAAATAGATTCATCACAAACCTTCATCTATGTGAGACTAGAGATTTGCTTATTTGTAAACAGAAAGGTATCATGACCTTAAAGACCTAATTGTAGTGAGGATTTGATGAAGCCAAAACTTGTAACAATTTTGCTTTTGCTGCAGAGGATGACATAAATTGCACAAGTTAACAACCACTCTACGAAATCAAGCCTTCACATCCATGTATAGGTTCACCATGCATTGATGACTTCGAAGTCTTCAGCTAGCATCTACTGAAGCAGCATAGAGGCTATTTGCTGCGTCCTCATAGCCATTCCAATCTTCTTCTACCAGAATCCTATGAATAGATTGATCCACATGCAAGACTTCAAGAGCTTCATTTTCAATTTGAAATCAGTGGCTTACAGTCTTAGCTAAACGTGACACACCATACTTCTGAACTTGTACAACGGGCATCTCCATGCCTTCTGGACTGGTTGGCCATCTTAGAAGAGCTGTGAGAGCACCTGATTGGTCTTTTGACAGTGGTATTGCAAGAGGAATTATACCCCGTCTAGCATAAGGAGGGACAGGTTTTTCACCCTTGGCCATATGATAATTGTCCATCTTTCTTCAAGCTCCAAACTTGATGAAGAAAAACTCGGGCTTTTCTGCTCTGCTGCACTTTCCTGTAGAAGACCCCACCCATTTCCTGTAGAACGTGATTCTGCCTTTGAGTGAGCCCGATGCATGAGTGAAATTCGAACCAGGTAGGAAACTCAGAAAAATTTTAATTTCAAGTGAAAAGCCTTGAAAGCTGGTGAAAAGGTTGTCTGGCGGTGTTGTGCGTTTCCATCGGACAACCTCCAGGCTTGGTTATCTCCATCACACACCATCCACTCTTTCGTATCCAAATTCAGAGACATTATATTCGATCCACGCATCCTTGGAATAATTGTGATGCTGTGCTTTCTGTCATAGGCGGCTGCTACCTCATCTGAATAAAATTGCAAGGCGTGCGAAGTCAAAAGCTCCCATTGGCCATGAGTGAGATTTGCCTGCCACAACCCCATTACAGCGGGGGAACACCAGCACATCACGACACACAAAATAAATATTTGGCTCTTGTATACCGTAATAGTAATAATCTGCACCCGCCGCACTGCCATGTCCATTATTCCCCGGGGCATTCACAAATTTCTTAGTTTTACAAAAAACAAATCGGTTTGTGTGTCATAAGTGGTCAACATAGGCTGATGCGTTGAGGTGTAGAAGATGGTGTTGCCATGCACAGTGGAATGGAATGGTCGCCTGAATAATCTGTAACTGATCTCTGAACACAGCCTTACACTCCATTTGTCTGTGGCGGAGCTGTAAACAAGAGAATGTACCTGACCTGATCTCACTTCTCCCCACACCATTACTTTATAAGTTTTAGTTGCATTGTCTACAACTATGTTGATGGACATGGAAGGTGTGCAGTTGCTCCCCCATAGTTTTTTCTTCAAACACGACTGGAGCCCAAGGCGCGTGCTCACCTTTGTATCGGGCAGCAGTTGGAAGGATCTTGTCAAGGCATTAGCAGCCACCATTTTTCCTTCACTGCTTACAAAGAGCATAAGACCGTCGGCAGTTCCCTGGAGAAGCCAACATGAATTAGTCAGATCCGCCTCATACCTTGTCTGGAAAAAATACGACTTGTTAGAATTGTTGTTGAAGAGGCAAAAGTCGAAAAGATTCTGGGGACCGTCGGTGAGAGAAATCTAGGATTCCTGGTTTCTGCTGTCTTACAGTCGTTGAAAAATGTTGGACGACGAAACCATGTTGTGCCACGCAACACAAATTTGCTGGGCTCTCAAGACTTCATATATTGATAGGCGTGATAGAATGTCATGCAGAATCTCTTCGGGTAGACGGTCCAAGAGGCATTCTGTTGATCTATCCACGCGCCGCTTCTTGATTTGGGTATCATCGGTTTGGGATGGGACTTCTTCCGTTGGATCATGAATTCTTGCGGTGTCGCAGCAGCTACCGTCGTGAATCTAGCTGGTGCATGATGTACTCCCCATTGCCTCTTCATCATAAATCTGAATCATCTCCACCAGGGCTTTCATCGACATTGCTCAGATTCAAAGCGCAGTGTAGTGTCGGGCCCAGTGAGAAAAGAAATCGATAGCATGCATGAATGAGCAAAGGGATCAATTTATTTATACATCTTACCCAAAGATTGAGGATCCTCCAGCGAAACTAGAAATCACCAAAGCTATAACTTTACTTAAACATTTCAGTCCCAGGTTGGGGATCCAGAAGTTGGCATTAAAGATAAGTGGGACAGAGAATAAACCCATGGTCAATTCCACTCCCTTTCATATTTGCATTTCAGTGGATCCATACGTTGGCATTAAAGATAAGTGGGGCGAGAATAAACCCATGGTCAATTCCACTCCCTTTGATATTTGCATTTCAGTCCAGACGTTGGCATTAAAGATAAGTGGGACAGAGAATAAACCCATGGTCAATTCCACTCCCTTTGATATTTGTGTTTAAGGTATTTTTTTTGTGACGATATCCATGGTTTTCGCAGTTTTATTATTATTAATTAATTATATTTAAGACCGTTCCTGATTGGCGGAATTCTGGTTCACAATCACTATTTCAGTTCGGGCACCCCATTTTCTAATATTGTTGGGTTGTTCGGTTGAGACTTTTTACACCAATAACATACATAGGATGAAGGAAATGGGTTTAGGGTTTTGTGAGTTTTATTAATTTTTTTTCGGTGTGATTTGAAGAAATCTTGAAATTATCAAAAGTTATTATTTTGATTTGATATATACAAGTTTTTAATAAGTTGAAATTGTTTTTATAGGATTTTTTAAAATTAACAATAGTAATTTACATTTATTTTAATTCTTGATTTACCAAGTTTTGAGAGTATCAATTTTTTTGATCTGTAAACTTATTTTAAAATGAAAAGAGATTTGATCCCTCTCCATATTTGGTAAATCCGGAGTTAAAATAGATTAGTGGGGTTTAATTATTGTTGGATTGTTTGGTTGAGACTTTTTACACCAATAACATATATAGGATTCCCATTTTTGAAAAAGGAAGGAAATGGGTTTACGGTTTTGTGAGTTTTATTAATTTCTTTTTTTCTTTTCTATGATTTGAAGAAATTGTGAAATTATCAAAAGTTATTATTTTGATTTGATATATACAAGTTTTTAATAAGTTGAAATTGTTTTTATGGGACTTTTTAAACTTGAAAATAATAATTTACATTTATTTTAATTCTTGATTTACGAAGTTTTGAGAGTATCAATTTTTTTGATTTGTAAACTTATTTTAAAATGAAAAGAGATTTGGTCCCTCTCTATATTTGATAGATCCCGAGTTAAAATAGATTAGTGGGGTTTAATTATTGATTTTAAGTTTTTTCTTTTATTAATTTTATTTTGACCTAGTCAAAATGTTAAACATTACAATATTTCTACCATACTTGGATCAAATGTTACATAGAAGTTAAGTTTACTATGAACCTCAAATATAAAAATTTATTTTAATAAAATATGGATTAGTTGACGGGAAATCTTGGCCATTTATGGCAGACCACATGCATCTACAAGAGCTATTCATTTATGCTAACCCTACTCTTCTTAAAACACCTTTCTGAATCACAGAATAGTCTCCATGAGTGCTATGAGTAAATCATGCCATTTATGGCAGACCACGTGCATCTACAACAACTATGCATTTATGCTTAACCCTACTCTTCTCAAAACAACTTTCTGAATAGTGGAATAGTCTCCATGAAGGCCATTTATGGCAAGCCACGTGCATTTACAACAGCTATCCATTTATGCTTAACCCTACTCTTCTTAAAACACCTTTCTAATAGCGGAATGGCCATGTATGGCAAGCCACGTGCATCTACAACATCTATGCATTTATGCTTAAACCTATTGTTCTTAAAAAACGTTTCTCAATAGAACACCTTTCTGAATAGCGGAATAGTCTCTGTGAGTGCCATGAGTAAATCAGGCCACATGCATCTACAACCTCGAGTGAATCAACTCTGTAAAATTGGAAGGGAAGATTTTATTAAAAGCCTAATCACCTTGAACAAACCCCGACAATACAACAGTTCAAACTTTGATTTAGAACTAAAAACAGATAACACTTAAGTAGGAAACTATGAAGCTTCTACGCATATATACACATTATGCATTCATCCATTCAACAAAACAAAACATACAAAAAGGCATAGGGCGAACATGTCCATAAACGTTATACCTTTATAGCTAACTATCATTATCATTTTCTACAACTAATTATGTATCTAATTATATCATCAAACTAAGATGGCTCTAGGCTAGTTTAATATCCCCCTTAAATAGGTTATACTCCACAACAATACCATGGGTGAATACCAAGGGTCGTTTTATTTTTTTATTATTTAATTTTTATAGGGTTATTTTTTGTTTTGATATTTTTATTTCATTTTCACAAGTTAAAATGTTTAAATGTTACATTAAGTTACACATATCTATCGTATTTTAGTTTTATTTTTATTTTCATCTTTATTTTGACCCACTCGAAATACACATCTCTAGCATACTAATCCTAATAAAAAATGAGAAATTTTATCGCCCAAAGAAGCACTCTCCAACACAATATGGAAGAGATGTTGTAATGTCCTATCTTGTTAAACATTTTGACTAAAAACAAAATGAAATTTAAAAACTCTCCAACCTAACCTAGTAACCTAGTACAGGAGGGATGTTGTAATTTTTAACATTTTGACTTAGTCAAATTAAATAAAAACAAAATTAAATTAAAATCTAATGAGCAAAATTAGATTAAAAAACTAATACTTATGATTATTAATAATAAATATTGATTTATTATTTCTTTAAATTATTAATTTTTAATAGTTGAAATTTAAGCTTGTTAACTAATAAAAAATTAGTTATTATCTTAAACTTAATTTGTTGTAGTCTAACTAACATACGAAATGTTTTTTTAGGCACGAATCTCGAAATATAATTTCTAGCAAAATTGTGATCTTTTGTTGTTTAAAATATATTTTTGGATGCATAAATGGATTATGCACCTTAAAATATTGCTTGAATACCCCTGAGGCACTTGATTTATTTATTGATAATTTTTTAATTTTAGTTATAAATGGGCATTTTTATATAATTATTTACTATAATTATTGTTAATGTGTTTAATGGGTCTTTCATCTACACATATTTGCAATTATTATATCATTAATATATATAGATATATTTTATATTAGTTATTTTATTGGACCCACACATAAATTGTATAATAAATTTATTATTATGTTAAATTCTCATGATCAAATTTAACTACCCTACATTAATATTATATTTTTTTATTAATCATAATTGATTTTTAAAATATTATTAAATTATTATTTTGAATTTCTATTAAATTAGATATTATATATAATTGTCACTTGGCTCTATAACTTATTAAACCATTCATTTTTATTAGTTAGATTTCATTTTATACTTTGTATTTATTTAATATATTAGTTTTTCCCATGGCTTTGTTAGAGCACATCGTTTTGTAATTTGTATTTATCCAATTTATTAAATTTTGTTTGTTAAATTTTCCTTTTAAAAATTAATATGACCTCTCACCTAAAATTTATATTTTATATATTATATTTATATATGTTTTACTTTGACTATTAATTAATACATATCAACCACACACATATCTTTTCCGACACTTAAATATATTGACAAGCCTTCTTACATTACATCTACTAATCTCACCTATACTGAGTTGTAGGTGTTTAAGACTTTTTGTGATAGGGAGATTTTAGTTTAAAGAAATTGGGTAACTATCATAATAACAATTTGAGCTTGGAGTTGTAGGTGTTTAAGACTTTTTGTGATAGGGGGATTTTAGTTTAAAGAAATTGGGTAACTATCATAATAACAATTTGAGCTTGGTCATACCATTGTCTAATACTAATGACGTTGATGTGATTCCATTTTTCAAAAATGGAAGGAAATGGGTTTATGGTTTTGTTGGTTTTACTAATTAATATTTTGATTTTTTTTGGGTTAAGAGTTTTTGTGATGGCAGAAATTTTGATTTAAAATAATTATGAAATTATCATGATTATTATTTGGTTTGATCCATACAAACTTTTAATATGGTTAGATTTTTTTTATGAAACTTTTTAAAACTAATAATATTAATAAGATCTCACTTTAAAAAATTGAATGACTTGGGCTAGATTATATCATTTTATTCAAACGAGTGCAATTAATAAGATTTGACTTTAAAATATTTATCAACATGTGGTGGGTTAAATCATTTTACTAATTTATAACTAATGACATTAATAGAATTTTAGTTTGAAAAAGGTGAATGAGATGGGGCTAAGTTAGATCCTTTTATTCCAACAATTGCAATTAAGGGGATTTGACTATTGAAGGATCATTTTATTATAATTTCTTTGTGTGCAATCACTAGCTCCACCACTTCCACCACTACCTGTTGAAAATGACAATAAGAATTTCTAGTTTAATTTGTCATTGAATTAAACTGTGCATTAAAATCGAATTCTATTCTCATAGCAACTTGTAAATAGTTAATTAAGTTTATTAAACTTAATTAGCTTAGGAATTTCGAGTTGGAAGTCTTTCTGAAGTCATGTATATGTTCTCCCTATATTATAGGGGTCTAGGATGAGTTAAGTATGAGTGGTAATTAGTTACCTCAGTTTATTGAGTTAAGTCCAGTTAAATTAGTTTCAAATTGTTTGAGGAACGAACAGTGAGTTAACAGTAGTTGATGCATTAGTGCACTCAACTAGTGCTACTCCAGTTAACTGAATTTTCCCTCATCAGAAACTCATGCATGTCGATTCTAAGAAAGACCTAGTTGAGACTAGAGTGCAGGGACAATGTACTATTTGTTTTAGATTTTTTTGAGTCGCACTAATAGTGCATGCAATCAGGAACTGATACTTGAAAGGATTGTGCAGTTTCGAGTGCACTGATTTCCCTTTAAGATGGGTTAATTGGCCATAGGATTTGCACAAGGAAATAGGGACTTGGAGAGCTGGTGAATTGGCTAAGTGTTGGCATAGTGATTGCTTGTGAGTTGGAGATTGATTTTACTGAGTTTTGGGATTGTTCTTATGTGAACAAGCATTGTAATCTCATCTTGATTTTCCGATATATGAAATACAAATAGTGGGGTTTTGAGTTGTGGCTATCCCAAGATATTTATTATGTTATGTGTATTTGATTCTCTTCCTCTATCGATTATTGTTTTTCTCAATCTTTATGTGCTTCCGATGTAAAGAGTAGAAGTATATTTGTGTCTCTTGATTTAGTACATTGCAAAATCTTGTGAATCTACAAGAAAATATACATGGTATCAGAGCTAAGAACAATATACTAGAGGAGATTTCAAAGTTTTGAGTTTCTGGGTGACAGGTGAAAGTCGAATTTGCAATACATACTTCAAGATCAACAAATGGCATTCTATGGGTTGAGGCTCGAGTATGCCTTGGAAGGAATCTCAAATTTTATATCATGGAGGGACATGATGGAGGTTGTGCTGGAGGACAATGGATTGAAGGAATTTGTTGAAGAGGAAATTCCTAAGCCAACAGCTACTGATGCACAAAACTTGGCTGAATGGAAGAAGTGTGTGGCGAAGACAAGGTGGATAATCCTTGAGGGAGTTCAAGACCACATTGTCTCGAGTCTCCATGGGAAGGAAACTCCTCATGCTATGTGGAAAACATTAACTGACTTGTATTATAATAGCAGTGATCAAAGGAAGTTGGCACTGAAGGATAAACTTCGAAAAATCAAAATGAAGAAAGGTGAGAGGATTCCAAAATAATTGACCAAGTTCACTCAATGTCGGGATGAAATTGGAAGTGTTGGAATCACAGTTGCCAAGGAAGATATGGTGAACCTTTCTCTTCTTGAAGTCCCAAAGAGTTGGCATAGTTATTAGGACTCTGTCAATGGTTGGGAGAAGCTGCCAAATTGGGAACTACTATGGTTAGATTTTATGCAAGATGAGATCAAGAGGAACACTAGGGATGGATCTTCATCAAAGATTGATGATGAAGAGAATTGTGCCTTAGCGATTAAGGCGAGGAAGGGGAAAGGGAAAATTCCCATTCCAAATCAGATTCTTATCATGGAGGTAAGACGAAAGACATAACTAAAGTTAAATGCTTTCATTGTCACAAGATGGGATATTTTTCTACAAATTGTCCACTCAAGAAGTCCAAGGAGAAGTCCTAAGGAGGAGCAGAAAGTGAGGCTTTGGCCTCTCAATTCGAATTTGACTTTTCCCTCATTGCATACTTGGTGTCATGGTACTTAGACAGTGGAGCTTCATTCGATATGACAGGAGACAAAGAGTTATTCAGTGACCTGCAGGAGAACGATCTCTAGATGTATATCGAAATGGGTGACGATGGGAAGTATAATGTTACTAGATTGGGAAATATTTCTTTTCAGAGAGAGCATGGGGCTCCACTCACCTTGAAGAATGTTATGTATGTACCCGGGCTGAGGAAGAACTTAGTATCAGTTTCCATTTTTTAGGATAGAGGCTATCATGTAATCTTCTCGAAAGGAAAGACATTCCTTCAATACATAGCCACAGGTCAAGTAAAGAAGATAGGTATTCAAGTTAAGAATATTTACAAGCTGGAGGTAAAGGTGTGTGTTGCTTTGAGTTTAAAAGCAGAAAAGATACAATGTTGAGACATTGGCAAGTTGTGGCACAGATGATAGGTCCACTTCATCATGGAGCTTTGAAGATATTGCAACAGATCTCTACTGGTATTCTGAAAGGTACGCTTTAGTTGGCGTACACCAAATCTTCCTTTGGAGAGAGAGACAGTCAAGCAGAGTCTATTCTAGAGAGAGACGATTTAGATGTGTGTGGAACATTTTTTAAAACATCCATGGCCAAACACAGGTATTATGTTATATTTGTTTATGACTATTCTCGTAAATGCTGGATATTTTTCATCCAAAAAAAGGAGCAAACTTTCACAAAGTTTTGTGAGTTTAAAGCATTGGTAGATAAAGAGTTAGGTAAGAAGGTTAAAGCTCTATAGAGTGATAATGGTCGTGAGTATGTCTCCAATGAGTTTAAGAAATTCTGTGCAGCGGAAAGGATTAAACGAGAGTTGATGGAACCCCATAACCCTTAATAGAACGAGATTGCCGAGAGCAAGAACAAAAGCATTGTAGGGGCATCAAGGAAATTTTTGCATGATCAGGGCTTACCACTACACTTGTGGGTTGAGGCATGCAACAAAAAATTTTATGTTTAGAACTATAACCCACATAGGATACTTGAGATGAAGGAACTAGAGGAGGTTGATTTCGATAAGAGGCCAGATGTTGGTCACTTCAGGATATTTGGGTTATCGGTATATTTCCATGTGACCAAATATGCAAGGAAGAAGCTTGACCCAACAATAAAGTTGGGGATATTTGTGGGCTACATGGATACAAGTCACAACTATCAGGTCTACATGCCGATCAATCTGATGATTGTGGTTTGCATGGATATCAAATTCGATGAGGAGAAGGCCGTGCAAGTTTCACTTGAGAGGGAGCTTGAGCTACATTCGGATGAGGATATTTCAACTCCTAAGGTTGAGAGGCATCAAATTTATGTGGAGCAGCCACATGTGGAGGTTCCGGGAGTGGAGACATCCACTAAGGCAAAGTCTTCCAAAGAGGGAAGAAGGCACACTAGAGAGGCTGAAAGATTGTTGGATGATGCACGGGAGAATATGGGAGCACCAACTTCTCAGCACAGATAGAGGAGGTCACTTGAGAGGTACGTTGGATAAATAGCACTTATGGGTGCATGTGTTGTGACAGAGGCATCTTCCTTTCAGAAAGCAGTGCAACAACCGGTCTGGGTTGATGTGATGGTGGAGGAGCATGAATCCATAGTTCGAAAGAGTGTTTGGGATGTGGTCTCGAGAACGAAGGACAAGTCAGTAGTGAGCTCCAGTTGGCTTTACAAGTTAAATAAAGGTGCAGATGGTAGTGTGGAGAATCATAAGGCCATATTTATGCACGTGGATTTTCATAGGTAGAGGGTATTTACTATGATGAGACCTTTTCTCTTGTTGCAAGGTACTCATCAAGCAGATCTATATTGGCACCAACAACACAGATGGGTTAGAAGATCCATCAAATGGATATGAAGACTACCTTCCTCAATGGCATGATTGAGGAAGAGGTGTACAAAGAGCAGCCCAAAGGTTTTGAAACCTTTGATTGTGAGACACATGTGTGCCGACTCAAGAGAGTATTATATGGGCTGAAGAAAGCACCCTGTGCTTAGTACACCAGGATAGATAACTACTTCACTAGGTTGCGCTTCCTGAAAAGTGAAGCAGATGTGAACCTGTACCACATTGTGGTGGAAGGTAAGTTGTTGTTCATTGTACTTTATGTTGATGATCTCATACAGACAGGTGATGAGAAGCTCATCAAATCTTGCAAGGAGCACCTTAAAAGAGAGTTTGAGATGAAGGACATGGGGCTCATGCATTACTTTCTTGGCATGGAGGTATGGCAAGGAGATGGGGAGTTGTTTGTATTTCAGGGAAAGTATGCCAACAAGATACTCAGGAGATTCCACATGGAGAGCATTAAACCCATGGAGACTCCTCTAGCTAGTAACTAGAGTAATGAGGATGCTACTTCAAGGGAAGTAGTGGAAGCTATTGTTTACATGCAGTTTGTGTGTTCACTCGTGTACTTGGTGAACACACAACCGAATATGTGCTATGCAGTTAACCACCTTATTCAAGCGATGGTAAGGCCTACCAAGCTGTATTAGAAGGCGGAAAAGCATGTGTTGAGATACCTCAAAGGTGCTACTCATTTTAAGTTATCATACAGATAAACAAAGGGAGTGAAGCCTCAAGGCTTCACCGATGCAGATTGGGTAGGGAGTCCATCCGACAAGAAGAGAACATCAGGAGGGATCTTCAGTATTTAGTCAGCGATAGTTTCTTGGTACAACAGGAGACAAAGATCGGTTGCATTCAGTTCGGTAGAGGCAAATCACATGGCGAGAAGTCAGACAACATGTGAGGCTATCTGGATGAGGAAGATCCTTGTTGGTTTGTTTGGTCAGAAGATGGATCCTACAGTGATTTACCGTGATAATCATATTTGTATCAAACTCTCTGAAATCCAGTTTTTCATGATCGGTCCAAGCATATTTATATTTGATATCATCATCTCATAGATTATGTGTTGAGGTAGATCATGTTGTTAGATTACATTCCCACAAAGGATAAATATGTTGAGATCTTGACAAAGGAATTGTTAAGATGTACATTCAAGTTTCACAGAGACAGGATTGGGGTAGCTAATAATCTGTTTCTTGTTGAGAGGGAGTGTTGAAAATGGAAACAAGAAAGTCTAGTTTAATTTGTCCTTGAATTAAACTGTGAATTAAAATCAAATTCTATTCTCATAGCAACTTGTAAATAGTTAATTGAGTTTATTAAACTTAACTAGCTCAGGAATTTCACGTTGGAAGTCTTTCTGAAGTCATATATATGTTCTCCCTATAATATAGGGGTCCAAGATGAGTTAAGTATGAGTGGTAATTAGTTAACTCATTTTATTGAGTTAATTCTAGTTAAATTAGTTCCAAACTGTTTGAGGAACTAATAGTGAGTTAATAGTTAATTGATGCATTAGTGCACTCAGATAGTGCTACTCCAATTAGCTGAATATTCCCTCATCAGAAACTCATGCATGTCGATTCTGAGAAAGACCGAGTTGAGACTAGAGTGCAGGGACAATTTTCTATTTGTGCAGGGACATTATTAAATAATTATATTTAAAACAATAACATTGTAAATCCACAGCAAATTTTGAAGATCCCATTCAAATTTTCATGATTCCACTCAAAGTAACAAGTGCACTAATAACAGTTCATATTCTAAGTACATCATCTGGCTCATCCGATTGTGAAAAATTTTGATTTCAAGTGAAAAGACTTGAAAGCTC
Source organism: Pinus tabuliformis (assembly GCA_031772625.1). NCBI lineage: Eukaryota > Viridiplantae > Streptophyta > Pinopsida > Pinales > Pinaceae > Pinus > Pinus tabuliformis. Next base: position 252,589,452 of record CM062815.1, read on the forward strand.
GTGAAAAGGTTCTCTGGCAGTGTTGTGCATTTCCATCGGACAACCTCCAGGCTTGGTTATCTCCATCACACACCATCCACTCTTTCGTATCCATATTCAGAGACATTATATTCGATCCCCGCATCCTTGGAATAATTGTGATGCTGTGCTTTTTGTCATAGGCGGCTGCTACCTCATGTGAATAAAATTGCAAGCCGTGTGAAGTCAAAAGCTCCCATTGGCCATGAGTGAGATTTGTCTGCCACAACCCCATTACAACGGAGTAACACCAGCCCATCACAACACACAAGATAAATATCTAGCTCTTGTATAACATAATGATAATAATCTACACCCGTCGCACTGTCATGTCCATTATTCGCCAGGGCATTTGCAAATTTCTTAGTTTTACAACAAACAAATCAGTTTGTGTGTCATAAGTGGTCAGCATAGGCTTATGCGTTGAGGTGTAGAAGATGGTGTTTCCATGCACAGTGGAATGGAATGGTCACCTGACTAATACGTAACTTATCTCTGAACACAACCTTACACTCCATTTATCTATGGTGGAGCTGTAAACAAGAGAATGTACCTGACCTAATCTCACTTCTCCCCACACCATTGCTTTATAAGTTTTAGTTGCTCTGTCTACAACTATGTTGATGGACATGGAAGGTGTGCCGTTGCTCCCCCATAGTTTCTTCTTCAAACACGAGTGGAGCCCAAGGCGCGTGCTCACCTTTGTATCGGGCAGCAGTTGGAAGGATCTTGTCAAGGCATTAGTGGCCAACATTTTTCCTTCATTTCTTACAAAGAGCATAAGATTTATTTTAATTCTTGATGTACCAAGTTTCCAGAGTATCAAATTTTTTGATATGTAAATTTATTTTAAAATGAAAAGAGATTTCATCGCTCTCCATATTTGGTAGATCCAGAGTTAAAATAGATTAGTGGGGTTTAATTATTGATTTTAAGTTTTTTTTTTTATTTATTTTGACCTAGTCAAAATTTTAAACATTACAATATTTCTACCATACTTGATAGGAGTTAAGTTTACTATGAACCTCAAATATAAAGATTAATAAAAAATGGATTAGTTGACAAGAAATCTTGGCCATTTATGGCAGGCCACATGCATCTACAGCAGCTATGCATTTATGCTTAACTCTACTCTTCTTAAAACACCTTTTTGAATCACAGAATAGTGTCCATGAGTGCCATGAGTAAATCATGCCATTTATAGTAGGCCACACGCATCTACAACAGTTATGCATTTATGGTTAACCCTATTCTTCTGAAAACACCTTTCTGAATAGTGGAATAGTCTCCATGAGTTCCATGAGTAAATCAAGCCAATTATGGTAGGCCACGTGCATCTACAACAACTATGCATTTATGCTTAACCCTACCCTTCTTTAAACACCTTTTTGAATAGTGGAATAGTCTCCATGAGTGCCATGAATAAATTAGGCCATTTATGGCAGGCCACAACTATGCATTTATGCTTAACCCTACTCGTCTTAAAACACCTTTCTGAATAGCAGAATAGTCTCCATGAGTGCCATGAGTAAATCAGGCCACATGCATCTACAACCTCCAGTGAATAAACTCTATAAAATTGGAGGGTAGATTTTATTAAAATTCATCTACAACCTCAAGTGAATCAACTCTGTAAAATTGGAGGGCATATTTTATTAAAAGCATAATCACCTTGAAGAAACCCCAACAATACAACAATTCAAACCTTGATTTAGAACCAAAAAAAGATAACATTTAGGTAGGAAACTATGAAGCTTCTACACATATATACACATTATGCATTCATCCATTCAACGAAACAAAACATACAAAAAGGCATAGGGCTAACATGTCCATAAATGTTATACCTTTATAGCTAACTATCATTATCATTTTCTACAACTAAGTATGTATCTAATTATATCATGAAACTAAAATGGATCCAGGTTATTTTAATCTCCCCCTTAAATAGTTTATACTCCACATTAATACCATGGGTGAATACCAAGGGTCATTTTATTTTTTTTATTATTTAATTTTTATAAGGTTATTTTTTGTTTTGATATTTTTATTTCATTTTCACAAGTTAAAATGTTTAAATTTTACATTAAGTTACACAATTCTATCGTATTTTATTTTTGTTTTGACCCGCTCAAAATACACTTCTCTAGCATACTTGGTTGTAGATGAGAAATTTTATCACGCAAAGAAGAACTCTCCAACACAATATGGAAGAGATGTTGTTATGTCTTATCTTGTTAAACATTTTGACTGAAAATAAAATGAAATTTAAAAACTCTCCAACCTAACCTAGTACGGGAGGGATGTTGTAATTTGTAACATTTTGATTCAATCAAATTAAATCAAAACAAAATTAAATTAAAATCTAATGAGCAAAATTAAATTAAAAAAAACTAATACGTATGATTATTAATAATAAATATTGATTTATTATTTCTTTCAATTATTACATTTTAATGGTTGAAATTTAAGCTTGTTAACTAATAAAAAATTATTTATTATCTTAAACTTAATTTGTTGTAGTCTAACTAACAAACGAAATGGTTTATTTTAGGCTTGAATCTTGAAATATAATTTCTAGCAAAATTGTGATTTTTTGTTGTTTGAAATATATTTTTGAACGCATAAATGGATTATGCACCCTAAGGTATCACCTGAATACCCCTTGAGGCACTTGATTTATTTATAGATAATTTTTTAATTTTAGTTATAAATGGACATTTTCATATAACTATTTACTACAATTATTGTTAATTTGTTTAGTGGGCCTTTCATCTCCAAATATTTGCAATTATTAAATCGTTAATATATATAGATATATTTTATATTAATTATTTTATTGGACCGCACACATAAATTGTATAATAAATTTATTATTATGTTAAATTTTGATGATCAAATTTAACTACTGTACATTAATATTATATTTTTTTATTAATCATAATGGATTTTTAAAATATTACTAAATTATGATTTTGAATTTTTATTAAACAAACCTAGATCCATCTTAACACCGGATCTATCAACCGCCGAGAGGGATCAAATCTCTCAAGGTACAAACCTGTTTTTTGAGTGCAAAACTTGAGGAAAGGTTTGCACCTCGATAGGTTTGATCCCTCTCAGCGCTTGATAGATCTGGTGTTAAGATGGATCTAGGCTGGTTTAGTCATGTGCGGTCATACAAAATTTGTTGAACATCTAATTATTTTGATAATTTTAAATATTCTAAATGTGTCTAAGATTAGTTTGGTCAATTTAATTTAAAATTTTCTTAGTTACCAGTTTATTGAGATGAGAGAGATTGTTAGTAACTTGAATGATGAAAAATGATGAAATAAAAATTTTAAGTGTAAAGTGTCAATGTAACAACTTTGATAGATAGAAAATGTGAATACTAAGAATATAGTCAATTACAAACAATTTTCATTGCAATCAATCTGAAACTATTGTTTTCCATTTTCTCATGTGGATCATATGAAAAGAGTAGTTGGAATCATAGACCATTCAAATATTTATCTCGAGCTATTGTAGTAAACAATATACCTTGTCTATGTTGCTCTCTAATATTAATAGTAACTTTCTCCAAAGCCAATCATTGTGACTTAAGGAGTGCTATACCCCAAATAATTTTCAATGGTAGTTATTTTCTATTACCGCCTTTGAATGAAAAGTAATTAGAAATGTTGAATGATGGAAAATGGGAATAATAAGAATGTACCCAATTATAAAGTCAGGTAACCAAACATTTTATTTAGGATGAAAATTCAAGTATTGTATTTATGGTTGAATAATTTTTATGTGCTTACAGTGGGAGAGAGTGTATATTTTGGGGGTGAGAAGGAGAGACAAGGGCAGATAGAAATATAGATGGGGGGGAGAGGTAAGAAGAGAGAGGCAAAGACAGGGAGGGTGGAAGAGATATGGACATGGAGAAAGAAATATTAGAGAGAGAGAGGGGGAAGAGAGAGATGGAGGGGAAAGTGAGGGAGGGAGAGAGGGAGATAGATATGGAGAGAGAGTGTGTATGTTTAGGGGCTGAGGTAGAGATATAGAGAAGGAGACACAATGGGAGATAAAGATATAGATGCAGGAGGTAGAGATGTGCTTACATGGAAATCAATGCACACTATTAATATAATTACTTTGAAATTAATGTACATCATAAATCTTGTTGCATCAAATTAGAAATCAACATCTACACTAAAATCAATGTATCTAGTGCAAACAATCAAATAGGATTAGAAACCAACATCTAAATTGAAATCAATGCATCTAGCGCAAGCAATCAAATAGGATTATAAATCAATATCTACACTAAAACCAATGCATCTAATGGAAGAAATCGAATATGAGTAGAAATCAACATCTACACTAAAATCAATGCATCTAGTGTAATGTATTAAGTATGAATAGAAATCGACATCTACACCGAAATCAATGCATCTAGTGCAAGCAATCAAATAGGATTAGAAATAAATATCTACATTGAAACCAATGCATCCTGTGCAAGCAATCAAATAGGAGTAGAAATCAACATCGACACTGAAATAAATGCATCTAGTGTAAGGTATTAAATAGAATTATATATCGACATATACACTAAAATAATTGCATGTAGTGCATGTGATCAAAGAGGATTAGAAATCAACAATTACATTGAAATCGACACATCTATTTTAGTGAAAATCTAAAATATTCACGACTTTATAGATATCACTTCTATTTATATATTTGTCTCTGAAAGTCTCTTTCTTCTTACCTCTCTCTCCATCTTCCATTATGTGTGCATCTCCCTCCTCCTCTCCTTATCTATCTTCCCCTCTCTCTCTCCCTCGTCTCACTCTATCTGACTCTCCCTAAATTTCTCTAAATTTCTCTTACTTCCTCTCTCCCCCTACCATCTATATTTATACCTCCCTCAATCTCTCCTTATTTGTCTCTCTATCTCAAACCCCTAAACATATGCCATTCTCTCTCTCTCTCCCCATATCTATCTATATATTTATATATCTCTCCCTCTTCCTTTCCCTCTCTATCTCTTCCCCTTATCTCTCTCTCTCTCTCTCTCTCTCTCTCTCTCTCTCTCTCTCTCTCTCTCACTGAATCTCCATCTCTCCCTTGCCACTCCCTCTCCACCTTTCTCTCTCTATGTATTTGTTCCCCTTCCAACTCGATCTCTCTCTCCCCCTCTCTCTCTCTCAAGTCCTCTCTCTTCCTCTCTCTCCCCTTCTCTCCCATCTCCCTTTGTCTCTGCCCCCATCATACAAACTCTCTCTCCCCACCCTCCATCTCTGTCACTATCTTCCTCCCTCTCTCCTTCTCTCTCTCCCCCTTTCTCCTCCCTCCATATATATGTCTCCCTGTCTCTCTCTTCCCCTTCTTTCCCTATCTTTATCCTCTCCTTTTGTTTCTCTTCCCTAGTCTCCTCTCTCCCTTATTCCCATTTCATCTCTCCCTTGTCACTCCCTCTCTTTCCCCCTCCAAATCCATCTCTCCCTCCCTCTCTCCCCCTCCTCTCTCTCTTCCTTTCTCTCTCTCATTGTGTGTCTCACCTATGTCTCTCTCTCCCACATTTTATTCACCCTTCCATCTCACTTTCTTTATTAAATATGATCCCATTGTATTGTATTTAAGAAAGTATTTAAATTAATTAAAAAAACATAACTTTTTGTAAAATATTAAACCTATATTTTGGATCAATCATGTTAAAGAAAATAGAATAATAAAAGGATTAAAATAATCACCCACTATATTTCCTTTATCATTTTTAATCACTTGACTTTCTCACTTTGCTTGGATCCTTCATTAAGATGCATATATCCTAGTTCCTTATAATATTATTTATATTATATAAATTTCACATTTGTATATATAAAAGTATTCTCATTTTTTAATTTATTAAAAACCTCCATTTAATCTCTATGAAAATATTGTTAGTAGTCATGAAGATGGAGGGTTGAGATATACCTCAGAAGTAATTATAACCTTTTTTTCTCTTAGATTTAGTTAAAATATGATATCAAATTAAATAAAGATAATTTTTTTGTAAAGTATTTTATTTTCAAATAAGTTATTGTTTTTGGGCATGTGGTATTGATAAGCCATGGTATTAAACCATGGTATTGTAACAATTAAAAACCTAGATCCAATTAAAAACCTAGATGCAGTTTCTAGTGTTACAATTTGATTTAGAGGTTAATGTTTGATTCAGATCCATTTTTCCATACTCATTTCTATTTCTGCAGTAAATATCTTTCCATGCTTTCCTTTCCATATAGCACTATTCAACATTTTATTTTCCTAGATCAGAATTTAGGTTAACATGAGATATAGTTCTGTTTTTGGTACAGCTAGTTCTTTCTTGCTCAGTTTTAGTGTTTTGATTTGTAGCTCTCTTATTGTACATATCTTCTCATAGTAAGTCAATAAAGTAGCCATCACCATCTCGTTTGCTACATGTTTCATAGGTCATTCACATCCCTTCACCAATCTACCCTAATTTTATCATTTTTCTCATAAGCTTTCCTCTCATCTCTTGAACAAATCCAACCATCATTTTCTTTCCTAATGAACCTCGGACACGTTAACACATCCCTCTAGTATTCAACTACCCTTTCCCACCATTTTTCCGCCTTTAAACCCTCTAAAACATCCCTCGGAATCCTCCTGTAGATCCACTACAACCTCCTATAGAATTTCCTGTGAGTGACTTTTTGAAGTCCGATTGTAGGGAAAACCTCCAGAAGGTTACCAAAGGCCTCTTAGGACCGCTCCGCACCTTCCTACACCTCTGTATATCCCAAGGTCGCCCTCCATCGCCACTAATCGCTGCCGCATCCACAAACAAATAAATTACATGCATAACAATTTCACATAGAATACATAAAAATCCAAAAAAGATGTTTTTTTTATTTCCTTCTAGAAATAGCTTGAATAGGTGTAGTTTACTTCCTTAGTAGGTAATGGCACTCCTTTCCTAGATTTTCGCCGCTCTTTTTGCAAAAGTAGTGTTAGTCAGTAAATTAGGGTTTGTTAGGTTTACTTCACATTTCAGTCTTCTTTCTCTTTCTGCCAGTAGAATAGCCTCTGTAGAGTAAGATTTCCTTTCTTTGATCACATATAAAGCTTCTTCTGGAATTCATAGAATTTGGCTTGAGCTCCTAGTGATCTTGCGCCAGCCGACTAAGTGAAAACCTGCAGTAAGAACTAGTACTTGTGCATACAACACTGTCGCTTCCAAGTTTGTTACGAACTACCGGGTTGATAAAAGTATAATAGGAATCCCCAGGAGTTGCAACATTATTGCTGCAATAGTCGTGCTCACCACTTTTTGGTGCCGTTGCCGGGGAAGCGTTAGAGTATTTTGTGATTACTGTTTTTCTTCTATTTTCTACTGCAACATTCTACTAAGTAGTTCATTTCAGTAAAAGTAGAGTAGTTGTTTCTTTCAATTTCTGCATTTCCTTGCTTTCATTTCAATTCTGCAATTTCCATTTCAGCGAAAGTAGATTAGCCCTTTCAAAACTGTAATTTCCATTTCAGCAAAAGTAGATTAGTCCTTTCAATTCTGCAATTTTCATTCCAGATTAGTCATTTCCTTGATTTCATTTCAATTCTGTAATTTCCACTTCAACAAAAGTATAATATCCCTTTCTATTCTGCATTTTTCTTTCCAGATTAGTCATTTCCTTACTTTCATTTCAATTTTGCAATTTATTTTTAGCAAGTTCATTTTAGTAGTTGCAATTTGTTTGTTCAATCAATTTCAATTTTGCAGGTACAAGAAGAAAAGCAAAAATCACCGAAAAGAGATTTCCTTTCACGCCTTGTAGGAATAGAGATAATTCAGGAAAATTCTTACCCAACACCCTCATCACATCACAAAGCCACCCTTTTCTCTTCTTCAGTGATAGTGATCTAGAAGAACCTATAGGTGAGAAACCTGAGATATTTGAAGAACCTATAGGAGAAGAAGAGGAAGAAAACATTCCTCCTAATACAATGGCTGAAAATAGAAATGCTAGGGGGAATGGAGAAAGAGTAGAGGGTACCTTTCCCATTCAAGAGAACAATGGGGACACTAAAATGAAGAACATAAGCCCTTCAGTCTTACCTCACTTCCATGGATTGACTACAGAAGATCCTGACACCTTCCTTTTTGAGTTTGTTGTTATCTGTCGAACCTATGACCATGCAGAAGATGAGCAGAAGTTGAAATTGTTTCCTTCTACCCTCAAGGATGCATCATTGTGCTAGTTCATGGGGTTACCTGGAAACATCATCACAACTTGGGCTCAGATGCAATAAGCCCTTAATAACAAATATCGAGACTACTGTAGGTCAAAGGAAACCAAGGAAGAAATCTTCCGAATGACCATGGGAAGTGATGAATCCTTGGAAGATTATGAAGAAAGGTTCCAACTTAGTTATAATAGGGCGAGGTGCATATTTGACCCCGAATCTTTGAATTTGGTCCTGCTCAGAGGAATTCTGGAAGACCTTCTAGAAACCCTCCATTTACTGGCTGGGGGAGACATCTACCAACTACCTTATGAAGACATAAATACTATTTTTAGAAACCATTCTAGGGCAGCCAGAAGAGAGGTAGGGGGAGTCAACCCACAACCAATACCTCTGCATCTAGTTCAACCCTTAAAGGTGAACTTGGAAACATGCTAGAAGACTTCAAGAGTGAGATGCTACAGACTCTTGCCATGCAAATGGATACCTTGCATATCAAAAGGAATCAAGAGGAAGCAGAGAGGGATTTGGCCATTTTTTGTCCTAAGTGCACCAGAAGGCATCCTAGGAATAAATATCCATTGAACTCTATATAGGTTTGTTCAGTTTGTGAGGAAGATCATTCTACAGATAAGTGCTCTTCCTTGCCTAGACTTAAAGCTGTATACCAAGGGGTCGAAGGAGCCACTGAACCACTCTATTTCATGAACCAAAGGAGACCAGATGGACCTAGACCTTACCAGTAGGGAATGCAAGGGACTTCGCAGGCCATACTACAACCCCAATCAAGCCACTTCCATACCTTCTTGGGGTCCCCTTCTCACCCTCTTGGTCCACACCTCCTCCTTGGTTATATCCATCTCAATATCATGCTCAACCAGCCACTCACTCATTTCAATCCTATGCTCAGCCACAGCCTCAGTGGAATGCATCTCCTCAGCGGTGGAGGCCCTAGTACAACTCTCCTCCTGCTCTTTTGCCTCCACCACCTACTCAACCTCAACCATTGGCTCCTGCTCCACTAAGGTAACCCCAAATGCCTGCTCAATCGAACCCGAACCTGAACAACAAACAAGCTCAGCAAGTATACAGTGGGGAACCATCATGCCCAACCTATGCTGTGGAGATTCAAGAGATTAACCTACGATCTAGGAAGGTTCTCCTAGATAGCCAGACTCCCTCTTAGGAGGTTGAGGAAGATAAAGAGGAAAGTGAACTGAGAGTAATTCCACCCTTTCCTGAGAGATTATCAGGGACAACACAGCCCACCCCAAAAGAAACTGAACTTCTGGGAGAATTGAAATAGCTATGTGTAAAGATACCACTTCTCCAAGCCATAAAGGATGTGCCTATATACAAGAAGATGATCAAATAGAAGTGCTTCAGAAATCCACGTAGGCACAAGAGAGATGCCCCAACCATCAATGTCATAGGACAATTGTCCGACTTGATGTTGGGGTAGGTAATCTGTCCAACATATCTAGACCCTGGAAGCCCAGTAGTTGATGTCCACATCAATGGCACCATGATCCCCCATACCTTGATTTATCTAGGGGTTTCCATTAATGTGATGACTAAGGACACCACGCTCAAGCTCAAACTCCAAGGCCCCTTGAGAAAGACCACGACAGTACTGCAATTAGCAAACCACTCCACTGTGACCCCTGAGGGGATTGTGGAGGATGTGATGGTCTCCATTGATTCTTGTGAGTACCCTGCTGATTTGTTGGTTCTCCAGCCGAAAGCAAAGCTCACTAGGTATCCTCTCATCCTGGGAAGACCCTGGTTGGCTACTATAGATGCCTACATCATCTGTCGAGCTGGGAGCATGACAATCAAGAACGGTCATATATCCAAGCAGTTAATCCTATACCCTCCTACCCAACCCTTTCTAGAACATGATCTACCTCTCTGCTTGGAGGAGGAGGATGAGTATGAAGTCTATTTTGCACCATTGTGTGTAGTAGAAACTGTTATGAGGGGGCAACCGCAAAATGAGGATGATATCATTGAAAATCTAATTCAAAATCCACCCCCCAGTATTTCACCATTAGAAGATCTAGTGAAAGACACCCAAGACAATCCCTTAATTGATCTTTGTGTGGCCGACCCAACCTCTCTCCATGTTAAGAATATAGAGTTCGGCCCTGAAAGAACCTTGAAAATCAATTCATCCCTATCCACCTCCCAAGAGAAGGAACTATGTAGCCTATTGAGAAAACATTTAGATGCCTTCGCTTGGAGCTATAAGGAAATGAAGGAAGTGCACCCTTCAGTTTGTACCCATCACATTTACATTAAGGAAGATTGCAACCAGTCAGGCAGCCTCAAAGGAGGATGAATCCAGCCCTTAAGGACATTGTCAAGGAAGAATTGCAAAAGTTACTAGATGCAGGATTCATCTACCCCATCTTTGACAGTGAGTGGGTCTCTCCTTTGGTGCTAGTGCCAAAGAAAAATGGTAAGTAGAGAATCTATGTCAGTTATCGGGAACTAAACACAGCCACCAAAAAGGACCATTTTCCTTTGCCCTTCATAGATCAAGTGTTAGATGGTATGGCGAGGAAAAATCTTTTTTCCTTCCTAGATGGGTTTAGCAAGTATAATCAGATCCAAATCAGTCTGGAAGACCAAGATAAGACCACTTGCACTTGTCCTTGGGGTACCTTTGCCTATCGGGTCCTTCCTTTTGGTTTTTGCAATGCTCCTGCTACTTTCTAGAGAGCAGTATTGAGTATATTCTATGAACTAGTTCATGATGCAATGGAAATATATATGGATGATTTTACTCCTTATGGTTCTAACTTCTAGGAAGCTTTGTCTAACCTAGGAGAAGTTTTGGAAAAGTGTATTGAAATAAACCTATCCCTCAGTCCAGAAAAATGAGAATTCTTGATGACTAAAGGGACTGTGCTAGGTCATGCAACATCTCAACAAGGATTGTAGGTGGATCCCAACAAAATCACCATCATCCAAAGGGTCCCACCTCCTCAAAAGGTGAGAGATGTCCGAAGTTTCCTAGGATTAGTGGGATATTACAGAAGATTCATTAAAGATTTTAGTAGGTTAGCATCTCCATTATTTTGTCTTTTGGGAAAAGATGTCAAGTTCATATGGACTGACAACTGTCAAGAAGCCCTAGACACCATGAAAAGTAAAATTGTGACTGCCCCAATTTTGAGAGGCCCAAACTGGGCCCTACCTTTCCACATTCACACATATGCCTCTAACAAAGCAATAGGAGCAGCCTTGGGGAAAATTGGTGAAAATTTACCTTATGCCATATACTCTATAAGTAAAAATTTGTCCAAGGCAGAGTTAAACTACATGGTCACTGAGAAGGAACTCCTAGCTATAGGGCATTCCTTAAATAAGTTCAGACATTACAACACAGGCTATCAAACCTTTGTATACACCGATCATGCTGCAATTAGGTATTTAATGAATAAACCAGATGTAAATGCTCACATTATTAGATGGTGGCTTTTATTGTAGCAATTTGATTTAACCATTGTTGATAAGCCTGGTAAGGAAAATTTTGTTGCTGACTTTTTGTCTAGAGTAAATTTGCCTACAGGTGATGAAGGAATGGTGGAGGATCAAATGCCAGATGAACACCTATTTTCTATCTTAGTACTCTCCCCATGGTTTGCTGATATAGAAAATTACTTGGTTTCAGCACAGGTCCCACCACACCTCTCCTGAAAAGAGAAGAGCAATATCATGAGAAGAAGTGCCCCTTTCACCTGGATTAGGGGCAATCTCTTCAAACTTGGTCCAGATAAAATTTTGAGAAGATGTGTCAGCTAGGAGGAATTTTTTGACATTCTCCTGACCTGTCATGACGGGCCTTGTGGAGGCCATTTTGCAGCAAAAAGGACTACCTTCAAAATTCTGCAAGTAGGTTACTATTGACCCACTCTTCATTAAGATGTGAAGAGATATATTAGCCAATGTGATTGGTGCCAAAGGATGGGGAAACCTACTCCAAAGGATGAGATGCCCATGCAACCTCAAGTGACTTTTTAGCCATTTGAGAAGTGGGGCATGGACTTTGTCGGTCCTATCAACCCTCCTTCAAAACAGAAACAATACATCATTATGTGCATAGATTATCTAACAAAATGGGTAGAGACAAAGGAAATCAAGGCAGCAATAGAATAAAAAGTAGCTGAGTTTTTAAGAGAGAACATATTCTATAAGGTCGGGTATCCAAGAGATGTGGTTACAGACCAAGGCAGTTAGTTCACTTCCAATCTGATTGAAGACCCGCTCACACATCATAAAATCAAGCAAAGGACTTCCACCCCTTACCATCCACAAGAAAATTGATAGGTGGAAGTCACTAACAGAGCATTGGAAGGAATTTTGACCAAGGTAGTGAATAGCAGCAGAAAAGATTGGGCAAATTGATTGGTTGAGGTCACCTGGGCCTACAACACCATATGGAAGACCACCACAGGGTTCACAACCTATGAGCTAGTCTATGGGAAGAAGGCTTTGCTGTCAATAGAATTTGAATATAATACACTAAGGATGGTAGCTCAGCTGGACCTAGATCTCAGCTATGCACAAAGGGAAAGGTTACTCTAGATAAATGGATTGGATGAACAAAGATTGTAGGCCCTTCTCCACACAGAGGTAGTCCAGCTTCAAAGGAAAATATGGCATGAAAAACACATCAAGGAGAAGTAATTCCAAGAAGGTTATTGGGTGTTGCTCTATGACTCAAGATATAAAGACTTCAAAGGCAAGCTGAGGACAAGATTGCTGGGACCCTACACTGTAGAGAAATGCAATGACAATGGTTCAGTTCTGATCAGAACCATTGATGACGAAGCCATCCCCATGCTTGTCAATGGGCACAGGTTGAAAATTTACAAAAATCCACTCTCCAAGAGAGGGTTCATTGAGGATATGAATAAGGCAATGTTGGTAATGGAGCAGGTCCCAACCTCCACTCCACCCACTCACTGAGAAAAAGAGAAAAAATAATAAGGAATTAAGTGAAAACCTCTATGAGGCACTTGAGTCCGATCATTGGGTTGAAAACCTCTTTTGAAGTGGCCCAGTGATGACAAAACCAGAAAAAAGAAAGAGAATAAGGTCCCTGGGTGAAAGCCTCCCTTAGAGGTGCCCAGGGTAGGCAAGTAAGGTGAAAATCTCCTGTAGATGCCCTAGTTGTCTTTAAAAAAAAAAAAAACAGAGAAAAAAATAGAAAATTACAGGTTACAAATGGACCACAAGAAGCAAGGGGACATGCCACAAATCCTATTACACATCCTTTATACTCTTCTCCATCATTTCTGATTTCTTTCTCCACCTGTTCACATTTTTTTCTGAAGACTGTGCGTCCTACAGGAAGCCCTGTGTGTTCCACAGGAGACTCCTGTAGAAATCACAGAGATCTCGAAATGAAGTTTGAAAAATAGTTGAAGAGCTGGGAATTTTCATAGAGATCCTGTAGGCCACCCTGCAGCTATCCATGATCCTAACCCTCCATCCCACACCTGCACCACCTCATTTCCATTGATTTCTTCCCTTCCTGCAGAAAAACATAGAAACTGGTTTAAAAAAAATATAATGAAATAAAAAGAACAACACCTTCACAACTCATCTGTAGCTTACCAAATACCTCTCCATTACTATCAGAATCCTTAGTAGCCTCCTCACAGCTCCCAGCACAAGCATTAGCTAAAAAATTTAGAGGCAGAAGTAGCTACAGGAGCTCCTGTAGAATTTCCTGTAGTAGTTGATCCCCTTAAAATCGAGCTCCAACAGCGAAAGAGGTGCAGCCACAAGAATTCAGAGGATGGCCGAAGCAGGATTCAACTAAAAGGCACCTATACCAGACAAATGAGTAGATATCAAGAAGCAACATGCATATAGAGGAAGAGATATAGGCATGCAGCACTAGAATCCGAGCATGCAGCAACAACAAAACCTAGCAGCACCATAGCACGAGCATTCGACCTGCAGGTAAGTGTCTAACCCTCTCCTCTATTGCATATGTATAATTCAAAAACTACATGAATGAATGGAATGGTTGGGATTAAACTAGAAAGGTGGCTAGTTAATTGGCCACCCTCATCCAGTTCGACTGCGCTCATCCGGAGATTCCACGCATGTGTGCATAGTCAACTCACAGAAAAATCCAAAAAAAGACAGATAGTGGTGGTGTTTAAACTTCAACGCGAATGATGGGAAGCGATTGTGGGCAGAAGGCATGAAGAATCATGATGACACAGCAGTGGGGACCAATGGTCCGAATAATGACAGCGTACCCTTTCTGCCACCTCACATCATCGACGAAAATATCTCCAATAAACATAAATACTCTGCCTCAAACTCATTCACCACCTTTGTTTCCATTTTATCATCATCCCCATAGCTACAAAAAGCTTCATACCACCTCCACAACCTAGAAACCACCATTCTCTGTCGTTTTTAGTCCTCCTCCTCTTATCGGGTTCCTAGGAGCATTATCAGGTTCTACAGGAGCCGTAACAGTTCTACAGGAGAACCACCAGCCATTTCTATAGGAGGGCCAGTAAGCAGTTTTGCATAAGAGAACACGGGGTTTTCGTTCAAATTCGGACTTGGAGAGGTAGGCTCGGTACAAACCCACTTTTCATATTCATATATACAAGGGGTGATGCAATTTTAAGGAAGGATTAAGCATGAAAAAGAAGAGGAATTGCATTCAAAAGTTCTGCATATTTCTTAAGAAAAAAACACAGTTTTTATCTATTTCCTGTTTCTGCAAAAGAAGTTTTGTCTCCATCTCCACCTTGGGCACTCACATATATAGGGAGTGATTCAATTTTAGGGAGGAATTAAGCCTGAAGAGAAGAGAAATTGAATTAAAAAAATTTGCCTGTTTCTTAAAGAAAAACACCGTTTTTTCTCTGTTTCCTGTTTTTTAAAAATTGTTGTCTCCTTATCCACCTGAAGTATTCCAAAGTATTATAAACATAATAATAGGGGGATTCATGAGGAAGGAACCCCTAAATTTAGTGAAGCTCCATGAACATCCTGAAGTAGTAGCCATTTTTACTAGATATAGTTGGATGCCATTTTTTGAAAAACTTCGAGGGTATGATGAAGAAGTGGCTCGGGAGTTTCCACTTTCCTTGGTACCCAACTCAAAGACCCATGCCACTATTACTTTCAGGGGTCTCACCATGGAAATCAACCCAGAGTTTATCAGTAGGGTTACTAGTCTTCCACTTGGACTACCCTGGAGCAAAGAAGAAAAGCCACTAGGTCAAGTTTCCATGAAGACCTTCTTCCAACCAAATGAGCATCCTATAGAGGAAAAAAATGGCATCAGGAGGACAAGCATCCCTTACCCTTGGGATGACTTCAGTTACCAAGTTATCAAGTACATTTCCTGTGATGGAAGGTACAACATAGTTTATGGTTACCATTTCAAACTTTTGCATGAGCTGAGATATGGCATGGATATTCCCACACCCAAAAAACTCAATATTCCTTATTTTCTCCTATAGTCTCTTATAGATTCCAGCATCAAATTGAAGGCAAGAGGTCCAAAACAATTGGCTAACCATGGACTAATTAAATTGTTGGTGGAAGAAGCCCTCCACAGCTTCACAATCCCCATAGCCTGGGAGATTTTCATAAATATGACAAGAGAGGATGATATAAAATCCCTCACATATGACCTCAGTCCGTATAAAAGTGAGGGGCAAGAACAAAAAGGGTAAGATGAGGAGAGAACCAAAACAGAGAAAGAGGAACTTGAAACAAAGAAGGAAAATACCAAAATAGAGAAGGAAAAACCTGAAACAGAGGAGAAGAAGACCAAAGCAGAGGAGAAGGAACCGAGGACAGAAGAGAAAAAGATGGAAATAGAAAGGAAAAGACTAAACTAGAGAAGAAAAATACTAAAGCAGAGAAGGAAGAAACTAAACAAGATGAGAAGGAAACCAAAACAGAGCTAGAGGAAACAAAGCTAGTAGAGGCAGAGAAGGCAAAAGAAGAAGAAAAAGAGGTAAAGAAGATAGAAGTGTCTCCTAAGACACTGGAAAGGGAAGCATCAGTTGTTCTTGCAGCACTCATCACCCTAGTTAAGCCCAAACAAAAGATAAAAAGGAAACCATCAATGTATTTCAGGGCTTGAAAAAGCACAAGAATAAAAATAGGGAAGCCAGAGCCATCCTCAAAGGAGCCTATCATCTTAGAAGATTCTTCTACTGTCAAAAGGGAAGAATCTCCATCCAAAACCCCCATTACTTATGAAAGAGGAAGTCCTAAATCCTCCACTTGGAAGGAAAGAATAAAACTATAGGACTCAAAAGCAGTCCTACAGGAGGCACAGACTGCTCTACAGGAGACCCTAACAAAGCTTCAGGAAACTGAGAAACTTGAGAAAAGGGCAGAAGAGCAAACTAGAGGGAAAGATGAAACAACAGAGATTCTAGAACCTGACCCCTAGCCTAGTTTAGGCTTTTATTACAACCTTCTTGAATGGGGAAAAATTATTCCACAACAATTTGCAGTCCCACTTTTCTTTGAACTGGAAAAATAAAGGGTAAGGAGCCATATATGGATGCAAATTTCCAAGTCAAAAGGGGTGGAAGACATTGGCCACATGGAGAACAAGCTGAGAGAAATGGGTAAGGAGTTGAGCACTGTAATACATACAGAAGTAATCAGAATATCTCACTTGGAGGCAGAAAATGAAATGTTAAGGAAACAGCTGCAAGAAAGGACACACAATTGGCATGCATGGCTATCTGGTCTATGGAGGAACTACAATGTAGGCAACCAACCGAATCATATGGAGTATACCTCAAAGGCCAATGGCTACAGTTTCAAATCAATACCTTGGCACAGAGAGGCGGCATGCCTTTTCAAGATTATAAACATTTTACAGACTTATGTGACCAAAGTTTAGCAGAAGACAAGGCAAAGGTTCTATAGTTTTATTTGCATAACATGGCCCTCACTGATATGAACCTATGGGACCCCAATGCTAGGTTGGGGGACTTGCAGCTGATGGCCATGTCATCATGGATGAATCATGAGGAGAAAAGGGTGGTAGAAATCAAGAAGTTGATGGAAAAAGAGAAAAATGAACCCTTAATGATCAGAGATGAGCCAGTAGACCCCATGGCTCTCGTCAGTGTCCACTAGCTTCTTGTAGATAATCCTTAAACTTCCCCTAAGTATATCAATGAGCAGACCTAGGATATTGCACATTTTGAGGACATGGAAAGATTGCTTGGAGATGACTGCATTCATGCATGTATGAGAAGGTGGAACACACTGCCACACAGCCTACAGATCAGGGAGTATCACTCCCCAAATAGGATGAAAGAAGAATTGTGGAGAGTGCCTCTATACAAGTGCTCTATGCATATTTTGAAGGCCAATTGGATTGGCCTCAAATTCAGTCCTCCACTATTGCTAGGCCTATTGGAAGGTCTTTGGTTAGGGCTGAAGCTTTTTGGTTAGGGCCCAACCCAACCTGCCCAACACCTCTTGTTTTGTATTTATATGTTTTTCTTCAGTTCATGAATTAGTTGTTGTTAGGTAGATTTCTACCTTAGAAGAATAGGTTTCTTTTGGTGGCTTACATAGCTGTTTCCATTCGAGTTGCTGAAGTAGGTTAAATAGTGTTTCTGGGGAAATTGATGTCTTTTCAATCTGCTAGCCCTCTAGGATTGGAAGCTATCCTAGAAAAAAACAATCAAAGCAATTTGGGATTTCCTCTATGTATGATAGATAAGAGAAAAGCAAAGGAACCAACCTGAATCTTTCGCTTGACTCCTTGCTTGATTTACTCCCCCTTGATAGAGCTTGCAACTCCTCTCCTACTTATCCCACTTAAAGAATATCTGTATAGGAAATGAAACAAAACACCATCAAAGTATCTCGATCTATTATATCATAAGCATTGTAGAATCAAAAATACAATGAACAAGCAATGGCATTCAAAAATATCAACATTCACAAATACACGATTGTATGGAGGAAAACTCAAAGAACTTTATTAAAATAGAAGGGAGAATTACAACCCAGCTCTATGATCCAACATCATATTCCCAGCATCAAAGCCCTATTCACCTCATGAAAAGCAAGATCACCCAACAATACAATGCTCCTTCTCAAAGACAAACTATCAGCACTTACAAATTACAAAATTCCAGCCTGTAGATCTCTCAGATGAGGGATCCATTTATAGATGTTTGAAAGGGTGTGAGTCATCTCTAGGTTTTTGATTAGTGTGATTCCACTTGTTGTTCTTGTTTCCACTTGGAGATTTTTTGGATCTCTTACTCATCCCTGGGTGAATTCAGAGAGACAAGTGTCATAGGAGAATTTTCTAGAAGATTCCATGAGCATCCACTTAGCAAACTATCTTGGACATTTGTCCATTCTCACTCATTGCACCCCACAGAAGGCCTATTTAGTATGCATCGCACTTGGCTAGTGTAGAAGTCAGTATGCATCACACCTTGACAGTGGAGTAGTCAATATGGTCTAGTTTTGGCCAGTTCTAAGTGGTTTTTCAGGTGGAACTTTTGGGGAATGATGTAATCAGTTAACCATGATCCTTTAGGGTATGAAACAAGACTTTTAGGGGTTAAAGAGCCCTAGTTTATTGACATATAAAATTGGGGTTGAAGTGTCCAAATATGTCTATAACAGTTGCCCCCTAAAGCATGAAGTCGTAAATCTTTTGATGTCGGGTGAAATGATTTATCATGAGGATTCGATGTATTTGAACTGGAAGGTGACTTGTATAAGATACAATACAATACATCATCATCATATTATTTTCATGATATAGTTGAGGCGCGAATTCCCATGCTCAGCTTTATAAATTCATTTTCATGTACATAGAATAGATAACCGTCTGCGGTTGCAGACTGGTGATTCTTTATATGTAGAGTCATCATCCCTAGCTTGGATGACCATCTGTGTAGCTTCTGTGTACCTTGGATGCCTTTATATTCCTGAATATATCGCAGCCTGGATGGACGAAACTAGATTTAGGGTCTTCAAACTCGTTCAATATTTGTCCAATGTACAAGTCGATCCATATGAAAATATGTCCTGAAGTCGAACATGGAAAGTCATCGCTTGATTACTAGCCACTAATGTAAGATGTTAATAGATGCAGGAGGAATCACCGATAATGATAATGACCCTCAAGGTACTACAGTACAATTCACGTGGTGTGAATATATGATCCGATGTCAAACACCACGCAAAATCTTTCGGTCGAAGGCCATTGATGTCAACCTGTCGCCGGAAGTGAGAAACTTGCCATTGAGGCATGCAAGCTTCAAAGTATTAAAAGGGTTGTTTCTAAGTCAAATTATTGTATAATGATCTAATGTCGACAAGAAGTGACTTGTCATAGGAGGGCCTTAATGTATCCCACATCTATGACATGAAATGAAGCAAATTATTTTCTGGAGGTGGAAACGATCTGACGACACAAGGTTCAGGAATGGCGGTCATGAAAAATGGAGGGTGAAGGTATTGCAGTGCATGAGGCATTAACTGGATGGTGAATTATTTGAAAGACTTCTGTTGAATATATTGATGATACTGAGATGGACTGGTAGTGTTAACCCCAAAATATGGATGGTGTGGAGGACCAATGGTGAAATGACCGGTGAATGGAATAACCCCACCCAACTCAATCATGGTGATGGAGTGAAAGTGTCATGTTCAAGAGCAACTTGCTACCAATAAAATTCTTCAAGTTTTCTTCTCTTTTTCCCCAGTCATTGCTGACCAGTACCTCTTTATTTTTGCCAAGATTGAGGAGGATAACATATTCTTGTTCTATAATTTTCCCTTCGGGAAAACCTGTTGCTATGTTTTAGCGAGCCTAGCGACAGTGAAACTCGTTCTCGTCTGGGTGGACAAGTTTGTCGCTATTGTTTTAACTAGTTTAACGACAAAGATAACTCAGTCCTTTTCATGTTTAGAGAGTTTGAAAAGGGACGAAAAGGAAACTCCAGTAGTTATTTTTCGTAGTACAATCCCTTAAGTCTGAAAAGGGATAAAATAATACAAAAGGGATGACTTTTTTATCACTTTAGCGAGTCGAAAAAGACAAGCACTCGAACTTTTTCATGAGATAATCCCTCGGGTCTGAAAAAGATTAAAATATATAGGAGGGATGGCACTTCTAATCACTTTAACGAGCTGGAAAGGCCAATATCTCGACAATATTTTCATATTTAACGAGTTTGAAAAGAGTTTAAAGGAGACTTGTTTTTAAGTAACGAGTGGTTTTTAGGGTAGCAAACTGGTTCTGGGTGAGCTTGGAACTTCTCGAAACATGGTGATGTGAAGAGGTTGGCTAACAGGACCACTCGTCGCAATTGTTCCTAAAAAAGCTAAACAATCAAGTGGAAGCATATGATCGGCCAAAAGAATGGAGGTGACAGTAGGAACACAACCAAGGTTCAAAAGGGCAGATAGCATGGAAATCACAAAGGTTATTTACCGAAGGTGGGTTCATTTTTTAACGAGCTTGAACTATGGGGGAAAATATGCTCAGTGGTAGGTTTATTTTTTAACGAGCTTGAACCATGCGACAACATTGCTCATTATAGTGGTCAAAGATGTTCAATTCACATTTTATCACATTAGATTCTTTCATCGATCGTTCAACCTGGTAATCACTCCATCAAATTGATTATAAATACATATATATGCATGAAAAACGAATTAAAAACTAACATTTTACTTGAAGTATGTGAATAGTGACATAAAAAGTAGTTTTACCTTTCACTTTCATCACTTCATTTCAAATTTGGGATTTTGGAGCTCTAGAGTGGTTTTCCCCCTCAAATTTCATCAGCTGATTTTAGGAGATCCGGTGGACTATTCTCCACGCCATCAAGACCAGGTAGAAGCTAACCCTGAGCTCTTCATTTTCATTCCATCCTTTCTTGATTCTGAGCAAGTTTTTCCATTTTTCTGGGCCCCTTGGGTTTGAAGAAATCATTCTCCAACCATCGCAACGAGCCTATATCGAAAGCTGTGATGCATAATGAGTTGTACACTGGCCAATCAGTATGCATCTCACCTTGCTCAAAGGCAGGGTGTGATGGGCTCAAAAAGGAAACTTTACACAATGATTTTTCATGAAATTTTCACCTATTTTTGCTCAAATTTGGATCCTAACTCATATTTTGTCTGTGTTTCAGATATTTGATGGATGAAGATGGTCGTCACATGGCGTGAACATGAACATGAAGAAGAGGACATGATTGCCTTACACGATCAGGGCATAGTTATTGCATTACGAAACTGTGGTTTTCTCAAATTCTTCCGTATATCCAGCATGAGGCAACAAATCAATTTGTTGCAGTATTTTCTCGATGCTTGGGATCCGATCAACCAGGTATTCTAGACCAGAGGAAAATCTATTCCATTGACAGTCAGGGATATTTACTTTCTGACGGGGTTATTGAGGCGTTGTTATAGACATTTTTGTGCCTTACAACTATAAGCATGAAATGTCCATAATTCAAGGGATCCAAAGTCCCTAAAGATGTTGTTACAGCTCCTAAAGGAACAAGGTCAACCAATGACAGCTTCTCCCAGAAGTTCTCCACCAAAAACCACTCAGAAACAGTCAATTCAGGATCAATTCAGAGGCTCCACTAGCTGCCTGCGTTGAAATGCAGAGACTACACTGGCTAGGTGTACTGAAACACAGGTGGAAGCACTACCAGGGTGCGCTGAGTGGGAAATGACAAATGGCAAGCTCATTCAACGAGGTGGAAAGACCCTGGAAGCTTCTAGAATCTTCTCCAATGACACTTGCCTCAATGAATTCGACTAGTGATGAGTAAGAGGTTCTCAACCTCAAAGTGGAAGCAAGAACTAACAGAGAGAAGCCAGAAGTCCAAACATAAGCTGACTCATCCTCTCTGCTTACATCTATATATGGATCTCTCACCCAGTGGTTCAAGGAGGCTGGAATTTTGTACTTTGCAGAGAATTGTTGTTGGTTTGAGATTGAGATTAGTACATTGGGTGATTTATGCTTTGTTGGAGGAGAGGAAGGGATTCCTTTGCTGGAAGGTAGACGCTGGATCGGAACTCACTTGGTTGTATCTCCTCTTGGACTTTATTATCATATCAATAAACTATTTGAGTTTCTCCTACATGTTGTGTACCAATGATGTTTTGTTATGCTTACATGTTTAGCTTAATCTGATCTTGAGCTTTTTATGAATGTATATCTGTATCTTCATGTAGTTTCTCTCTCTTGTGATCTTGCAGGAATTCGGTGAAGTTGGGTCGGTGAAGGAGCAGGAAAGCTGGGAGCTACTGAAGAGAGGAGTGATTTGGATCGACAAACTAGTGGAAGACACAGGTTAGTTAGATCCTTCTTCCTCATTTACATTTCATAAAGAAGAATACTCAATTAGTTTACCTCGTTTGTTGCTAAGGCACTATCACACCTTAGAGTGGGATAGGGGCATTCCGAATTGGATACTTTTCCCAACAACAGGCGTGGTGCCCCTCTTTCACTATCAAGATCCGCCCATGGAGGTGAATCTGTGAAAGATTATATTCATCAATTCTGTAGAGATGGATCTCAGCCCAGCAGAGATGGCAAGATCAATACCTGGGATGTCACTGATCTGCCCTTGAGGACCATTTTATTTACCTATGCTAGATTGGCTGGCAGCGTGGCTATTCATTTGGAAAAAAGATCTTACATGTAGTATGCCCTGGAATGCTTGGAACCAAAGGTGTTCAACTAGTGTGAGCCAGTACTTCCTGTCATAAAAGAACAACTCTCCAAAGTAAAGAATGGAATATCGAAGAATTTTGGCTATGGTTCCATCTTGACCACTTTTTCCTTGGAGAGGATTCCACTGATGCAGCCTCAGAACATTTCACTGGGATTGCCAGCACAGAGGGTGTTTCTAGGAAAACTAGTGTATTTTCAATCTGCTAGCCCTCTAGGATTGGCAGCTATCCTAGAAACAAACAATCAAAGTAATTTGCAATTTCCTCTATATATGATAGATAAGAGAGAAGCAAAGGGACCAACCTAGATCTTCCGCTTGACTCCTTGCTTGATTTCTCTCCCCCTTGATAGAGCTTGCAATTCCTCTCCTACTTATCCCGCTTAGAGAATACCTGTAGAAACAAAGTAACAAAACACCATCAAAGCATCTTAATCTATTATATCATAAACAATGCAGAATCAGAAATACAGTGAGCGTACAATGGTATTCACAAATAACAACATTCACAAATACACGATTATATGGAGGAAAATTGAAAGAACTTTATTAAAGTATAAGGGAGAATTACAACCCAGATGTCTGATCCAACATCATCCTCCTAGCATCAAATCCCTCTTCACCTCATGAAAAGCAAGATCACTCAGCAATACAATACTCTTTCTCAAAGACAAACTATCAACACTTCCTTACAAATTACACAATTCTAGCCTCTAGATCTCTCAGATTAGGGATCCATTTATATATGTCTACAAGGGTGTAAGTCATCTCTAGGTTTTTGATTAGTTTCATTCCACTTGTTTTTCTTGGTTCCACTTGGAGATTTCTTGGATCTCTTACTCATCCCTGGGTGAATTTAGAGAGGCAAGTGTCATAGGAGAAGTTTCTAGAAGATTCCATGAGCATCCACTTAGCAAACTGTCTCGGATATTTTTCCATTCTCATTCATTGCACCCCACAGAAGGCCTCTTTAGTATGCATCACACCTGGCTATTTTATGAGTCAGTATACATCGCACCCTGACAGTGGAGCAGTCAGTATGGTCCAGTTTTGGCTAGTTCTGAGTGGTTTTTCAGGTGGAACTTCTGGGGAATGATGTAATCAGTTGACCTTGATCCTTGAGGGTATGAAACAACACTTTTAGGGGTTAAAGAGCCCTAGTTTATCGCCATATAAGGTTGGGTTTGAAGCGCCCAAATATGTCTATAATAGAGGACCCACGGATGTAGAGATGGGTTGATCCTATGGCTAGACATGCTGGTCAGTCATAGATTTCCTTCTCTGATGCCTTTTACAAGTGCTTCGACCATTAGGAGATGGTATTTGCGGAGTATCCATACGTCGGGATGGATTTTCAAGGCGACCCGGATTTGGCATTACCATCTGGTGAGCAGTGGAGTGTTATGGGTAAAATTATTTGACCACATCTTTGTTTATTAGTTTTATAATGTTTTGTGTTTTTAAATGTTATCAAGACTAATCAAATTCATATATTTGTGTAGATTTGGGCCAGTGCAACCAATGGCATGCCCAAGGGCGGCAGCTGACATTTCAGTAGGGGAGGCTATAGGGAGGGCCATCCTTCGCGATCTGGACATAGCAGAGACCCTGGTAGTGCTATAGGATCAGATCGAGGACCTCACTCTCGGTATTTGGGATGTGAGGACCGACGAGTTACCTCTGAGGTTACAACGCCATACTATTAGAGTACCAAGTTGATGGACCAGGCTCTTGCGTATGATTGCACAGGCTGTGACATGTTATCACCAACATCATTAGTCTAGGATGCTTTTCTGCATTCATTTTTGAGTTTCTTGGTCATATGACCGATTTTGTCTTGGACACAAAACATTTTGTAAAAACTATAAACAATTATATATTTTTTATTTTCGGAGTTTTATTTTGGTTAAGTTACGCGATCCTGATGCAAATGTTAATGTGAAATGCTTTTCTTTACAAATTTTGCAAATTTCTATCTAACACATAA
This sequence comes from Pinus tabuliformis, assembly GCA_031772625.1. Lineage (NCBI taxonomy): Eukaryota > Viridiplantae > Streptophyta > Pinopsida > Pinales > Pinaceae > Pinus > Pinus tabuliformis. Next base: position 252,614,460 of record CM062815.1, read on the forward strand.
TTTGCTAATGAATTAGTTAATGTGTTTATGTTTTTGGAAATGTGTTGATATTGGATGGAATCAAACTGTCTTTCCAAAATCTTGACTCTTAGGAACATACGATAAATAACTAGGTTCCGAACGGAGTAGACGCCAGTAAGTTGTAGAATGACGAGTTGCGAATCTAGCCTGACAACAAGCCGGCATATGCCATGCGAAATGGCATCAGAGAGATGCTCAATCAATGCGCTATACTCAACGATGTTGTTTGTTGATCAGGCAATACATATCCCCCTGAAACTCACTAACTCACTGCTTGGAGCAAAAATGGCCCAGGTTGGAGAAGACAGGTTCCACGTACTACGACTAGCTCTATTGGCATACCCAACAAATGGTTCCAAAAAGTCTGACATCTGCAGCAAATGTAAAATGGATTACCTAATCAAAATGACAACTCTAAAAGAAAAAAAAAATGTAACAAAAGCATATATACAAAGAGATTACTACACTTAATCAAGCATAGTAATGCTTAAGATACAACCCGTTTCGAGGTTGCGATAGTGGAATCCCATCATAATCGACTAGCTCATAGGCTCCTTTTGTCAATACACACTTAACAATGTGGGGGCCCATCCATAATGATTTGAATTTACCTGCTCCCAATTTGTCAGAGTCTTGATCGTAAAGCAGGGCCAGGTCACCTTCTGAGAAGACACGAGGCTTGACATTTTTGTCAAATTGTGCCTTGACATGTTTCTTATGTGCTTCATTAGCCAGTGCGGCATCATGAAGGGTTTCATCCAAGTGGATTAGTTCCAAGAAATGAGCCTCTTTCTCCGAAGTTTTGGGAAGCAGATCAATTGCAAGCTTGAGAGATGAAATTTCACACTGAATTGGTAAGACAACTTCTAGACCATACACCAACTGAAAAGGTGTAATTCCGATTACATTTCTCACTGACGTCCTATATGACCACAGAGCTAAGTACAGGATTAAATTCCAATTCCTTTTGTGGACTCCAATCATTCTCTGCAACATGCACTTAAGGACTTTTTTGATTGCCTCAATGTGTCTGTTAGCCTGTGGATAATATGGAGTAGAACTATCGTGAGACAGTCCTAATTTGGTAGTCAATTCAACTATCTTGTGATTGCAAAAATGCGGTCCATGATCTATGAATATAGCCTGTGGAACAACAAATCTAGAGACTACATGATTAAAAAAGAAAAGAGCAGCCATTTCACCGCTATTGTTTAATGTAGGCATTGCCTCGGCCCATTTTGCAAAATAGTCGAAAACGACTATAATATACCCATGACCCCCGGCCAAGGTGGGGTTAGATGTCATGAAACCTATGCCCCATTTAGCGAATGGCCCAACATCAACTACTGGATGTAGCGGTGCAAGTGGTAATCTGGTTTTGCGATCAAAAATCTGATAAGCATGGCAACTTCTGACTGCAATTATGCAATCTTTGAATATAGTGGGCCAGAAGTAACCATCTCGTAAGATCTTTTGTGCAGTAGCATAACCAGATAGATTCTCCCCACATGCACCTGAATGACAGTCATTCAGAACTTTTTCGTCCTCCTCATGTGTGAGGCACCTTGACAGAACTGTATCGACACCACGACGGTAAAGTGTATCACCGACGATCATGTAGTCTTTGGCTTGGTATCGAATATTCCGTTGTTCATAGCAAGAGGTGTTTGGCCTAAAATTATGGGTCTGGAGATAGACCATTATATCTCCATACCACAGATCGCTTGATAATATTAGAAACGGAGTCTCATCCATGATTGATGCTTTAGATGTTAAATCATTGGACGACGATGGGAGGTCACAACGTAACTTTTCAAATACGAGAGATTTCTTTGATTTGGATTTGGTGAATTCCAAATCAAACTCTTGCAAAATGGCTATCCGTTTGGAATATTTTTCCCCTAGTAATTGACGTGACAGAATGTAGGTCATAGGGTTGCAATCTGACACAATGGTAGTTTTGCGAAAGAGAATATAGTGTCGAAATCTCTGTAATGCTTAAACAGCTGCTAAAGCCAACTTTTCAACATAAGAGTACTTGCTTTCTGTATCATTAAGGTTGCGACTTAAATAATATATAGGATGTTCTATTCCATTATCTTCTTGCACTAAAACCATGGCGATGGTTGTATCTGCAGCGGTGAGATACAGGTTAAAGTCGTTTTGATAGTTAGGAGCATACATTAATGATGCTTTTATCAGGGAACCTTTTAAAGCATCAAAGGAAGCTTTTGCAACCTAATCCTAGTGGAAGGGTACTTATTTTTTCAAAATATGCATATAACCTTTAACGAGTTCGGCATAATGTGGAATGAACCTCCTCAAAAAGTTAGATTTCCCTTAGAGTTTCTGAATCTAAAGCAAATTTGAAGGTGGAAGCATGTCAAGGATTGCCTAGACCTTACATGGGTCGAGTCGAATTCCGTCCTTAGAAACTACGAAACCAAGTAATCGACTGGAAGCAACACAAAACACACACTTGTGTAGATTGAGTCATATCTTGTAGTGTCGGAAACGTAGAAATATGGCTCTCAAATGTTGTAGATGAGTAGTCCGCTTTTGCGAATGAGCTGGTAGGTCGTCGAGATATGGTTGAACGATGTGCTTGATTTCATGGAAGGCGTAGTTCATTGCCCTTTGAAAAGTTGCCCCCGCATTCTTCAATCGGAAAGGTAGTTTACGGTATGTGAATGTGCCCCACGGACATATAAATGCAGTCTTCGACTGGTCCTGTCCAGGGTGGATATTGATTTGGTTGTACCCAAAAAATCCATCCATAAATGAAAAGATTTTGCATCCAGCACATTCATCAATTATCTAGTCGATGAAGGGTGTGGGGTAGTTGTCCTTTGGACACGCTTGATTTACATCCCTATAATCGATGCACACTCTAATTGTTCCTTTCTTTTTCATCACAGGAACAATATTCGATACCCAATCAGTGAGAGGAACATGGTAAATTAAACCAGCATGTAAAAGTTTTTCAATTTCTGCCTTAATGGTAGCAGCTTTTTTCGGGTGAACCGGTTGAAGCCATTGTCGTACTGGTTTGACATCTCGATACATCTTGATTTCATGTTCAACAATTCTCGAGTCAATGCCTAGTATTTCTTCATATGACCATGCAAAGACATCTTTGAATTCATGAAAGAGATTGCAGTAAATTTCCATTTCTGATGGAGAACATGACTTTCCAACATGAATATTCTCTACAACATTAGGTTTGGTCGAGATATTTATGGCAATAGTTTCTTCAATATTGGAAAAAATTCATTCGAAATCCACCGTATTTATAGTATTTGATAGAAAATAAAAAACTGAAGGATGATTAAGGTGGCTTGAATAATCTTCATTGTTATCTTGAAGTGGGAATGGTGGTGGTAATCTTCCCATGGCGTCTCTCCTATCATCATCGACTGGATGATTCCTTCGTCTGTAGCATGTATACAAGACCAAGGATCGAAAGAGGTACCATACTCTAGAGACCTATCTATCTAAACACTCATTGAGTGTTGATTTGGGTTCGTCGCCCAGGCCAAAAAAATTGATTTCTAAAAATATTCTATGGTGCTTGGGGGAAACACCTCGCAATGATCCACACTATCAAAATGGTCAGATTTCTTCTTAATCTTAGACGAAGATATCATATGGCAGGTTTCCACTATGGCCACTTCCGCCAGATTAGTTGGAGGTGGGAGGGCAAAAGTAACCATTAAGGAGGGTTCTTTTAAGAGACCTACTCCGACATTTTGAAGCGATTGAGAACTTCCATGGATCAATGGAATGTTTCTAGTAGTTTGTGAACTGTTGGGGGAAAAGATTAGTTGGTCAACAATTGTAATTCCACCTTGAAAGGGAAATGCAATCTTTCTAAAATATGTTGACACAACTGCAGCCATAGCATAAATCCAGGGCCTTCCCAGTAAGATATTGTAGTCAAGGTTTCCATCAATGACTTCGAATTCAATTTCTACTATCTTGCCCCCCAGTTCAACTTGCAAGTTGCTTAAAATCCCATACGGCGTGTATGTTCTTCCATTGAATGCTTTTAATGTCGTTGATGATCATGACAAGGGTGGTGATCCTAAAGTTTTCCGGCAACTCATTGACATAATAGAGGTAGATGCCCCTTCATCAATTATTGTTCGATGAACACTTTTATTAAGGGCTTTTACCTGTATAAGGAAAGCAAGTTGGGACGGTAACTGAGGTTCGTATCCTTTATGGCTAAAGGCCACAAGATTGGAATCCGCCGGATCAATCCCACCTATTGTTGATAACGAAGCCTGCTTTTGGGAGGGGCAATTCTACAATACTTCAAGTGTCGACATAGCGGATGGCGATTGAGCCAAATCCTCCACTATATTATAATTCTATGCTGCTGAGCATGAGGATTAAATGTCGATTTATGTACTAATCCCTTTGGCGGCTTTATTGTTAATTCAGGAATGATGGGTGGAACAACTTTAGGTGAAGTTGTTGTTTAACTATTGGGTTGATCTGTAGCCTTATTGTTCTATGACTGTGGATTCCCATAATCTTTATTCCTTGTTGATATCAAAGCATCATTTTGTTGTCTCGAGATGGATAGCATAAGAACTTGGGATGGGGAAGCATGATCGATAGCAACCACATTAGCTTCTAGGTTTGGAAATGGATCAGTCAACACCACTGAGGTATTTGAAGTCTTTAAAAATTTTGCGACTTCAACTTGATGTGGACAATCTTTTTTGTAATCCTCATCGTTAAATATTAAACATGGATAACGAGGTTTCTTTTGCCCAGTAGGGTTCTCAGAAGAATTTTCAAGAGGTGAATTATCCTGTTTCTTCTTATTATTCTTCCATTTCTTCTTATCCCCTGGTTGCTTTGGATTCTTGCCTTTGTCAGATGACACGGCATTAATCTCCGAGGCAAGAGTTTTGTCATTTTCTTTTTGACTAGCAACTGTAAGGGCTTTACCAGATGGAGCCTTTGGGGTTTGCATGCTTGAGGTACCGATCACGCCATCACCAGCGTGAGAGTCCTTGTTTGATTTAGGAGGGGGAGGAATGGAAAATTTTGGTCTGGGAAAGTTAGGAATTTTGTCGTAGAGTGTGCCAGACTGAGTATATATCAAGTCTAAATATTGGGCACGAGAAATGACTTTCTCTTTAGTGGCAACTCCTCCTTTTGCCACATCCTCAATAAGAGAAGGAAATAAGGACTTAATAAACCACTCAGCTAAAGTTGATCAGGAACATGCGTCTTTACCATTCGACGACAACATCGCCACTCATGAATATCATCAGATATGTGAGTGGATGTTGTCTATTTAAAGTTGGTAAGGAGTTATATTCCCGTTTCGTACCTTATGGGTAACTGAAAGTGGGTTAGAAAGGTAGTGGCAAGGGTGCTGAAGTTATCAAATGAAGCTCTAGGCAATTCAATATACCATTTCACTGTCGGACCAGTTAGCATTCTCTGAAAAAGGTGAAGCCTAATCGAATCATCATTGAGGGTGTTAGATGACCACCACAAATGAAAAGTCATTATGTGATTCGATGGATCTTCACATGGATTTCCATTGAATTTAGGAATATTGGAGGGAAGTTTATGAGGAAACACTCACCACCAAGGGGCATATGCAATTGGATCATTTTTCAGTCGGTCCAAATCTAGTAATTCTAGAGTTGCTACAAAAGGCAACTGTTGATTCAGGTTTGGTGAAGCATACCCAGGATAAGATGGGATCACCTAAGTAGTAGGTCTTTGCATACCAGTATAATGTATCTGATGTTGGTAGCTTTGATAAGGTTGTTGGAAATAACCATTATAGTATGATTTTTGATAACAATTTTGAAAATGTGGTTGTCCATTACCTACAAAGCCTTGTTGCTCAGGTCCTCGGTAAGTTTGTTGGAATTGTGGTTGTTGATATTGTACCAGCCATGGTTGTTGGACCATTTGCTGTTGCCCAATATTGGAAGATTGACCAAGATGCGGAGTGATAGTAGCCTGAGTCATTCCAGGTAAGGAAGCACTAACATCAGGTTGTGATTGAGCCTTAGAGACAAGAGGTTGTTGTATTGCAACCTGAGAGACTTGAGGTTGACACGCAACAAGCAATGCTTGTACTTGTGACACAGTCACAATAGCAGGTGTAGTGGGAATATTCGACACAGGTTGGACTGGTTGCATTGAATATACAACCCTTGATTGTTGAGGTAGTATTGGTACCCAACTGCTGGATGTAATTCTAGTTTGACCTAAATTTTGTTGTGAACTATCATATGGTTGTTCTCCAAGAGGGAACAATGAAAAAGCATACTGCCCTCCATATGGTGGCAGTCTAGTGTCCAAAGGATATATCAGTCTTTGAAGACTAGTTTGCCCAAATTGATACTGGCATGCAGGATCAATTTCCTGAGATTCCACATAAGAAATACCAGATGGGATTCCAGATGAACAAATAGGAAAAGACCATGTCGTCGAAACAGTGCATGAGTGGACTCAAGGTAGTGATTGATAACTAGTTGGGACAAATGTTATACCAGCAAACATTATAGGAATGGCAGCAGGAAGCTCTACCGTACTTGTATCAGATGACACAGTCCTAGATGTTGATGGTTTCTCAGACATGTTTAGTCTATTCAAAAGATTTCCTAGCAATTCGACAGGAACTTTCAATGAAGGATAATTAAAAGAACTAACTTCAGGAGTGGAAGGATATAAGTGTATCCCAGTTCCAAAATGTAATGGGGTACTAGATGGAAGATCCTCTACTATCTCCTCTATGGCAATCAGTCTAGGTGGAAGAGGTAGACCGTTAGGTCCATAAAATATTTCTGGAGCTGAAGAAGCTATAGATTCCTCAGTGACAGATACTGGAGGGGTGACACCTTCTGAATTCTGGAAATCAACTTCCAGATGTTCAAGTAAGTGAACTTCAGTCTCTGGATCAGCTCTATCTGGAGTTGTTTTATGTGTAGAAATGTCTACTATTACACTAGGATCAATTCTAATGTCCTCTTGTAACTGTGGAACTTCTTCTGTAAAGGTATATGTACCAAAAATGATCAGAGTAACTGTAGTCTCTGATGATGTTGAAACACAAGTTTGAAATAAACTAGGAGAATTGGACTCAGTTAAACAAGACCGTTTTGCCCAAAATGGTTTCGTTTCCACAGTCACAGATGGTTGACTTGCTAGTCTCCGCGAAGGACGGGGTTTTGATTGACTCTCTTCCACAATTGCGGATTACTTGATCAACTCAAAATTAAGGGGAAAAATGTTATTCCGAATTAAATAAATTTTAATGACACTTTGACACAACTTTGCTTTTTCATTTTTTAAGAGTCGAGAAAATGCTAAAGATGACTCTAGTCCCCTTCTATTTTTAATGAGCCTAAAGTGACAAGTGCTCAGATGGACCTTTTATTTTAAGGAGTCGAAAAGGAATGAAAGTGACTTCTCTGGAAATTTAGACAAAGGGATTACCAAACTAATTGCAAAACTGCAATATACACCTTGGTGATAAATTAAAGAGAAATTACCAAGGACTTATGTACGACAATCAATCTTCTCGAATGTTGTGTTTAGTGCATTGTGATCGATAGGGCGTAGACACGACTTCCTATGGATAAAGGATATAAGCCTATTGTGGTCTCCCAATATATACTCGACGGTACGGGGAGCACAAGTCCGTGCTAGCACTTGTTGTATCAAAGAGGAGGAATCACCCAACCTTCAATGAAAACAATAGTTATTGGATTTTACAACGTCGGAACACGTCTCTGGCCTAGACCTCTAAATGTGTTGCATTAGGGTCTAAAACGTTGTTAAGTTCATTGAAATTTATTTTACAGTTGATCTTTTTTAGAAGTTTTCCTTTCAATGGTTCACCGCGTGATGTAGATGTAAAATCCCTAAAAATGCAATATATAATGATAAACAATCGTTGTTTATTTTTAGCAATGAAAATCCTAGCTACTAAGGAAAGAAGATTCAATTTCTTTCAAACAAAGAGCAAAGAGAACACACTAAATGAAATTTTCCTAAATCATTTTTCGCACACAGTCTAAATGCAAATGCAAATGCATGTATTTTTTTCGTTCCCCTTAATGTGAAAAAATGCCAAAAAGGAAAACTAAGTAAAGATCTAAAATATTTTTTACTCAAAGCAACATTTTGACAATTTCTTTTTCAAAATGGAAAGGAAGACTAAATGACACTTTTTAATTTCGAATAGAAAATGCTTTCGACACTTCAAATATCAACAAATCAAATCAAATACATGACAAAAAGTTCAATCGACTATCTAGAGAAGGAAGACTCAACGACACTTCTCTTTTTTGACAAAAAAAGGCAGTTACGACACTTTTTGTACCAAAATGACAGTTCGATTTAAGCAAATTTTCGACAAAGGATCGTAAATGATGGACAAATACATAAAAACATTTACTAATCCTAATCAATGGAGGTTTAACTATGTAATGCAGGCAGCCTTCAGCAATGAGATATTGTTCATAAGCAAAAAAAAATCAACTAAACAAAGCTGAAAACAAAGACAAAAAAACCCAAATTTCAAGAGGAGAAATATGATTACTCAGTCATCGCACCTTTGCTTCACAGAAACAGGGATGCATCGCACATGCTACACTCAGGAAGTGCGATACATACTGGCTTCCAGTGATAGACAGTGCGATGGACGAGGGAGTGCAACTGAGATGGGTTTTGGCTCAAATTTGCAGTTGATTTTAGTGAGTTAAGTTGAGTTATTATGAACAGTAAAGAGAAAAGTATAGAGGTATGATATTTAGAGGTTACTGAGCTACCAAAAGGGCAACTAGAATGCTTGTAAGTCAGATGTTAAATTCATAAACTAAACTGGAGATTGACTGAAGTAGCATTCATCTACTATGCAATTGCAGAGCAAGAGCAGTTTGAAGGCTATCTGGCTAACTTCAGGCTCCCTCTATAGTTTATAAAACAAAAAACAACAAAAAAAAAACAAACTATTCAGTCCCCAGTGGAGTTTCCATTTTGTTTCCAGGAAAACTAGTGTCTTTTCGATCTGCTAGCCCTCTAGGATTGGAAACTATCCTAGAAACAAACAATCAAAGAAATTCGGGATTTCCTCTATGTATGATAGATAAGAGAGAAGCAAAGGAACCAACCTGAATCTTTCGCTTGACTCCTTGCTTGATTTCTCTCCCCTCGTATAGAGCTTGCAACTCCTCTCCTACTTATCCCGCTTAAAGAATACCTATAGAGGCAAAGAAACAAAACACCATCAAAGCATCTCGATCTATTACATCATAACCATTGCAGAATCATAAATACAATGAACATACAATGGCATTCACAAATAACAACATTCACAAATACACGATTGTATGGAGGAAAACTCAAAACTTTATTAAAATAGAAGGGAGAATTACAACCCAGTTGTCTGATCTAGCATCATCCTCCCAACATCAAAGCCATCTTCACCTCATGAAAAGAAAGATCACCCAACAATACAATGCTTCTTCTCAAAGACAAACTATCAACACTTCCTTACAAATTACAAAATTCCAACCTGTAGATCTCTCAGATGAGGGATCCATTTATAGTCGGCAAGGGTGTGAGTCATCTATGGGTTTTTGATTAGTGTCATTCCACTTGTTGTTCTTGGTTCCACTTGGAGATTTTTTAGATCTGTTACTCATCCCTGGGTGAATTCAGAGAGGCAAGTGTCATAGGAGAAGTTTCTAGAGGATTCCATGAGCATCCACTTAGCAAGCTGTCTTGGACATTTGTCCATTCTCACTCATCGCACCCAACAGAAGGCCTCTTCAGTATGCATTGCACTTGGCTAGTGTAGAAGTCAGTATGCATTGCACCCTGATAGTGGAGCAGTCAGTATGGTCTAGTTTTGTCCAGTTCCGAGTGTTTTCTTAGTTGGAACTTTTGGGGAATGATGTAATCAGTTGACCTTGATCCTTTAGGGTATGAAACAACACTTTTAGGGGTTAAAGAGCCCTATTTTATTGACATATAAGATTGGGGTTGAAGTGCCAAAATATGTCTATAAAAAATAGGGGTAATAGAAAGATACAAAAAGGCCATGAACAAAGCCTAACCTCCTTTCCTCCTTTGGGGACCATGAATTGAAGTCAAGATCTACTTGCTGCCAAAAAAACACAGTTTTTCTTTCCCCATGCAATTTCTAGTGTTACAATTTGATTTAGAGGTTAATGTTTGATTCATATCCATTTTTCCGTACTCATTTTTGTTTCCGCAATAAATCTCTTTCCATTCTTTCCCTTCCATATAGCACTATTCAACATTTTATATTCCTAGATCAGAATTTAGGTTAACATGAGATATAGTTCTATTTTTGGTGCAGCTAGTTCTTTTCTTGCTCAGTTTCAGTGTTTTGATTTGCATCTCTCTTATAGTACATCTCTTCTCATAATAAGTCAATAAAGAAACTATCACCATCTCGTTTTCTACATGTTTGACAGGTCATTCACAGCCCTTCACCAATCTGTGCTAATTTATGCATTTTTCTCATAAGCTTTCCTCTCGTCTCTTGAACAAATCCAACCATCCTTTTCTTTCCTAATCCTCCTTGATGAACCTCAGACACCTTAACACATCCCTCTAGTTTTCAACTACCCTTTCCCACCATTTTTCTGGTCAGTGATAGGTCATGTGGTCTTCAGCACATATTTTGCAAGGGAATCTGGTGGGTTTATCCTTTCCATCGTGAGAAGGAACAACAACCTTCTGCTTTGGGTTTTGCTGCTTTGTTGATTACTCCTTAGAAGGAGCACCCTTTTTCTTATTCTTCTTGTTCTTACCATTAGGTTTTTATGTAGATTGCATAGAGTTTATCGTGGTGGTAGGAAGAGCAGTCGATTTGGTACAGGGGTCCAATGACATCTGGGCAACATGACTATCAAGTTGTTTTACAATAGCCCCAGAGGTTGCACCGATAATCCCATCGGCGTATGCTCCGAGGTGCTGAGTAGTGGAAAAATTGGAGTTACGAGGGGCATTGGGGATTACGTCATAAAGAGTGCTAGACTGTGAATATATCAAAAATAAGTGTTGGGCATGACATACAGATTGGTCTTCTATACTGTAACCCATCAGGCAACATCTTTAGCGATTTCTGGGAGTAGGGATTTGCAGAACTAGTCCGCTAAGAGATAGTCTGGGAGGGGATCTTTGACTAACCTCCGCCTACGTCTCTATTCATGTATATGATCAGAGATGTGGGTGGTGGTATCCTGACATAATGAATTGAGGATCTCTTTCCCTATCTAATAACAGATGGGTAGCTGGAAGGGATTTAAGAATTCCATCGCTAGAGCGTTGAAGGTATTTACTGATGCACGTGGTGACTCAGTGTACCACTTAGCTGCGTTGCTAGTGAGGGTGCTGGGAAAAACATGTAACCGAACACTATCGTCTACCATGGAGTTGGAAACACACCAAGATGATAGGTGGTGATATGGGTGCCCAGATCCTCCCCTTGTTTCCCTTCGAACTTGGGGATGTCTCTTGGTATTTTTTGTGATATTGGCAGCCAAAGAAAGTTATGATAGATGGGGTCATTTGTAAGTTTGTACAAGTCATGGATATCTAATGTTGCCAAGAAAGGCAGAGTGTGTGGTACCCCCGACGTAGACCAAGGTGATGACATATGACTTGAGGATCCTTGCAGTCCTCCCATTGTTTGAGTCCCAATATTATACATAGGTTGTGTGGTCTAGTAGTTTCCTTGGGGTATGGCTTTGTAGTGTGGATTTCCATGGGGAATGTGATGTTGGGGTATAGAATTGCCCCTAGGATAAGCAGTGCCCCCTTGAATCATTTGAATTTGTGAGTAGGGTGCCCCCATGGATTGGTTGGGACCTACTTGAGGATTCCCTCTTGCCATAGAACTAACCATATGTCGTTGATTGACATAAGGAATGCTCATGTCAATCAATGACTGGCTGTGCATGCCTGAAAATGGAGGGGGAACTGTTACGTTCCCAACCGGTATATGCATATTGGGAGTGCCCCCAGATACCTGAATCTAGGCGGTTGAACTATACAATGGATGCCAACCATATTGTTGGTTAAGGGGACCCACACTAACAATGTTATATTGAGCATTATAAGGAGCATTGTATGTAGCACTTGTCGAAGGTATAGAGTTTGGCACTAAAGGGGTGCAACCCGGCATAGGTTGGGTTTCGCTCATGGAGGGTGTCATGTGAGGGTTTGTATCTGGGACAAATGGGATAGTAGGGTTCGCCATGAATAGTGTGGTGGTGACTGTCAACTGTGGAAGTGGTGGGGGACCAAAAGTGTCCACAACGTTCCATGACCCGTTAGTCATCGACAGGATGGATGGAAATGCTCCAACTAAAGAGACAAGGACTAAAGATGCCACCGGAACCAGGAGTGGGTCCAATGGATTCATGAGCGGAGGGTTAAAGGGAGGAAGAAATCCTTCGGTAAATCCTCCGGAAAACTTGAATCGTTGGTTGTCCAAACAGATTTCGTGTGAGATCTAGGAGACTGATTCCCCCAATATGGGGAATCCGGTTCACTAGAGCTCAGCGGATCTTCCACAATGAGTGGAGCAAGTCCTAACAATCGTCTATATTGATGACAACGGAAGGATGTAGCCACGGTGACCATTAATTTTTATCAATAAATTTTATCATGATATTTATTAAAGTCTCAATGATAGCACACGGGTACCTAAAAAATATAAAAAATACACTAAGTTGATCAATAAGCAAACAAAGGGAAACGATCCTATCTGGTAAGCACCGATCACCGGAGATGAAACCCAGTATCACAATGAATAACAGAGAGGGTTGGCCAAATGTATAGTTATGGTTACTCTAGAGCTTCGCCTGAACCTCAGATTGAGGGGCCAAGTACTCTCATGAAGATGAGCACCCTCCCAAAGACTGAAGATAGAGTAGGTCCGTCTGTATTAGGTACCAGGACAGCCCGCCCCAGTCAAGTTGTGTAAGTCCCTAAAAGCTTGGCCACTAAGGATATGTTATGGAACCAACTCACAAAAAGATAGAAAAGATACATCAACGCCTCATAAATAAGCCTCTTCGAGGGGGAAACCTCCTTTACATTACACAAATGAATAATTCTTAGATGATACAAATGAAAAGACCTCCTTTCTATATATAGGAGTCTAAGGGGTCATAATATAATCAGAGCCGACATAACAATAATAATGTAAGGGCACAATAATAACAATATTGGGCTTCTATGGGGCACAATAATAACAATATGGGGACTACATGGGCACAACAATATAATAAGGGGGTTGTGCTAATAAAAATGAGGGGTTACACTAGTAACATAGGGATCTAACATGCCCCTCTCCTTCAAAAAGTGTTGTCCTCAACACTTGAGTAGTTCTTGATGCTCCTGTATAGAAAAAAATTCCTCCCATGTGGAATCTTCAACTGGTAAGTTCTTCCACTTGATGAGATACTCTAAAACTGATTGATTTCGTAGCTATCGGGTTCTTGTTTCTGTGACTGCTCTAGGTTGCAATATGATTTTTCCTTCCTCATCAAGTTCTGGCAATATTGTTTGAACTAAAATCTTCTGCAACTTTTGAATGAGTGGCCACACTTCTTCGTCCTTATTCCATTCATACCTTGTTTCATTTATCCAATCTGGTTGGATAATAGAAATGGCGCACAACAATGCTTCCACATCCTCATCCTTTCTTAAGAGTACATCAGCCACAACATTTTGCTTCCCTTTTTGTAGATGATTTCAAATTCATAACCCAACATCTTTGTGACCCATTTTTGTTTCTCTTCAGAGGATAATCTTTGTTCTAAAAAGTATTTAATACTATCATGATACATTTTTACCTTGTAGTGTCTTCCCATTAGGTAAGGTCACCATTTCTTAAGTACATGTAGTATTGCCAACATTTCCTTCTCATAAATAGCTTTCTTGAGGGAAATTTGAATGTATGTATGTAACCATAAAAATACCCAATCGCCTACATCAAAACTTCTTTCATTGTGATGTTGATCTTGCTATTGTTTCATTTGATTATGCACCAAAGTGGTGTTATCCTTTAAAAGTTGGAGAACTTGTTGTTAATGCTCGATGTGATCTTTCACTGCTTGAATCTTTTTCTTCTTGATATGTCCTTCTATATTGAGAGTTTGAGGAGTGGTAATTTTTTCCAATACATTACAAGATATGGTCGGATTCATTTCTTGATGCTCTATGTGATATTTCACTTTTTGAACATTTCTCTTCTTGATATGTCCTTCTATCTTGATAGTTTGAGGAGTGGTAATTCCGTCCATTGCATTACAAGATATGGTTGGATTCATTTCTTCTTTCTTGATGTGGTCTTTCATTTCTTGAACCTTTTTCTTCTTGATATGTCCTTCTATCTAAAGAGCTTGCGGTGTAGTAATTATTTCCAATGCTTTACAAGATGTGGTTGGATTCATTGCTTCCTTCTCTGGGGTTGGTTCCTGGTGTATATACTCTTCTTTTGATGTTTCTTGACCGTTTTCTTCCTCCTCTCCATAATCAATGTAAAATAATTTCTTCCCAGCACACTTATGACCTTTAATGTATTTTTTATCACAATTGTAACAAATCCCTTTTTCTCTTTTTTCTTCCAATTGTTGTGGTGTAACCCTTGTAGGTTGTGGAAGGCTAGGGGAAACAACACTTCCATCATTATAGTTGTGAGGGGTAGACTTTCTTGTTGCCATAATTTTTCTTTCCACTTTGTAACAAAGTCCTTTTTCTCTTTTTTCTTCCAATTGTTGTGGTGTTGCTCTAAAGAAGGTGTTGTTCTTTGTATCCTCATAATGTGCTATAATTTCCTCCGTGAAAATTGACCACATAACAAGTGGTTTACGATAAAAAAGCCCTTTATACCATAAAAATTGATCTTGTTCTAAATATGAAGATGCAATACATACCTTTTTTAATAGTGGCACACCATGTAGATCAAAATATTTCTCCATCTATAGTATCCAATTTACTGGATCCTTGCCATCAAACTTCCTCATCTTGATTTTTCTTGATTTTAGGAGCTCGATCTTGAAATGACTATAACTCTGTAATTTCAAATCTCCAAGTTCTGAAATTTCTTCCTACAGTATCTCTCTGAGTTCTCTTTCTAACCCCGCAAGTCTGATGAGAATTTGATTATTCAAGAAAGGGTTATGCCAAATCTCCCATAGTGACCTAATTCTAGACTACTTCAGTAAAGAGAACTTGTACGACATGCCACGTCTCAGTGTTTCGACCTTAGTACCTAAAACTGATATACAGAAAACTACAGGAAGTCCTCCTTCTGAAACTTCTTACGAAATCTCAATCTGATGCTAAGAACAAAAGTTATGACGATTTTCCATCAGTCACCTATATGGAATGTAATTCGGGAGTCTACAAAATCTATAAATTCCACAGATCATATCTACTAAAATATAGCGAGCCAAAATCTGAATTTCGGACCAGAGGTTCAGCGTGATTTCTTATCAAATGGTTTTTTTTAGCTTTTGAAACATCACAGAACAAAAGCTATAGCGAAAATTACACAATGACCTATTTGGAGCAGTGAAACCCTAGAATCCAAAGCTCTGATACCAAATGTTATGAAACCTACTCACAAAAAGATAGAAAAAATACATCAACGCCTTAGAAATAAGCCTCTTCGAGTGGGAAACCTCCTTTACATTACACAAATGAAAAATTCTTAGATGATACAAATGAAAAGACTTCCTTTCTATATATAGTAGTCTAAGGGGTCATAATATAATCAGAGCTGACATAACAATAATAATGTAAGGGCACAATAATAACAATAGTGGGTTTCTATGGGGCACAATAATAACAATATGGGGACTACATGGGCACAACAATACAATAAGGCCATTGTACTAATAAAAATAAGGGGTTACACTAGTGGTATAGGGACCTAATAGGATACCTCATATCATAGACACTATTGGGGGGAAGATAGTCACAAACAGTACATTGTGTGGGCAGGATACCTGAGTCCCTGACTCAGCTCTGAAATCCTCGAAGGGATCCCCAATACATAGAATACCCAGAAGAGTTGCAAGTGAAGGTCGGATACCTTCACTTACAGTCCGATGTTGTCTCGTATTTAGCTTTGCTTTGACTAGAGTGGTCCCGGTAGTATGAGTGCAGAAGAAATTTTCTCTCTTTTAATGACACTAGTTTTGGTTTCTGATCTTGGGTAGTTTACTCACACTGCCTATCCCAATATCCTAGCCTGAACTAATGTTTGTTTGCTCAATAAAGAGTTACTAATTGATTTTAGGTCAATTTTATGTGTAATTTTGTAGTGTCTTTGGTAGGGGAGTTGACGTATGAAATGTGATGGGACTCTAACTCAAAAATCATGCAAAAGACAATGCTTAAAAAATATTCAATTCGATGGAAACAAGCTTTATTCTACAGGTGAGATTCTTTCACATATTCATATTTGTTCCATGCATCCAAGTCATTATAACACATGCATAACCAACAAAATCTTTCCAATGCTTTCCTAACAACTATTTGAAACCAAAATAAAGCATATTTTAACCAGCTAAGCAGGAAAATGAATAAAAAATGTGGATCTTTCTTTCACAAAAAATGTTTTAAGAAAGAGAAGAAAAAAAAAAACTTATTTCCTAAAAAAAAATTCTTTCAAGACATCTATCTTGCTAACAAAATGCACTTACAGACCCCTTTCAGTACATGAACAGGGTTCCCATCCATTTGAGTTTACAGACACAATTTTATATCAAGATTTGGGGGACTAACGCTCTGTAGCAGTGGCCACAGAGAATTACTGGGTCCACTAACACTCTGTGTGTGCAGACACAAAGCTTTATAAAGCATTGTGTAGTATGCTAACCTACGTTAGTGTGGGAAAACAACTCAAAATAGGGCTTTTACGATCATATTCAAGGCTGAATAAATGAAGGCAGAATGAAGCAAGGTTTTGGTGGGCCAGAAAGGGAATGCAGAAGTATAGGGAGGCCTTAGAAGGAGGAGAAAACTGAGAACTATCCGGGTAAATTGGGAACTATATGTATAATCCCTAGTGGAGTCGTCAATTCTGCTATAGGATACCTTTGGTAGACTATAATATTATCTGCAGCCATCGCCAATTTACATGCATTTCCATAAACATTAACTAACTATCAAAGCAAAACAGGTGCATTATCTCAAGCCTCCATGTAGATTTGCAGGAAAGCACAATGCAGCTAGGTGGAATTCCCCTTAGCCGGCTGTAGATCAAGTCCTGCACATAGAAGAGACAAGCATAATCACAGCATATAACCTTGATAACTAATACATGAATACATAAAGGACATCTAGTTACACATAACTAAACTACTCATGCTAAAAGGTATTGGACAAACACATTATAAATGAATGATAGTAACAACACCACGGAGTAGAAAATATAGCTACAGTTCTATATTAATGTCAAAAGAGTGATTACAACTATCTATTGCATCAGCCTTCCATTACCCCTCCAACTTCTCTCTCTCTCTCTCTCCCTTCTTACCAACTTCTTATGCTTAGATTTGAGACTATGCTCAACAATCAAGTAAGTTATCCTTTCAAATGATCTGACCCTTTTCACCATAGCCCTAGCTTTGCTTATGTAGCAATTGAGTTAGGGTTTCCATGTTCCTCCATGAGTTCCTTAAGGTAAAAGCAATGAAGTTTCCATGCTTTTCAACTTGTTCCCATTTGCCTCCTTCATTAGGATTAGAAATCCCCCAAATAGGTCTAACTTGAGATGTTTCTTGCTTTTCTTCAGTAGATTTAGGAGCAAATATGATCTGGATTTAAATAGGAATGCAAAAAATTACAGAGATAACCATAAACACGAAGATGCAGTGGAAATAATACTTCATTTCCTTAATGTAAAATACTGAGATATGCTTACAAACAGAAAATGGAAATAAATAGCTAGGGCGATGGTAGCTTATCTCTGAGAAGAGATGTGGTGGCTACATGCCACTGAACTATGTACAATGAGGCTCGAAGGCCTATTTATTGTTGAGAAACAATGGAAAATCCTAAACATCCAAAACCTAACCCTAGAAGATGAAACGCCAAACTGTGGGCCCCGTTTGGGTAAATTGGTACATCAACTTCCCAGGGTCATAACTTTGGCATACGATCTCCGTTTGACGCGTACAATATCTCGTTAGAAATATCTATCCGAGAAATACAACTTTGGGAAAAGAGACCCATGGGTCTGTGGACCCATGTTGCTCCCAGTTTTCCCAAAAAATGTTGTTTAGGGCTTCAAAACGGCTCCGGAAGTTTAGGACCCGAAAAATTGCTAAAAATAGTAAACTATGCTACATTTAAGGAAACTGAAACGCTGAAAGAAACAATGGTGGGGGTCCAAGTGGACTTGGTGGGTGTCCACCGATATCCACCTGGATCATTCCTCCCCCCTTAGGAAGCAATGGTCCTCATTGCGTTGAGTTCCTCCATGAGATGAGGAAACCTCTGCTGAACTTGGTCCCTGGTGAGCTGCATGCCTTGGTAAAGGAGTTGGCCAGCTTTGACAACTCGATATAGTTGGATGTTCTGCTGGCGAGTGTGCTTGATCTGTTTGTCCATGATCCGATCAGTTGCAATTTATTCCATGCTTTCTTGATTTAACTCTGTGGATGTGAGCTGTTTTGCAATGTCGGATGTGTCTAGTAATGGTGGAAAGTATGGCCAAAGGCAGTCCACGTTGAACACTGGGTGCAGGCCAAGGAATGGGGCAATGCTGAGCTCAAATGCATCGTCTCCCATAGCCTTGGTAATGGTGTAAGGACCATATCGAAGTAGTCTGAGTTTCCGATAGCCCTGGTAAGGCGTTCCTTTTAAAAGAGCAACCAGACTTTGTCGCCCACCTGAAACTTGTGTGGCACCCGATGTTGATCATGTCGTTGCTTGTACTTGGCATTTGATTTCTCCAGAATTTCATGGAATTGTTACCGAATATGTTGGATGTGCTCAATGAAGTTGTTTTCCTTATCTGTTTCAGACTAGACATGAGCCGAATCTGCGTGACTAGTTGTGAATAACATGGCCACATCAATGGGACATAGTGGCTGGAATCCCAAGCCCACCTAAAAAGGGCTATGGCTAGTTGAGCTGTGGAGAGCCTGGTTGTAGCTGTGTTGAACATAGAGGAGGCTCTCATCCCATGTGCGTGGATACTTTGAGTTGTACATGTGCAGAATGTGTACAATCATCCTGTTGACAACCTCTGTCTGGCCATCAGTTTGAGGATGGAAGGCTGTGGATTTAGGGAGTTTGGTGTCTAGCATCGACCAGAGAGTGGACCAAAAGGTACTGAGGAACCTGCTATCCTGATATGAGATGATAGACTATAGGATCCCAAAGTGCACCCACACTCGTTCGAATAAGAGTTTAGCAGTGGCTTCTACTCTGATATTGTTCTTGCAGGCTGCCATAATGGCCATCTTATAGAATATGTCAATGACCACAAAAACACAATCGTTTCCATGCTTAGTGGAAGGAAGGCCTGACATGTAATCCATGGAGATGGATTCCCAAGGTCGACTAGGGGTAGGCAGTGGGGTATAGATGCCTTACTTCTTAATTGTCGGTTTGGAAATGGCGCAGATAGTGCATGATCTGACGTACTTCTCGACATCTTGTCGAAGATTCGGCTAATAGAAATACTTCTGTAGTACTACCACTGTTTTCTCAACCCCAAAATGCCCAGCAGCCCGACTATAGTGTGCTTCCCAAATCATCTTAGCAAACTTGCTTGAAGGAACACAAAGGTGACCTAGGTGGCATAACATGGCATCTTGGAGGTGAAAATCTGGAACATGCCAACCCTCCAAGAGTGCCTCGTATGTGTGGCAAAAGTCTGGGTCGCTTTTGTAGAGAAGTGGCCAATCAGAAGTCTCGTGCCCATAAGAGTTGAGCACGGTGGTTAATGACATGATCGGTGGTCGACTAAGGAAATCTGAAACATTTTTGGTGCTGCCCTTCATATACTTGATATTCAAATGGAACCGTTGTAGGTATGTGGACCACTTCTGATGCCGATCATTCAGTAAGCCCAGCCACTTCACGACCTCTGTCGAAATGAGGTTCTTTTGGCTCCCGCTGTCGACAATGAACTGTAGTGGGGATCCCTTTACCCACATCCGGGAGTGGAAGAGACGCTCCTCCTCCTCTGGATCTTCGTGGTGGCAACAGTGGCGTTGGGCTCCACATCGATAATCTACTTCCCTTTGTCATTCCCCTTGTCAGGTTTTGACTCAGAGTCAAAACATGCATCTGATTCTAAAACCTTTATCTCAGCCACAAGTGACTGCTTGGCCCGACACTCACTTGTGTTGTGAGTGGAGCTCTTATGGAACTCACACCATTTTCCCGTGTCCTTTTCGGCTTCGCGACACTATTATTTGCTTGCAGCTTTGGTGGGTTGTCTTGGGCCACCATGCCTTAGCTTTGTCCTTTGTTCTGCAGTTTGAGGGAACCTTTCCCTTGCTTTGGATCTGCAGAAAGTCTCGCCTCTTCTGTTTAAACTTTTGCTCGACCTTGACAGAATATTGCTATGCCGTGCCAAGCAAGGAGATGTTTAAGAATTATATTTCTTCTTGGATGTACTTGTGCAGGAAGCCACAATATTTGAGTATCAAATGCTACTCCGAATCTTTGATACCCAACTTTGTGCGAAGGGTATGGAAAATATTGGTAAACTCCAGCACGTCTTGGTCCCTTCCCTGCCATAGTGTGGTCCACTTTATGTATTGATCCTCATAGCTTTCGACAGGGTAGTATTGCTACTTGATGGCATCCTGGAATGAATTCAAGGTGGGTGTGGCTGAAAATAGTGAGCCGTTACTTTCATCCTTCTACTCGCAGTAGTTTTCCCATGCTTTGAGAAGAGCAAAAATAATCTTTCCCGACTGAAAAAACATGAATAGAAAAAAAACCCTCTAGCAGATTTAACCATTTATTGACGGCATTTGTGTCTATCTGACCCTCGAATATGGGGATTTTAAAATTAACTTGTACCTTAAACGACGTGGCATTTCGAAAGTAGCTGTGGGTGGGTTGATTATGTTATTAATCTAGATTTTTTAATAATAAACTAAGACAAACCATCAAACCATAATATATTTTATATTTATATATAAAATCTCTATCTATATATATATATATATATATATATATAAATATAAATAATTTTGTTAACCAAAAAAAATTATTAATTATTTTCAAAAACCAACTCCGAAATCTTTTAATATTTTTTCACATTTTTAATAAACATTATTAAATAATTATTTTTAAAACAATAACATTGTAAATCCACAACAAATTTTCAAACATTATTAAATAATTGTATTTAAAACAATAACATTGTAAATCCACAACCAATTTTCAAACATTGTTAAATAATTATATTTAAAACAATAACATTGTAAATCCACAACAAATTTTCAAGATCCCATTCAAATTTAAAAACCATTCATCCAAACTCACAAGTTCCACTCAAAGTAACAGGTGCACTGATAGCGGTTCATATTGTAAGTACATCATCCGGGTGTGCAAAATTTTAATTTCAAGTGAAAAGCCTTGAAAGCTGGTGAAAAGGTTGTCTGGCGGTGTTGTGCGTTTCCATCGGACAACCTCCAGGCTTGGTTATCTCCATCACACACCATCCACTCTTTCGTATCCAAATTCAGAGACATTATATTCGATCCCCGCATCCTTGGAATAATTGTGATGCTGTGCTTTCCGTCATAGGCGGCTGCTACCTCATCTGAATAAAATTGCAAGGCGTGCGAAGTCAAAAGCTCCCATTGGCCATGAGTGAGATTTGCCTGCCACAACCCCATTACAGCGGAGGAACGCCAGCACATCACGACACACAAAATAAATATTTGGCTCTTGTATACCGTAATAGTAATAATCTGCACCCGCCGCACTGCCATGTCCATTATTCGCCGGGGCATTCGCAAATTTCTTAGTTTTACAACAAACAAATCGGTTTGTGTGTCATAAGTGGTCAGCATAGGCTGATGCGTTGAGGTGTAGAAGATGGTGTTGCCATGCACAGTGGAATGGAATGGTCGCCTGAATAATCCGTAACTGATCTCTGAACACAGCCTTACACTCCATTTGTCTGTGGCGGAGCTGTAAACAAGAGAATGTACCTGACCTGATCTCACTTCTCCCCACACCATTACTTTATAAGTTTTAGTTGCACTGTCTACAACTATGTTGATGGACATGGAAGGCGTGCAGTTGCTCCCCCATAGTTTTTTCTTCAAACACGACTGGAGCCCAAGGCGCGTGCTCACCTTTGTATCGGGCAGCAGTTGGAAGGATCTTGTCAAGCCATTAGCGGCCACCATTTTTCCTTCACTGCTTACAAAGAGCATAAGACCGTCGGCAGTTCCCTGGAGAAGCCAACATGAATTAGTCAGATCCGCCTCACACCTTGTCTGGAAAAAATATGACTTGTTAGAATTGCTGTTGAAGAGGCAAAAGTCGTAGGGATTCTGGGGACCGTCGGTGAGAGCAATCCAGGATTCCTGGTTTCTGCTGTCGTATAGTCGTTGAAAAATGTTGGACGACGAAACCATGTTGTGCCACGCAACACAAATTTGCTGGGCTCTCAAGACTTCGCAGATTGATAGGCGTGACAGAATGTCATGCAGAATCTCTTCGGGTAGACGGTCCAAGAGGCATTCCGTTGATCTATCCACGCGCCGCTTCTTGATTTGGGTATCATCGGTTTGGGATGGGACTTCTTCCGTTGGATCATGAATTCTTGCAGTGTCGCAGCAGCTACCGTCGTGAATCTGGCTGGTGCATGATGTACTCCCCATTGCCTCTTCATCATAAATCTGAATCATCTCCACCAGGGTTTTCATCGACATTGCTCAGATTCAAAACGCAGTGTAGTGTCGGGCCCAGTGAGCAAAGAAAGCGATAGCATGCATGAATGAGCAAAGGGATCAATTTATTTATACATCTTACCCAAAGATTGAGGATCCTCCACCGAAACTAGAAATCACCAAAGCTATAACATTTCAGTCCCAGGTTGGGGATCCAGACGTTGGCATTAAAGATAAGTGGGACAGAGAATAAACCCATGGTCAATTCCACTCCCTTTCATATTTGCATTTCAGTGGATCCAGACGTTGGCATTAAATATAAGTGGGGCAGATAATAAACCCATGGTAAATTCCACTCCCTTTGATATTTGCATTTCAGTCCAGACGTGGCATTAAAGACAAGTGGGACAGAGAATAAACCCATGGTCAATTCCACTCCTTTTGATATTTGTGTTTAACGTAATTTTTTTTGTGACGATATCCATGGTTTTGGCAGTTTTATTATTATTAATTAATTATATTTAAGACCGTTCCTGATTGGCGGAATTCTGGTTCACAATCACTATTTCAGTTCGGGCACCCCATTTTCTAATATTGTTGGGTTGTTCGGTTGAGAATAACATACGTAGGATTCCCATTTTTTCAAAAGGAAGGAAATGGGTTTAGGGTTGTGTGAGTTTTATTAATTTTTTTTTCTGATTTGAAGAACTTGTGAAATTATCAAAGTTATTATTCTCATTGGATATATACAAGTTTTTAATAGGTTGAAATTGTTTTTATGGGACTTTTTAAAATTAACAATAATAATTTACATTTATTTTAATTCTTGCTTTACCAAGTTTCGAGAGTATCAATTTTTTGGATTTGTAAATTTATTTTAAAATGAAAAGAGATTTGATCCCTCTTCATATTTGGTAGATCCAGAGTTAAAATAGATTAGTGGGGTTTAATTATTGTTGGATTGTTAGGTTGAAACTTTTTACACCAATAACATATATAGGATTCCCATTTTTGAAAAAGGAAGGAAATGGGTTTAGGGTTTTGTGAGTTTTATTAATTTCTTTTTTTCTTTTCTGTGATTTGAAGAAATTGTGAAATTATCAAAAGTTATTATTTTGATTTGATATATACAAGTTTTTAATAAGTTGAAATTGTTTTTATGAGACTTTTTAAACTTGAAAATAATAATTTACATTTATTTTAATTCTTGATTTACCAAGTCTCGAGAGTATCAATTTTTTTTATTTGTATACTTATTTTAAAATGAAAAGAGATTTGGTCCCTCTCTATATTTGATAGATCCAGAGTTAAAATAGATTAGTGGGGTTTAATTATTGATTTTAAGTTTTTTCTTTTATTAATTTTATTTTGACCTAGTCAAAATGTTAAACATTACAATATTTCTACCATACTTGAATCAAATGTTACATAGAAGTTAAGTTTACTATGAACCTCAAATATAAAACTTCCTTTTAATAAAATATGGATTAGTTGACGGGAAATCTTGGCCATTTATGGCAAACCACATGCATCTACAAGAGCTATGCATTTATGCTAACCCTACTCTTCTTAAAACACCTTTCTGAATGAATAGTCTCCATGAGTAAATCATGCCATTTATGGCAGGCCGCTTGCATCTACAACAACTATGCATTTATGCTTAACCCTACACTTCTCAAAACACCTTTCTGAATAGTGGAATAGTCTCCATGAAGGCCATTTATGGCAGGCCACGTGCATTTACAAAAACTATGCATTTATGCTTAACCCTACTCTTCTTAAAACACCTTTCTAATAGCGGAATGGCCATGTATGGCAAGCCACATGCATCTACAACAGCTATGCATTTATGCTGAACCCTATTGTTCTTAAAACACCTTTCTGAATAGAACACCTTTCTGAATAGCCAACCTCTAGTGAATCAACTCTGTAAAATTGGAAGGGCAGATTTTATTAAAAGCCTAATCACCTTGAACAAACCCCAACAATACAACAGTTCAAACTTTGATTTAGAACTAAAAATAGATAACACTTAAGTAGGAAACTATGAAGCTTCTACGCATATATACACATTATGCATGCATCCATTCAACGAAACAAAACATGCAAAACGGGATAGGGCGAACATGTCCATAAACGTTATACCTTTATAGCTAACTATCATTATCATTTTCTACAACTAATTATGTATCTAATTATATCATCAAACTAAGATGGATCTAGGCTAGTTTAATCTGCCCCTTAAATAGGTTATACTCCACAATAATACCATCGGTGAATACCAAGGGTCATTTTATAATCTCCCCCTTATACCAAGGGTCATTTTATTTTTTATTATTTAATTTTTATAGGGTTATTTTTTGTTTTGATATTTTTATTTCATTTTCACAAGTTAAAATGTTTAAATGTTACATTAAGTTACACATCTCTATCGTATTTTAGTTTTATTTTTATTTTCATCTTTATTTTGACCCACTCGAAATACACATCTCTAGCATACTTGGTTGTAGACCAGCCTAATAAAGAATGAGCAATTTTATCGCCCAAAGAAGCACTCTCCAACACAATATGGAAGAGATGTTGTAATTTCCTATCTTGTTAAACATTTTGACTAAAAACAAAATGAAATTTAAAAACTCTCCAACCTAACCTAGTAACCTAGTATGGGAGGGATGTTGTAATTTTTAACATTTTGACTCAGTCAAATTAAATCAAAACAAAATTAAATTAAAATCTAATGAGCAAAATCAAATTAAAAAAACTAATACTTATGATTATTAATAATAAATATTGATTTATTATTTCTTTAAATTATTAATTTTTAATAGTTGAAATTTAAGCTTGTTAACTAATAAGAAATTAGTTATTATCTTAAACTTAATTTGTTGTAGTCTAACTAACAAACAAAATGTTTTTTTTAGGCACGAATCTCGAAATATAATTTCTAGCAAAATTGTGATTTTTTGTTGTTTAAAATATATTTTTGAATGCATAAATGGATTATGCACCCTAAAGTATCCCCTGAATACCCCTGAGGCACTTGATTTATTTATTGATAATTTTTTAATTTTAGTTATAAATGGGCATTTTTATATAATTATTTACTATAATTATTGTTAATGTGTTTAATGTGTCTTTCATCTACACATATTTGCAATTATTATATCATTAATATATATAGATATATTTTATATTAGTTATTTTATTGGACCCACACATAAATTGTATAATAAATTTATTATTATGTTAAATTTTGATGATCAAATTTAACTGCCCTACATTAATATTATATTTTTTATTAATCATAATTGATTTTTAAAATATTATTAAATTACGATTTTGAATTTCTATTAAATTAGATATTATATATAAATGTCACTTAGATCTATAACTTATTAAACCATTCATTTTTATTAGTTAGATTTCATTTTATACTTTGTATTTATTTAATATATTAGTTTTTCCCATGGCTTTGTTAGAGCACATCGTTTTGTAATTTGTATTTATCCAATTTATTAAATTTTGTTTGTTAAATTTTCTTTTTAAAAATTAATATGACCTCTCACCTAAAATTTATATTTTATATATTATATTTATATATGTTTTAGTTTGACTATTAATTAATACATATCAACCACACACATATCTTTTCCGACACTTAAATATATTGACAAACCTTCTTACATTACATCTACTAATCTCACCTATACTGAGTTGTAGGTGTTTAAGACTTTTTGTGATAGGGGGATTTTAGTTTAAAGAAATTGGGTAACTATCATAATAACAATTTGAGCTTGGGCGTACCATTGTCTAATACTAATGACGTTGATATGATTCCATTTTTCAAAAATGGAAGGAAATGGGTTTATGGTTTTGTTGGTTTTACTGATTAATATTTTGATTTTTTTTGGGTTAAGAGTTTTTGTGATGGCAGAAATTTTGATTTAAAATAATTATGAAATTATCATGATTATTATTTGGTTTGATCCATACAAACTTTTAATATAGTTAGATTTTTTATATAAAACTTTTTAAAACTAATAATATTAATAAGATCTCACTTTAAAAAATTGAACGACTTGGGCTAGATTACATCATTTTATTCAAACGAGTGCAATTAATAAGATTTGACTTTAAAATATTTATCAACATGTGGTGGGTTAAATCATTTTACTAATTTATAACTAATGACATTAATAAAATTTTAGTTTGAAAAAGGTGAATGAGATGGGGCTAAGTTAGATCCTTTTATTCCAACAATTGCAATTAAGGGGATTTCACTATTGAAGGACATAGGGTAGTTTGGATCATTTTATTATAATTTGTTTGTGTGCAATCACTAGCTCCACCACTTTCACCACTACCTGTTGAAAATGACAACAAGAATTTCTAGTTTAATTTGTCATTGAATTAAACTGTGCATTAAAATCGAATTCTATTCTCATAGCAACTTGTAAATAGTTAATTAAGTTTATTAAACTTAATTAGCTTAGGAATTTTGAGTTGGAAGTCTTTCTGAAGTCATGTATATGTTCTCCCTATATTATAGGGGTCTAGGATGAGTTAAGTATGAGTGGTAATTAGTTACCTCAGTTTATTGAGTTAAGTCTAGTTAAATTAGTTTCAAATTGTTTGAGGAACGAATAGTGAGTTAACAGTAGTTGATGCATTAGTGCACTCAACTAGTGCTACTCTAGTTAACTGAATTTTCCCTCATCAGAAACTCATGCATGTCGATTCTAAGAAAGACCTAGTTGAGACTAGAGTGCAGGGACAATGTACTATTTGTTTTAGATTTTTTTGAGTTGTACTGATAGTGCATGCAATCAGGAACTGATCCTTGAAAGGATTGTGCAGTTTTGAGTGCATTGATTTCCATTTAAGATGGGTTAATCAGCCATAGGATTTGCGCAAGGAAATAGGGACTTGGAGACCTGGTGAATTGGCTAAGTGTTGGCATAGTGCTTGCTTCTGAGTTGGAGATTGATTTTACTGAGTGTTGGGATTGTTCTTCTGTGAAAAAGCAATGTAATCTCATCTTGATTTTCCGATATATGAAATACAAATAGTGGGGTTTTGAGTTGTGGCTTTCCTTAGATATTTATTATGTTATGTGTATTTTATTCTCTTCCTCTACCGATTATTGTTTTGCTCAATCTTTATGTGCTTCCGATGTAAAGAGTAGAAGTATATTTGTGTCTCTTGATTTAGTACATTGCAAAATCTTGTGAATCTACAAGAAAATATACATGGTACAGAGCTAAGAAGAATATACTAGAGGAGATTTCAAAGTTTTGAGTTTCTGGGTGACAGGTGAAAGTCGAATTTGCAATACATACTTCAGGATCGACAAATGACATTCTATGGGTTGAGGCTCGAGTATGCCTTGGAAGGAAGCTCAAATTTTATATCCTGGAGGGACATGATGCAGGCTGTGTTGGAGGACAATGGATTGAAGGAATTTGTTGAAGAGGAAATTCGTAAGCCAACAGCTACTGATGCACAAAACTTGGCTGAATGGAAGAACTGTGTGGCGAAGACAAGGCGGATAATCCTTGAGGGAGTTCGAGACCACATTGTCTCGAGTCTCCATGGGAAGGAAACTCCTCATGCTATGTGCAAAAAATTAACTGACTTGTATTAGAATAGCAGTGATCAAAGGAAGTTGGCACTGAAGGATAAACTTCGAAAAATCAAAATGAAGAAAGGCGAGACGATTCCAAAATACTTGACCAAGTTCACTCAATGTTAGGATGAAATTGGAAGTGTTGGAATCACAGTTGTTGAGGAAGATATGGTGAACCTTTCTCTTCTTGAAGTCCCAAAGAGTTGGCATAGTTATTAGGACTCTGTCAATGGTCGGGAGAAGCTGCCAGATTGGGAACGACCATGGTTAGATTTTATGCAGGATGAGATCAAGATGAACACCAGGGATGGATCTTCATGAAAGACTGATGATGAAGAGAATTGTGCCTTAGTGATTAAGGCGAGGAACGGGAAAGGGAAAAATTCCCATTCCAAATCATATTCTTATCATGGAGGTAAGACAAAAGACATGACTAAAGTTAAACACTTTCATTGTCACAAGATGGGACATTTTTCTACAAATTGTCCACTCAAGAAGTCCAAGGAGAAGTCCTAAGGAGGAGCGGAAAGTGAGGCTTTGGCCTCTCAATTCGAATTTGACTTTTCCCTCATTACATACTTGGTGTCATGGTACTTAGACAGTGGAGCTTCATTCCATATGACAGGTGACAAAGAGTTATTTAGTGACCTGGAGGAGAACGATCTGTAGATGCATATCGAAATCAGTGACGATGGGAAGTATAATATTACTAGATTGGGAAATATTTCTTTTCAGAGAGAGCATGGGGCTCCACTCACCTTGAAGAATGTTATGTATGTACCCGGGCTAAAGAAGAACTTAGTATCAATTTCCAGTTTTTTAGGATAGAGGCTATCATGTGATCTTCTCGAAAGGAAAGGCATTCCTTCAATACATAGCCACAGGTCAAGTAAAGAAGATAGGTATTCAAGTTAAGAATATATATAAGCTGGAGGTAAAGGTGTGCAATGCTTTGAGTTCAAAAGCACAAAATATGCAAAGCCGAGACGTTGGCAAGTTGTGGCATAGAGGATAGGTCCACTTCATCATGGAGCTTTGAAGATATTGCAGCAGATCTCTACTGGTCTTCTCAAAGGTACGCTTGAGTCGGCGTACACCAAATCTTCCTTTGGAGACAGAGACAGTCGAGAAGAGTCTATTTTAGAGAGAGACGATTCAGATGTGTGTGGGACATTCTTGAAAACATCCATGGCCAAGCACAAGTATTATGTTATATTTGTTTATGACTATTCTCGTAAATGTTGGATATTTTTCATCCAGAAAAAGGAGAAAACTTTCACAAAGTTTTGTGAGTTCAAAGCATTGGTAGATAAAGAGTTAGGTAAGAAGGTTAAAGCTCTACAAAGTGATAATGGTCGTGAGTATGTCTCCAATGAGTTTAAGAACTTCTGTGCAGCGGAAAGGATTAAACGAGAGTTGATGGCACCCCATAACCCTCAATAGAACGAGATTGCTGAGAGCAAGAACAAAAGCATTGAAGGGGCATCAAGGGAAATTTTGCATGATCAGGGCCTACCACTACACTTGTGGGTTGAGGCATGCAACCCAAAAGTTTATGTTCAGAACTATAACCCACATAGGATACTTGAGATGAAGGCGCTAGAGGAGGCTGATTTCGATAAGAGGCCAGATGTTGGTCACTTCAGGATATTTGGGTTATCAATATATTTCCATGTGACCATAGATGCAAGGAAGAAGCTTAACCCAACAATAGAGTTGGGGATATTTGTGGGGTACATGGATACACCTCACAACTATCAGGTCTACATGCTGATCAATCTGATGATTGTGGTTTGCAAGGATACCAAATTCGATGAGGAGAAGGCCATGTGAGTTTCACTTGAGAGGGAGCTTGAGCTACATTCGGATGAGGAGCTTTCAACTCCTAAGGTTGAGAGGCTTCAAATTTATGTGGAGCAGCCACATGTGGAGGTTCTGGGAGTGGAGACATCCACTCATGCAAAGTTTTCCAAAGAGGGAAGAAGGCGCACTAGAGAGGCTGATAGATTGTTGGATGATGCATGGGAGAATATGGGAGCACCCACTTCTCAGCACAGATAAAGGAGGTCACCTGAGAGGTACATTGGATAAATGGCACTTATGGGTGCATGTGTTGTGATAGAGCCATCTTCCTTTCAGAAAGCAGTGCAACAACCGGTTTGGGTTGATGCGATGGTGGAGGAGCATGACTCCATAGTTCGAAAGAGTGTTTGGGATGTGGTCCCAAGAATGAAGGACAAGTCAGTAGTGAGCTCCTGTTGGCTTTACAAAGTAAATAAAGATGCAGATGGTAGTGTGGAGAATCATAAGGCCATATTTATGCTCGTGGATTTTCATAGGTAGAGGGTATTTACTATGACGAGACCTTTTCTCTTGTTGCAAGGTACTCATCAAGCAGATCTATATTGGCACTATCAACACAGATGGGTTAGAAGATCCATCAGATGGATGTGAAGACTTCCTTCCTCAATGGCATGATTGAGGAAGAGGTGTACATAGGGCAGCCCAAAGGTTTTGAAACCTTTGATTGTGAGTCGCATGTGTGCCGACTCAAGAGAGTATTATATGGGCTGAAGAAAGCACCCTGTGCTTAGTACACTAGGATAGATAGCTACTTCACTGGGTTGCGCTTCATGAAAAGTGAAGCATATGTGAATCTGTACCACATTGTGGTGGAAGGTAAGTTGTTGTTCATTGTACTTTATGTTGATGATCTCATACAGACAGGTGATGAGAAGCTCAGCAAATCTTGCAAGGAGCACCTTGAAAGAGAGTTTGAGATGAAGGACATGGGGCTCATGCATTACTTTCTTGGCATGGAGGTATGGCAGGGAGATGGGGAGTTGTTTGTATCTTAGGGAAAGTATGCCAACGAGATACTCAGGAGATTCCACATGGAGAGCATTAAACCCATGGAGACTCCTCTAGCTGGTAACTGGAGTAACGAGGATGCTACTTCAAGGGAAGTAGTGGAAGCTACTGTTTACATGCAGCTTGTGTGTTCACTCATGTACTTGGTGAACACACAATCGGATATGTGCTATGCAGTTAACCACCTTAGTCAAGTGATGGTAAGGCCGACCAAGCTGTATTGGAAGGCGGAAAAGCATGTGTTGAGATACCTCAAAGGCACTACTCATTTTAAGTTATCATACAGGTAGACAGAGGGAGTGAATCTTCAAGGCTTCACCAATGCAGATTGGGTAGGGAGTCCATCCGACAAGAAGAGAACATCAAGAGGGATCTTCAGTATTTAGTCAGCGACAGTTTCTTGGTACAACAGGAAACAAAGATCGGTTGCATTCAGTTCAGTAGAGGCAGATCACATGGCAGAAAGTCAGACAACATGTGAGGCTATCTGGATCAGGAAGATCCTTATTGGTTTGTTTGGTCAGAAGATGAATCCTACAGTGATTTACTGTGATAATCATAGTTGTATCAAACTCTCTGAAAATCCAGTTTTTCATGATCGGTCCAAGCATATTTATATCTGATATCACCATCTCATAGATTATTTGTTGAGGCAGATCATGTTGTTAGATTACATTCCAACAAAGGAGAAATATGTTGACATCTAGACAAAGGAATTGTTAAGATGTACTTTCAAGTTTCATAGAGACAGGATTGGGGTAGCTAATAATCTGTTTCTTGTTGAGAGGGAGTGTTGAAAGTGGAAACAAGAAAGTCTAGTTTAATTTGTCCTTGAATTAAAATCGAATTCTATTCTCATAGTAACTTGTAAATAGTTAATTGAGTTTATTGAACTTAACTAGCTCAGGAATTTCAAGTTGGAAGTCTTTCTGAAGTCATATATATGTTCTCCCTATAATATAGGGGTCCAAGATGAGTTAAGTATGAGTGCTAATTAGTCAACTCATTTTATTGAGTTAAGTCTAGTTAAATTAGTTCCAAACTATTTGAGGAACTAATAGTGAGTTAACAGTTAATTGATGCATTAGTGCACTCAGCTAGTGCTACTCCAGTTAGTTGAATATTCCCTCATCAGAAACTCATGCATGTCGATTCTAAGAAAGATCTAGTTGAGACTAGAGTGCAGGGAAAATTTTCTATTCGTGCAGGGACATTATTAAATAATTATATTTAAAACAATAACATTGTAAATCCACAACAAACTTTGAAGATCCCATTCAAATTTAAAAAACATTCATCCAAACTCACAAGTCCCATTCAAATTTTCATGATTCCACTCAAGGTAACAAGTGCACTCATAGCGGTTCATATTCTAAGTACATCATCTAGCTCATTCGATTGTGAAAAATTTTAATTTCAAGTGAAAAGCCTTGAAAGCTCGTGAAAAGGTTCTCTGGAAGTGTTGTGCATTTCCATCGGACAACCTCTAGGCTTCGTTATCTCCATCACACACCATCCACTCATTCGTATCCAAATTCAGAGAAATTATATTTGATCCCCACATCCTTGGAATAATTGTGATGCTGTGCTTTCCGTCATAGGTGGCTGCTACCACATGTGAATAAAATTACAAGCCTTGTGAAGTCAAAAGCTCCCATTGGCCATGAGTGAGATTTGCCTGCCACAACCCCATTACAACGGAGGAACGCCAGCCCATCACAACACACAAGATAAATATCTGGCTCTTGTATAACATAATCATAATAATCTGCACCCGCCGCACTGTCATGTCCATTATTCGCCAGGGAATTTGCAAATTTCTTAGTTTTACAACAAACACATTGGTTTCTGTGTCATAAGTGGTCAGCATAGGCTTATGCATTGATGTGTAGAATTTGGTGTTGCCATGCACAGTGGAATGGAATGGTTTCCTGACTAATACGTAACTAATCTCTGAACACAACCTTACACTCCATTTATCTGTGGTGGAGCTGTAAACAAGAGAATGTACCTGACCTGATCTCACTTCTCCCCACACCATTACTTTATAAGTTTTAGTTGCTCTGTCTACAACTATGTTGATGGACATGGAAGGTGTGCAGTTGCTCCCCCATAGTTTTTTCTTCAAGCATGACTGGAGCCCATGGCGCGTGCTCACCTTTGTATCGGGCAGCAGTTGGAAGGATCTTGTCAAGGCATTAGCGGCCAACATTTTTCCTTCACTTCTTACAAAGAGCATAAGATTTATTTTAATTCTTGATGTACCAAGTTTCTAGAGTATCAAATTTTTTGATATGTAAATTTATTTTAAAATGAAAAGAGATTTCATCCCTCTCCATATTTGGTAGATCCAGAGTTAAAATAGATTAGTGGGGTTTAATTACTGATTTTAAGTTTTTTGTTTTATTAATTTTATTTTTACCTAGTCAAGATGTTAAACATTACAATATTTCTACCATACTTGGATCAAATGTTTACATAGGAGTTAAGTTTACTATGAACCTCAAATATAAAGATTAATAAAAAATGGATTAGTTGACAGGAAATCTTGGCCATTTATAGCAGGCCACATGCATCTACAAGAGCTATGCATTTATGCTTAACACTACTCTTCTTAAAACACCTTTTTGAGTCACAAAATAGTCTCCATGAGTGCCATGAGTAAATCATGCCATTTATGGTAGGCCACGGGCATATACAATAGTTATGCATTTATGCTTAACCCTATTCTTCTGAAAGCACCTTTCTGAATAGTGGAATAGTCTCCATGAGTTCCATGAGTAAATTAGGCCATTTATGGTAGGCCACGTGCATCTACAACAACTATGCATTTATGCTTAACCCTACTCTTCTTTAAAAACCATTTTGAATAGTGGAATAGTCTCCATGAGTGCCATGAGTAAATCAGGCCATTTATGGCAGGCCACAACTATGCATTTATGCTTAACCCTACTAATCTTAAAACACCTTTAATAGCGGAATAGTCTCCATGAGTGCCATGTGTAAATCAGGCCATTTATGGCAAGCCACATCCATCTACAATAGCTATGCATTTATTCTTAACCCTATTATTCTTAACACCATTCTGAATAGTGGAATAGTCTCCATGAGTGCCATGAGTAAATCAGGCCACATGCATCTACAACCTCCAGTGCATCAACTCTGTAAAATTGGAGGGTAGATTTTATTAAAATGCATCTACAACCTCAAGTGAATCAACTCTGTAAAATTGGAGGGCATATTTTATTAAAAGCATAATCACCTTGAAGAAACCCCAACAATACAACAATTCAAACCTCGATTTAGAACTAAAAACAGATAACATTTAAGTAGGAAACTATGAAGCTTCTACACATATACACATTATGCATTCATCCATTCAACGAAACAAAACATACAAAAAGGCATAGGGCGAACATGTCCATAAACGTTATACCTTTATAGCTAACTATCATTATCATTTTATACAACTAATTATGTATCTAATTATAGCATCAAACTAAGATGGATCCAGGCTATTTTAATCTCCCCCTTAAATAGGTTATACTCCACAATAATACCATGGGTGAATACCAAGGGTCATTTTATTTTTTTATTATTTAATTTTTATAGGGTTATTTTTTGTTTTGATATTTTTATTTCATTTTCACAAGTTAAAATGTTAAAATGTTACATTAAGTTACACATCTCTATCATATTTTATTTTTATTTTGACCCACTCAAAATACACATCTCTAGCATACTTGGATGTAGACCAGCCTAATAAAAAATGAGAAATTTTATCGTGCAAAGAAGAACTCTCCAACACAATATGAAAGAGATGTTATTATTTCTTTCAATTATTACCTTTTAATGGTTGAAATTTAAGCTCGTTAACTAATAAAAAATTATTTATTATCTTAAACTTAATTTGTTGTAGTCTAACTAACAAAGGAAATGGTTTATTTTAGCCTGGAATCTCGAAATATAATTTCTAGAAAAATTGTGATTTTTTGCTTGAAATATATTTTTGAATGCATAAATGGATTATGCACCCTAAAATATCGCCTGAATACCCCCTGAGGCACTTGATTTATTTATTGATAATTTTTTAATTTTAGTTATAAATGGACATTTTCATATAACTATTTACTACAACTATTGTTAATTTGTTTACTGGGTCTTTCATCTACAAGTATTTGCAATTATTAAATCGTTAATATATATAGATATATTTTATATTAATTATTTTATTGGACCGCACACATAAATTGTATAATAAATTTATTATTATGTTAAATTTTGATGATCAAATTTAACTACCTTACATTAATATTATATTTTTTATTAATCATAATTGATTTTTAAAATATTATTAAATTATGATTTTGAATTTTTATTAAACCGGAATAGATCCATCTTAACATCGAATCTATCAAGCACCGAGAGGGATCAAATCTCTCGAGGTGCAAACTTATTTTTTGAGTGCAAAACTTGAGGAAAGGTTTGCACCTCGATAGGTTTGATCCCTCTCAGTGCTTGATAGATCTGGTGTTAAGATGGATCTAGGATGGTTCAATCATGTGCAGTCATACAAAATTTGTTGAACATCTAATTATTTTGATAATTTTAAATCTGCTAAATGTGTCTCAGATTAATTTGGTCAATTTAATTTAAAATTTTCATAGTTACCAGTTTATTGAGATGAGAAAGACTGTTAGTAACTTGAATGATGAAAAATGATGAAATAAAAATTTTAAGTGTAAAGTGTCAATGTAACAACTTTGATAGATAGAAAATGTGAATACTAAGAATATAGTCAATTACAAACAATTTTCATTGCAATCAATCTGAAACTATTGTTTTCCATTTTCTCATATGGATCATATGAAAGGAGTAGTTGGAATCATAGACCATTCAAATATTTATCTCGAGCTATTTTAGTAAACAATATACCTTGTCTATGTTGCTCTCTAATATTAATAGTAGCTTTCTCCAAAGCCAATCATTGTGACTTAAGGAGTCTTATACCCCAAATAATTTTCAATGGTAGTTATTTTCTATTACCGCCTTTGAATGCAAAGTAATTAGAAATGTTGAATGATGGAAAATGGGAATAATAAGAATGTACCCAATTATAAAGTCAAGTAACGAAACATTTTATTTAGGATGAAAATTCAAGTATTGTATTTATGGTTGAATAATTTTTATGTGCTTACAGTGAGAGAGAGAGTGTATATTTTGGGGGTGAGAAGGATAGACAAGGGCAGATAGAGATATAGATGGGGGGGAGAGGTAAGAAGAGAGAGGAAAAGACAGGGAGGGTGGAAGAGATATGGATATGGAGAGAGAAATCTTAAAGAGAGAGAGAAGGGGAAGAGAGAGGGAGGGGAAAGTGAGGGAGGGAGAGAGGGAGATAGATATGGAGAGAGAGTGTGTATGTTTAGGGGCTGAGGTAGAGATATAGAGAAGGAGACACAATGGGAGATAAAGATATAGATGTAGGAGGTAGAGATGTGCTTACATGGAAATCAATGCACACTATTAATATAATTACTTTGAAATTAATGTACATCATACATCTTGTTGCATCAAATCAAAAATCAACATCTACACTAAAATCAATGTATCTAGTGAAAACAATCAAATAGGATTAGAAATAAACATCTAAACTGAAATCAATGCATCTAGTGCAAGCAATCAAATAGGATTATAAATCAATATCTACACTAAAACCAATGCATCTAATGGAAGCAATCGAATATGAGTAGAAATCAACATCTACGCTAAAATCAATGCATCTAGTGTAATGTATTAAGTATGAATAGAAATCAACATCTACACTGAAATCAATGCATCTAGTGCAAGCGATCAAATAGGATTAGAAATCAATATCTACATTGAAACCAATGCATCCTGTGCAAGCAATCAAACAGGAGTAGAAATCAACATCGACACTGAAATCAATGCATCTAGTGTAAGGTATTAAATAGAATTATAAATCGACATCTACACTAAAATAAATGCATGTAGTGAATGTGATCAAATAGGATTAGAAATCAACAACTACATTGAAATCAACACATCTATTTTAGTGAAGATCTAAAATATTCACGACTTTATAGATATCACTTCTATTTCTATATTTGTCTCTAAGAGACTCTTTCTTCTTACCTCTCTCTCCACCTTCCATTATGTGTGTATCTCCCTCCTCCTCTCCTTATCTCTCTTCCCCTCCCTCTCTCCCTCGTCTCACTCTATCTGTCTGTCCCTAAATTTCTCTATATTTATCTTACTTCCTCTCTCCCCTTGCCATCTATGTTTATACCTCCCTCCATCTCTCCTTATTTTTCTCTCTATCTCAACCCCCTAAACATATTCCATGCTCTCTCTCTCTCTCTCCCCATATCTATCTATATATTTATATATCTCTCCCTCTTCCTTTCCCTCTCTATCTCTTCCCCTCATCTCTCTCTCTCTCTCTCTCTCTCTCTCTCTCTCTCTCTCTCACTGAATTTCCATCTCTCCCTTGCCACTCCCTCTCCACCTTTCTCTCTCTATGTATTTCTTCCCCTTCCAACTCGATCTTCCTCTCCCCCTCTCTCTCCCCCTCCCTCTCTCTCTCTCTCAAATCCTCTCTCTTCCTCTCTCTCCCCTTCTCTCCCATCTCCCTTTGTCTCTGCCCCCATCATACACACTCTCTCTCCCCACCCTCCATCTCTGTCACTATCTTCCTCCCTCTCTCCTTCTCTCTCTCCCCCTCTCTCCTCCCTCCATATATATGTCTCCCTGTCTCTCTCTTCCCCTTATTTCCCTATCTTTATCCTCTCCTTTTGTTTCTCTTCCCTAGTCTCCTCTCTCCCTCATTCCCATTTCATCTCTCCCTTGTCACTCCCCCTCTTTCCCCCTCCAAATCCATCTCTCCCTCCTTCTCTCCACCTCCTCTCTCTCTTCCTTTCTCTCTCTCACTGTGTGTCTCACCTATGTCTCTCTCTCCCACATTTTATTCCTCCTTCCATCTCACTTTCTTTCTTAAATATGATCCCATTGTATTGTATATAAGAAAGTATTTAAATTAATAAAAAAAACATAATTGTTTATAAAATATTAAACCTATATTTTGGATCAATCATGTTAAAGAAAATACAATAATAAAAGGATTAAAATAATCACCCACTATATTTCCTATATCATTTTTAATCACTTTACTTTCTCACTTCACTTGGATCCTTAATTAAGATGCATATATCCTAGTTCCTTATAATATTATTTATATCATATAAATTTCACATTTGTATATATAAAAGTATTCTCATTTTTTAATTTATTAAAAACCTCCATTTAATCTCTATGAAAATATTGTTAGTAGTCGTGAAGATGGAGGGTTGAGATATACCTTAGAAGTAATTATAACCTTTTTTCTCTTAGATTTAGTTAAAAAATGATATAAAATTAAATAAAAATAATTTTTTTGTAAAGTATTTTATTTTGAAATAAGTTATTGTTTTTGGGCATGTGGTATTGATAAGCCATGGTATTGGCCTATGGTATTGTAACAATTAAAAACCTAGATCCAATTAAAAACCTAGATGCAATTTCTAGTGTTACAATTTGATTTAGAGGTTAATGTTTGCTTCAGATCCATTTTTCCATACTCATTTCTATTTCTCCAGTAAATATCTTTCCATTCTTTCCTTTCCATATAGCACTATTCAGCATTTTATTTTCCTAGATCATAATTTAGGTTAACATGAGATATAGTTCTATTTTTGGTGCAACTAGTTCTTTTCTTGCTCAGTTTTAGTGTTTTGATTTGCAGCTCTCTTGTAGTACATATCTTCTCATAGTAAGTCAATAAAGTAGCCATCATCATCTCGTTTGCTACATGTTTCACAGGTCATTCACATCCCTTCACCAATCTGATCTAATTTTATCATTTTTCTCATAAGCTTTCCTCTCGTCTCTTGAACAAATCCAACCATCATTTTCTTTCCTAATGAACCTCAGACACCTTAACACATCCCTCTTGTCTTCAACTACCCTTTCCCACCATTTTTCCGCCTTTAAATCCTCTAAAACAGCCCTCGACATCCTCCTGTAGATCCTCCTGTAGAACCTCCTGTAGATCCATTGCAACCTCCTATAGAATTTCCCGTGAATGACTTTTTTAAGTCCGATTGCAAGGAAAACCTCCAGAAGGTTGCCAAAGGCATCTTAGGACCCCTCCACACCTTCCTACACCTCTGTGGATCCCAAAGTCGCCCTCCATCACCACCTAATCACTGCCGCATCCACAAACAAATAAAGTACATGCATAACAATTTCACATAGAATACATAAAAATCCAAAAAAGATGTTTTTTTCTTATTTCCTTCTAGAAATAGCTTGAATAGGTGTAGTTTACTTCCTCAGTAGGTAATTGCACTCCTTTCCTAGATTTTCACCTCTCTTTTTGCAAAAGTAGTGTTAGTTGGTAAATTAGGGTTTGTTAGGTTTACTTCACATTTCAGTCTTCTTTCTCTTTCTGCAAGTATAATAGCCTCTGTAGAGTAAACTTTCCTTTCTTTGATCACATATAAAGCTTCTTCTGGAATTCATAGAAGTTGGCTTGAGCTCCTAGTGATCTTGCACCAGCTGATCAAGTGAAAACCTGCTGTAAGAACTAGCACTTTTGCATACAACACTATTGCTTCCAAGTTTGTTACGAACTACCGGGTTGATAAAAGTATAATAGGAAGCCCCAGGAGTTGCAACATTATTGCTGCAATACTGGTGCTCACCACTTTTTGGCGCCGTTGTCGGGGAAGCGTCAGAGTATTTTGTGATTACTGTTTTTCTTCTATTTTCTACTGCAACATTCTGCTAAGTAGTTCATTTCAGCAAAAGTAGAGTAGTTGTTTCTTTCAATTTCTGCATTTCCTTGCTTTCATTTCAATTCTGCAATTTTCATTCCAGATTAGTCATTTCCTTGCTTTCATTTCAATTCTACAATTTCCACTTCAACAAAAGTAGATTAGCCCTTTCAATTCTGCAATTTTCTTTCCAGATTAGTCATTTCCTTGCTTTCATTTCAATTCTGCAATTTCTTTTCAGCAAGTTCATTTCAGTAGTTGCAATTTGTTTGTTCAATCAATTTCAGTTTTGCAGGCACAAGCAGAAAAACAAAAATCACCAAAAAGAGATTTCCTTTCATGCCTCATAGGAATAGAGATAATTCAGTAAAATTCTTACCCAACACCCCCACCACATCACAAAGCCACCCTTTTCTCTTCTTTGGTGGTAGTGATCTAGAAGAACCTTTAGGTGAGCAACTCGAGATATTTGAAGAACCTATAGGAGAAGAAGAGGAAGAAAACATCCCTCCTAAGACAATGGCTAAAAATAGAAATGCTAGGGGGAATGGAGAAAGAGTAGAGGGTATCTTTCCCATCCGAGAGACCAATGGGGACACTAAAATGAAGAACGTAAGCCCTTCAGCCTTACCTCACTTCCATGGATTGACTACAGAAGATCCTGACACCTTCCTGTTTGAGTTTGTTGTTATCTGTCGAACCTATGAATATGTAGAAGATGAGTAGAAGTTGAAATTGTTTCCTTCTACCCTCAAGGATGCAGCATTGTGCTAGTTCATGGGGTTACCTGGAAACATCATCACAACTTGGGCTGAGATGCAGCAAGCCCTTAATAACAAATATCGAGACTATTGTAGGTCAAGAGAAACCAAGGAAGAAATCTTCTGAATGACCATGGGAAGTGATGAATCCTTGGAAGATTATGAAGAAAGGTTCCAACTTAGTTATAAAAGGGCCAGGTGCATATTTGACCCCGAATCTCTGAAGTTGGTCCTGCTCAGAGGAATTCTAGAAGACCTTCTAGACACCCTCCATTTACTGGTTGGGGGAGACATCTACCAACTACCTTATGAAGACATAAAGACTATTTTTAGAAACCATTCTAGGGCAGCCAGAAAGAGAGGTAGGGGGAGTCAACCCACAGCCAATACTTCCACATCCAGTTCAACCCTTAAAGGTGAACTTGGAAACATGCTGGAAGACTTAAAGAGTGAGATGCTACAGACTCTTGCCATGCAAATGGATACCTTGCATATCAAAAGGAATCAAGAGGAAGCAGAGAGGGATTTGGCCATTTTTTGTCCTAGGTGCACCGAAGGCATCCTAGGAACGAATGTCCATTGAACTCTATAGAGGTTTGTTTAGTTTGTGAAGAAGATCATTCTACAGATAAGTGCCCTTCCTTGCTTGGACTTAAAGCTGTATACCAAGGGGTCGAAGCAACCCCTGAGCCACTCTATTTCATGAACCAAAGGAGACCAGATGGACCTAGACCTTACCAGTAGGGAATGCAAGGGACTTCCCAGGCATACTACAACCCCAATCAAGCCACTTCCATACCTTCTTGGGGTCCCCCTGCTCACCCTTCTTGGTCCACACCTCCTCCTTGGTCATATCCATCTCAATATCATGCTCAACCAGCCACTCACTCATTTCAATCCTATGCTCAGCCACAGCCTCAGTGGAATGGATCTCCTCAGGGGTGGAGGCCCTAGTACAACTCTCCTCCTGCTCTTTTTCCTCCACCACCTGCTCAACCTCAACCATTGCCTCCTTCTCCACTAAGGTAACCCCAAATGCCTGCTCCACCGAACCCGAACCCGAACAACAGACATGCTTAGCAAGTATACAGTGGGGAACCATCATGCCCAATCTATGCTGTGGAGATTCAGGAGATTAACCTATGATCTGGGAAGGTTCTCCCAGATAGCTAGACTCCCCCTCAGGAGGTTGAGGAAGATAAAGAGGAAAGTGAATCAAGAGCAATTCCACCCTTTCCTGAGAGATTATCCAGGACAACACAGCCCACCCCAAAAGAAATTGAACTTCTGGGAGAATTGAAACAGCTATGTGTAAAGATACCACTTCTCCAAGCCATAAAGGATGTGCCTATATACAAGAAGATGATCAAATAGAAGTGCTTCAGGAATCCAGGCAGGCACAAGAGACATGCCCCAACCATCAATGTCATAGGACAATTGTCCGACTTGATGTTGGGGTAGGTAATTTGTCCAAAATATCTAGACCCTGGAAGCACAGTAGTTGATGTCCACATCAATGGCACCATGATCCCCCATACCTTGATTGATCTAGGGGTTTCCATTAATGTGAT
Source organism: Pinus tabuliformis (assembly GCA_031772625.1). Classification (NCBI taxonomy): domain Eukaryota; kingdom Viridiplantae; phylum Streptophyta; class Pinopsida; order Pinales; family Pinaceae; genus Pinus; species Pinus tabuliformis. The sequence goes on from CM062815.1 coordinate 252,657,057, forward strand.
GACCAAGGACACCATGCTCATGCTCAAACTCAAAGGCTCCTTGAGAAATACCACGACAGTACTGCAGCTAGCAAACCACTCCACCATGATCCCTGAGGGGATTGTGGAGGATGAGATGGTCTCCATTGATTCTTGTGAGTACCCTGCTAATTTTTTGGTTCTCTAGCCGAAAGCAAAGCTCACTAGGTATCCTCTCATCCTGGGAAGACCCTGGTTGGCTACTACAGATGCCTACATCATCTATCGAGCTAGGAACATGACAATCAAGAACAGTCATATGTCCAAGCAGTTAATCCTATACCCTTCTACCCAACGCTTTCTAGAACATGATCTACCACTCTGGTTGGAGGAGGAGGATGAGGATGAAGTCCATTCTGCACCATTGTGTGCAGTAGAAACTATTATGAGGGGCAACCGCAAAATGAGGATGATATCACTGAAAAGCTAATTCAAAATCCATCCCCTAGTATTTCACCATTAGAAGATCTAGTGAAAGACACCTAGGAAAATCCCTTAATTGATCTTTGTGTGGCTGACCCAACCTCTCTCCGTGTTAAGAATATAGAGTTCGGCCTTGAAAGAACCTTGAAAATCAACTCATCCCTATCCACCTCCCAAGAGAAGGAACTATGTAGCCTATTGAGAAAACATATAGATGCCTTCGCTTGGAGCTATAAGGAAATGAAGGGAGTGCACCCTTTAGTTTGTACCCATCACATTTACATTAAGGAATATTGCAAATCAGTCAGGCAGCCTCAAAGGAGGATGAATCCAGCCCTTAAGGACATTGTCAAGGAAGAATTAAAAAAGTTACTAGATGTAGGATTCATCTACCCCATCTCCAATAGAAAATGGGTCTCTCCTTTGGTGCTAGTGCCAAAGAAAAACGGTAAGTGGAGAATCTGTGTCAATTATCGGGAACTGAACACGACCACCAAAAAGGACCATTTTCCTTTTCCCTTCATAGGTGAAGTGTTAGATGGTCTGGTAGAGAAAAAGCTTTTTTCCTTCCTAGATGGGTTTAGCGAGTACAATCGGATCCAAATCAGCCTAGAAGACCAAGATAAGACCACTTTCACTTGTCCTTGGGGTACCTTTGCCTATCGGGTCCTTCCTTTTTGTTTGTGAAATGCTCCCGCCACTTTCTAGAGAGCAGTATTGAGTATATTCTCTAAACTGGTTCATGATGCAATGGAAATATATATGGATGATTTTACTCCTTATGGTTCTAACTTCTAGGAAGCTTTGTCTAACCTAGGAAAAGTTTTGGACAAGTGTATTGAAATAAACCTGTCCCTCAGTCCAGAAAAATGTGAATTCTTGATGACTGAAGGGACTGTGCTAGGTCATGCAATATCTCAACAAGGATTGTAGGTGGATCCCAACAAAATTGCCATCATCCAAAGGGTCCCATCACCTCAAAAGGTGAGAGATGTCTGAAGTTTCATAGGCTTAGTGGGATATTACAGAAGATTCATTAAATATTTCAGTAGGTTAGCCTCTCCATTGTTTGGTCTTTTGGGAAAAGATGTCAAGTTCATATGGATTGGCAACTGTCAAGAAGTCCTAGATACCATGAAAAGTAAACTTGTGACTGCCCCAATTTTGAGAGGCCCAAACTGGGCCCTACCTTTCCACATTCACACAGATGCCTCAAACAAATCAATAGGAGTAGCCTTGGGGTAAATTGATGAAAAGTTACCTTATGCCATATACTCTATAAGTAAAAATTTGTCCAAGGCAGAGTTAAACTACACGGTCATTGAGAAGGAACTCCTAGCTGTAGTGCATTCCTTAAATAAGTTCAGACATTACAACATAGGCTATCAAACCTTTGTATACACCTATCATGCTTCAATAAGGTATTTAATGAATAAACCGGATGTAAATGCTCACATTATTAGATGGTCGCTTTTATTGCAGAAATTTTATTTAACCATTGTTGATAAGCCTGGTAAGGAAAATGTTGTTGCTGACTTTTTGTCTAGAGTAAATTTGCCTGCAGGTGAGGAAGGAATGGTGGATGATCAAATTCCAGATGAACACCCATTTTCTATCTCAGTACTCTCCCCATGGTTTGCTGATATAACAAATTACTTGGTTTCAGCACAGTTCCCACCACACCTGTCCTTAAAAGAGAAGAGCAATATCATGAGAAGAAGTGCCCCTTTCACCTGGATTAGGGGAAATCTCTTCAAACTTGGCCCAGATCAAATTTTGAGAAGATGTGTCAGGGAGGAGGAATTTTTTGACATTCTCCTGACCTGTCATGACGGGCCTTGTGGAGGTCATTTTGTAGCAAAAAGGACTACCTTCAAAATTCTACAAGCAGGTTACTATTGGCCCACTCTTCATCAAGATGTGAATAGATATATTAGCCAATGTGATCGGTGCCAAAGGATGGGGAAACCTACTCCAAAGGATGAGATGCCCATGCAACCTCAAGTGACTTTTGAGCCATTTGAGAAGTGGGGCATGGACTTTGTGGGTCCTATCAACCCTCCTTCAAAACAGAAACAATACATCATTATGTGCATAGATTATCTAACAAAATGGGTAGAGACAAAGGTATTCAAGGCAGCAACAGAATAAAAAGTAGCTGAGTTTTTAAGAGAGAACATATTTTATAAGTTCAGGTATCCAAGAGAACTGGTTACAGATCAAGGTAGTTAGTTCACTTCCAATCTAATTGAAGACCTGCTCACACATCATAAAATCAAGCACAGGACTTCCACCCCTTACCATCCACAAGAAAATTGATAGGTGGAAGTCACTAACAGAGCGTTGGAAGGAATTTTGACCAAGGTAGTGAGTAGCAGCAGAAAATATTGGGCAGATCGATTGGTTGAGGTCACCTGGGCCTACAACACCACATGGAAGACCACCATAGGGTTCACACCCTATGAGCTGGTCTATGGGAAGAAGGCTTTTCTGTCAATAGAATTTGAATGAAATACACTAAGGATGGCAGCTGAGCTGGAACTAGATCTCAGCTATTCACAAAGGGAAAGGTTACTCTAGCTAAATGGATTGGATGAAAAAATATTGCAGACCCTTCTCCACATAGAGGTAGTCCAGCTTCAAAGGAAAATATGGCATGACAAACACATCAAGGAGAAGTAATTCTAAGAAGGCGATTGGGTGTTGCTCTCTGACTCAAGGTATAAAGACTTCAAAGGCAAGATGAGGACAAGATGGCTAGGACCTTACACTGTAGAGAAATGCAATGACAATGGTTCAGTTCTGATTAGAACCATTGATGAGGAAGCCATCCCCATTCTTGTCAATGGGCACAAGTTTAAATTTACAAGAAGCCACTCTCCAAGCGAGAGTTCATTGAGGATCTAAATAAGAAAATTTTGGTAATGGAGCAGGTCCCAACCTCCACTCCACCCACTCACTGAGAAAAAGAGAAAAAATAATAAGGACTCAAGTGAAAACCTCTATGAGGCACTTGAGTCCCATCATTGGGTTGAAGACCTCTTTTGAAGTGGCCCAGTGATGAAAAAAGAAAAAAAAAAGAAAGAGAATAATATCCCTGGGTGAAAACCTCCCTTAGAGTTGCCCAGGGTGGGCAAGTAAGGTGAAAATCTCGTGTAGACGCCCTAGTTGTCTTTAAAAAAAAAAAAACAGAGAAAAAAAGAGAAAATTGACTTTTAAAATGCATTGCAGGTTACAAATGGACCACAAGAAGCAAGGGGACATGCCACAAAGCCTATTACACATCCTTTATACTCTTCTCCATCATTTCTAATTTCTTTCTCCACCTCTTTGCATTTTTTTCTGAAGACTGTGCATCCTACAGGAAGCCCTGTTTGTTCCACAGGAGACTCCTGTAGAAATCACAGAGAGCTCGAAATGAAGTTTGCAAAATAGTTGAAGAGCTGGGAATTTTCATAGAGAGCCTGTAGGCCACCCTATAGCTATCCACGATCCTAACCCTCCATCCCACACCTGCACCAGCTCATTTCCATTGATTTCTTACCTTCTTGCAGAAAAACATAGAAACTAGTTTAAAAAAAATAACGAAATAAAAAGAACAACACCTTCACAACTCACCTGTAGCTTACCAAATCCCTCTCCATTACTATCAGAATGCTTAGTATCCTCCTCACAGCTCCCATCACAAGCATCAGCTAAAAATTTTAGAGGGAGAAGTAGCTACATGAGCTCCTGTAGGATTTCCTGTACAAGCTGATCCCCTTAAAATCAAGCTCCAACAGTGAAAGAGGTGCAGCCACAAGAATACAGAGGATGGCTGAAGCAGGATTCAACTAAAAGGCACCTGTACCAGACAAATGAGTAGATATCAAGAAGCAACAAGCATATAGTAGAAGAGATATAGGTATGCAGCACTGGAGTCCGAGCATGCAACAGCAACAAAACCTAGCAGCACCATAGCACGAGCATTCGACCTGCAGGTAAGTGTCTAACCCTCTCCTCTATTTCATCTGTATAATTCGAAAATTACATGAATGAATGGAATGGTTGGGATTAAACTAGAAAGGTGGCTAGTTAATTTGCCACCCTCATCCAGTTCGACTACGCTCATTTGGAGATTCCACGCATGCGTGCATAGTCAACTCATAGAAAAATCCGAAAAATACAGGTAGTGGCGGTGTTTAAACTCCAACGCAAATGATGGGAAGCGATTGCAGGCAGAAGGCATGAAGAGTCATGATGACATAGCAGTGGGGACCAATGGTTCAAATAATGATAGCGTACCCTTTCTGCCACCTCACATCATCGACGGAAATATCTCTAGTAAACATAAATACTCTGTCTCGAACTCATTCACCACCTTTGTTTCCATTTTATCATCATCCCCACAGCTGCAAAAAGCTTCATACCACCTCCACAACCTTGAAACCACCGTTCTCTGTCGTTTTTAGTCCTCCTCCTCTTATCGGGTTCTACAGGAGCATTATCAGGTTCTACAAGAGCAGTAACAGTTCTACAGGAGAACCTCCATCCATTTCTACAGGAGGGCCAGTAAGCAGTTTTACATAAGAGAACATGGGCTTTTCATTCAAATTCAGACTTGAAGAGGTAGGCTCTGTACAAACCCACTTTTCATATCCATATATACAAGGGGTGATGCAATTTTAAGGAAGGATTAAGCATGAAAAAGAAGAGGAATTGCATTCAAAAGTTCTGCATATTTCTTAAGAAAAAAACACAGTTTTTATCTATTTCCTATTTCTGCAAAAGAAGTGTAGTCTCCATCTCCACCTTGGGCACTCACATATATAGGGAGTGATGCAATTTTAGGGAGGAATTAAGCCTGAAGAGAAGAGAAATTTAATTTAAAGAATTTGCCTATTTCTTAAAGAAAAACACTGATTTTTCTCTGTTTCCTGTTTTTTTTTAAATTGTTGTCTCCTTCTCCACCTGAGGTATTCCAAAGTATTATAAACATAATGATAGGGGGATTCATGAGGAAGGAACCCCTAAATTTAGTCAGGCTCCATGAACATCCTGAAGTAGTAGCCATTTTTACCAGAGCTAATTGGATGCCATTTTTAAAAAAACTTCGAGGGTATGATGAAGAAGTGACTCAGAAGTTTGCACTTTCATTGGTAGCCAACTCAAAGACCCATTCCACTATTACTTTCAGGGGTCTCACCATGGAAATCAACCCAGAGTTCATCAGTCGGGTTACCAGTCTTCCACTTGGGCTACTCTGGAGCAAAGAAGAAAAGCCACTGGGTCAAGTTTCCAAGAAAACCTTCTTCCAACCAAATGAGCATCCTGTAGAGGACAAAAATGGCATCAGGAGGACAAGCATCCCTTACCCTTGGGATGAGGTCAGTTACCAAATTATCAAGTACATTTCATATGAAGGAAGGTACAACATAGTTTATGGTTACCATTTCAAACTTTTGCATGAGCTGAGATATGGCATGGATATTCCCACACCCAAAAAACTCAATAGTCCCTATTTTCTCCTATAGTCTCTTATAGATTCCAACATCAAATTGAAGGCAGGAGATCCAAAACAATTGGCTAACCATGGACTAACTAAATTGTTGGTGGAAGAAGCCCTCCACACCTTCATAATCCCCATAGCCTGGGAGATTTTCAGAAATATGACAAGAGAGGATGATATAAAAGCCCTCACATATGACCTCAGTCCTTCTGAAAGTGAGGGGGAAGAAAAAAAAGGGGAAGATGAGGAGAGAACCAAAACAGAGAAAGAGGAACTTGAAACAGGGAAGGAAAAGACCAAAATAGAGAAGGAAAAACTTGAAACAGAGGAGGAGAAGACCAAAGCAGAGAAGAAGGAACCTAGGATAGAAGAGAAAAAGATTAAAATAGAAAGGAAAAAGACTAAACCAGAGAGGAAAAAGACTAAAGCAGAGAAGGAAGAAACTAAACAAGATGAGAAGGAAACCAAAACAGAGCTAGAGGAAACAAAGCTAGTAGAGGCAGAGAAGGCAAAAGAAGAAGAAAAAGGGGTAAAGAAGAGAGAAGTGTCTCCTCAGACAATGGAAAGGGAAGCAACAGCTGTTCTTGCTGCACTCAGCACCCCAGTTAATCCCAAACAAAAGAGAAAAAGGCAACCATCAATGTATTTCAGGGCTTGAAAAAGCACAAGAATAAAAATAGGGAAGCCAGAGCCATCCTCAAAGGAGCCTATCATCCTTGAAGATTGTCCTACTGTCAAAAGGGAAAAATCTCCATCCAAAACCCCCATTACTTATGAAAGAGGAAGTCCTAAATCCTCCACTTGGAAGGAAAGAATAAAACTACAGGACTTAAAAAAAGTCCTACAGGATGCGCAGACTGCTCTATAGGAGACCCTAACAAAGCTACAGGAAACTAAGAAACTTGAGAAAAGGGCAGAAGAGCAGACCAAAGGGAAGGATGAAACAACAGAGATTCTAGAACCTGACCCCTAGCCTAGTTTAGGCTCTTATTACAACCTTCTTGAAGGGGGAAAAATTATTCCACAGAAATTTGCAGTCCCACTTTTCTTTGAACTGGAAAAAGAAAGGGTAAGGAGCCATAGATGGATGCAAATTTCCAAGTCAAAAGGGGTGGAAGACATTGGCCACATGGAGAACAAGCTGAGAGAAATGGGTAAGGAGTTGAGCACTGTAAGACATACAGAAGCAATCAGAAGATCTCACTTGGAGGTAGAAAATGAAATGTTAAGGAAACAACTGCAAGAAAGGACACACAATTGGCATGCATGGCTAGCTGGTCTATGGAGGCACTACAGTGTAGGAAACCAACCAAATCATATGGAGTATACCTCAAAGACCAGTGGCTACAGTTTCAAATCAAGACCTTGGCACAGAGAGGCAGCATGCCTTTTCAGGATTATAAATAGTTTACAGACCTATGTGACCAAAGTTTAGTAGAAGACAAGGCAAAGTTGGTAGAGTTTTATTTGCATAACATGGCCCTCACTGATATGAACCTATGGGACCCTAATGCTAGGTTGGGGGACTTGCAGCTGATGGCCATGGCATCATGGATGAATCATGAGGAGAAAAGGGCGGTAGAAATCAAGAAGTTGATGGTAAAAGAGAAAAATGAACCCTTAATGATCCGAGATGAGCCAGCAGACCCCATGGCTCTCGTTAGTGTCCACTAGCAGCTTGCAGATAATCCTCAAAGTGCCCCTAAGTATATCAATGAGCAGGCCCAGGCTATTGCACATTTTGAGGACATGGAAAGATTTCTTGGAGATGACTGCATTCATGCTTGTATGAGAAGGTGGAACACACTGCTAGACAGCCTATAGATCAAGGAGTATCACTCCCCAAATAGGATGAAAGAAGCATTGTGGAGAGTGCCTTTGTACAAGTGCTCTATGCAAAGTTTGAATGCCAATTGGATTGGCCTCAAATTTAGTCCTCCACTATTGCTAGGCCTATTGAAAGGTGTAAAAGAAGAAGAAGAACAAAAGTAGTGGGAAGAGGTGGACAGAAAGGTTGGATTCTATGCTAGGGAAGAGGATCTCACATCAGAGGCATGGGATGTTAGGGAGTCCATCAAGGCCATCAAGGATGAGGAGATAGACTAGTTGCTAAGAGGATGAGCAACACATTCAGTAGGGGGGTGATGATGAGCCCCATAAATGGGTAATTATATAGGCTCATTTGGCCTCCTAACTCAGCTTAATCCACCATTCTCGTTAGTTTATTGCATGTTTTGGTTATATTTATGCTAATGGAGTGAATTGGGTTAGTCGTTACACGATGAAGTCTAATGTGTGCTTTATGAAGATTATTGGTCAATTTTGAGACAAAGTCAAAGGTTTAATGATCATTTGGTAGCCAATATTCGAGGAAAACAAGGGAGAGGACTTGTAGGAGGGTGTCCCCCTCATTTATGACCCCCTACCTTGAATCCTCCTTTAGAAAGCTCAAAGCACAAGCAACCACATAAATGCATCAAAGGGGCAGCCGAGCAAGTGAAGAAGAATTGTTTTCTATCTCTAGGGTTGGGAGCCAAGCCTCCTTAATTTTAGGAGAGTTGTTGGAGGCTCCAGTTGTATAAATAGGAGGGCTTAGGTGCTCAATAATTTAGTTGGATGTTAGTCAAATTTTCGCACGTTTGTTGCAGCTTTTGCTCAGCTCATTTTGAGCTACTTTTGTGAACAATTTATGTAATGTGACTATTATTTTGATAATGGAGATGAAATATTTTCTGACCTAGCACTAAGTTCTTTCAGGGGGTTGAAGCTCTTTGGTTAGGGCCCAACCCAACCTTCCCAACACCTATTGGTTTGTATTTATTTTTTTTTCTTCAGTTCATGAATTATTTGTTGTTAGATAGAGTTCTACCTTAGTAGAATAGGTTGTTTTTGGTCGTTTACATAGTTGTTTCCATTCCAGTTGTTGAATTAGGTTAAATAGTGTTTCCGGGAAAACTAGTGTCTTTTCGATCTGCTAGCCCTCTAGGATTGGCAGTTATCCTAGAAGCAAACAATCAAAGGAATTTGGGATTTCCTCTATGTATGATAGATAAGAGAGAAGAAAAGGAACCAACCTAAATCTTTCGCTTGACTCCTTGCTTGATTTCTCTCCCCCTTGATAGAGCTTACAACTCCTCTCCTACTTATTCCACTTAAAGAATACCTGTAGAGGAAAAGAAACAAAACACCATCAAAGCATCTCGATCTATTATATCATAAGCATTGTAGAATAAAAAATACAATGAACATGCAATGGCATTCACAAATAACAACATTCACAAATACACGATTGTATGGAGGAAAAATCAAAGAACTTTATTAAAATAGAAGGGAGAATTACAACCTAGCTATCTGATCCAGCATCAAAGCCCTCTTCACCTCATGAAAAGCAAGATCACCCAACAATACAATGCTCCTTCTCAAAGACAAACTATCAGCATCTCCTTACAAATTACAAAATTCCAGCCTGTAGATTTCTCAGATGAGGGATCCATTTATAGATGTTTGCAAGGGTGTGAGTCATCTCTAGGTTTTTGATTAGTGTCATTCCACTTGTTGTTCTTGGTTCCACTTGGAGATTTTTGGGATCTCTTACTCATCCCTGGGCGAATTCAGAGAGGCAAATGTCATAGGAGAATTTTCTAGAAGATTCCATGAGCATCCACTTAGAAAAATGTCTCAGAAGTTTGTCCATTCTCACTCATCGCACCCCACAGAAGGCCTATTTAGTATGCATCACACTTGGCTAGTGTAGAAGTTAGTATGCATCACACCTTGACAGTGGAGTAGTTAGTATGGTCTAGTTTTGGCCAGTTCTGAGTGGTTTTTCAGGTGGAAATTTTGGGGAATGATGTAATCAGTTAACCCTGATCCTTTAGGGTATGAAACAACACTTTTAGGGGTTAAAGAGCCCTAGTTTATTGACATATAAGATTGGGGTTGAAGTTCCCAAATATGTCTATAACAGTTGCCCCCTAAAGCATGAAGTCGTAAATCTTTTGATGTCGGGTGAAATGCTTTATCATGAGGATTCGAGGTATTTTAACTGGAAGGTGACTTGTATAAGATACAATACAATACATCATCATCATATTATTTTCATGATCTAGCTGAGGCGATCATTCCCATGCTCAGTTTTATAAATTCATTTTCATGTACATAGAATAGATAACCGTATGTGGTTGCGGATTGGTGATTATTTATATGTAGAGTCATCATCCCTAGCTTGGATTACCATCTGTGCAGCTTCTGTGTACATTTGATGCCTTTATATTCTTGAATATATTGCAGCCCGAATGGATGAAACTAGATTCGGGGTCTTCAAACTTGTTCAATATTTGTCCAATGTACAAGTCGATCCATGTGAAAAGATGTCCTGAATTCGAACATGGAAAGACATCGCCTGATTACCAGCCACTAATGTAAGTTATTAATAGATGCAAGAGGAATCACCAATAATGATAATGACCGTCAAGTTACTATATTACAGTTCACGTGGTGAGAATATATGATCCGATGTCGAACACCACGGAAAATCTTTCGGTCGAAGGCCATTGATGTCAACCTGTTGCCGTAAGTGAGAAACTTGCCATTGAGGCATGCAAGCTTCAAAGTACTGAAAGGGTTGTTTCTAAGTCAAATTATTGTATAATGAGCTAATGTCGACAAGAAGTGACCTGTCGTAGGAGGGCCTTAATGTGTCCCACATCTATGACATGAAACAAAGCAAATGATTTTCTGGAGGTGAAAACGATCTGACGACACAAGGTTCAGGAATGGCAGTCATGAAAAATGGAGGGTGAAGGTATTGCAGTGGATGAGGCATTAACTGGATGGTGAATTCTATGAATGAATTCTCTTGATTATATTGATGACACTAATATGGATTGTTAGTGTTAACCCCAAAAGATGGATGGTGTGGAGGACCAATGGTGAAAGGACCGGTGAATGGAATAACCCCACCCAGCTCAATCATGGTGATGGAGTGAAAGTGTCATGTTCAAGAGAAACCTGCTACCAATAAAATTCTTTAAGTTTTCTTCCCTTTTTCCCCAGTCATTGCTGACCAGTACCTCTTTATTTTTGTCAAGCTTGAGGAGGATAACATATGCTTGTTGTATAATTTTCCCTTCGGGCAAACCTGTCACTATGTTTTAGCGAGCCTAGTGACAGTGAAACTCGTTCTTTTTTCGGTGGACAAGTTTGTCGCTATTGTTTTAACTAGTTTGACGACAAGGATAACTCGGTCCTTTTCATGTTTAGAGAGTTTGAAAAAGGATGAAAAGGAAACTTCAGTAGTTATTTTTCATAGCATAATCCCTTAAGTCTGAAAAAGGATAAAATAATACAAAAGGGATGACTTTTCGATCACTTTAGCGAGTCGAAAAAGACAAGCGCTCAAACTTTTTCATGAGATAATCCCTCAGGTCTAAAAAATATTAAAATATACAGGAGGGATGGCACTTCCAATCACTTTAACGAGCTGGAAAGGCCAATAGCTTGACAATCTTCTCATATTTAACGAGTTTGAAAAGAGTTTAAAGGATACTTGTTTTTGAGGCACGAGTGGTATTTAGGGTAGCAAACTGGTTCCGGGTGAGCTTGGAACTTCTCAAAACATGGTGGTGTGAAGAGGTTGGCTAACAGGACCACTCGTCGTAGCTGTTACTCAAAAAGCTAAACAATCAAGTGGAAGCGTATGATCGGCCAAAAGAATGGAGGTGACGGCAGGAACACAACCAAGGTTCAAAAGGACAGATAGCATGGCAATCAAAAAGGTTATTTACCGAAGGTGGGTTCATTTTTTAACGAGCTTGAGCTATGGGGGGACATATGCTCAGTGGTAGGTTTATTTTTTAACGAGCTTTAACCATGCGATAACATTGCTCATTATAGTGGTCAAAGATGTTCAATTCACTGTTTATGACATTAGATTCTTTCATCGGTCGTTCAACCTGCTTAATCACTCCATCAAATTGATTAGAAATACATATATATGCATGAAAAATGAATTAAAAACTAACATTTTACTTGAAGTATGTGAATAGTGACATAAAAAGTAGTTTAACCTTTCACTTTCATCACTTCATTTCAAATTTGGGATTTTGGAGCTCTGGAGTGGTTTTCCCCCTCAAATTTCATCAGTTGATTTCGGGAGATCCGGTGGACTATTATCAATGCCATCAAGACTAGGTAGGAGCTAACACTAAGCTATTCATTTTCATTCTATCCTTTCTTGATTCTGAGCAAGTTTTTCCATTTTTCTGGGCCCCTTGTGTTTGAAGAAATCGTTCTCCAACCATCACACCTAGCCTATATCAAAAGGTGCAATGCATACTGAGCTGTACACTGGCTAGTGAGTATGCATCTCACCTTGCTCAAAGGCAGGGTGCGATGGGCGCAGAAATGAAACTTTACACAGTGATTTTTCATGAAATTTTCACCTATTTTTGCTCAAATTTGGATCCAAACTCATCTTTTGTCTATGTTTCAGATATTTGTTGGATCAAGATGGTCGTCACATGGCGTGTACATGAACATGAAGAGGAGGACATGATTTCCTTACATGATCAGGGCATAGTTACTGCATTACGAAACTGTGGTTTGCTCAAATTATTCCGTATATCCAGCATGAGGCAACAAATCAGTTTGTTGTAGTATTTTCTCGATTCTTGGGATCCGATCAGCCAGGTATTCCAGATCAAAGGCAAATCTATTCCATTGGCAGAAGGGGATATTTACTTTCTGATGGGGTTATTGAGGCGTGGTGCCCCTCTTTCACTATCAGGATCCGCCCATGGGGGTGAATCTGTCAAAGATTATATTCTTCAATTCTGTACAAATGGATCTTAGCCCAGTAGAGATGACCATTTTATTTACCTATGCTAGATTGGCTGGCAGCGCGACTCTTCATTTGGAAAACAGATCTTACATGCAGTACGCCCTGGAATGCTTGGAACCAAAGGTGTTCAACTGGTCTGAGTCGGTACTTCCTGTCATCAAAGAACAACTCTCCAAAGTAAATAATGGAAGATCCAAGAATTTTGGCTATGGTTCCATCTTGACTGCTTTTTCCTTGGAGAGGATTCCATTGATGCAGCCTCAGAACATTTCACTGGGATTGCCAGCACAAAGGGTGTTTCTAGGAAAACTAGTGTCTTTTCGATTTGCTAGCCCTCTAGGATTGGCAGCTATACTAGAAACAAACAATTAAAGTAATTTGCAATTTTCTCTATGTATGATAGATAAGAGAGAAGCAAAGGGACCAACCTAGATCTTCCGCTTGAATCCTTGCTTGATTTCTCTCCCCCTTGATAGAGCTTGCAACTCCTCTCCTACTTATTCCACTTAGAGAATACCTATAGAAACAAAGTAACAAAACACCATCAAATCATCTTAATCTATTATATCATAAACAATGCAGAATCCGAAATACAGTGAACATACAATGGAATTCACAAATAACAACATTCACAAATACATGATTGTATGGAGGAAAACTCAAAGAACTTTATTAAAGTAGAAGGGAGAATTACAACCCAGTTGTCTAATCCAGCATCATCCTCCTAGCATCAAATCCCTCTTCACCTCATGAAAATCAAGATCACTCAACATTACAATACTCTTTCTCAAAGACAAACTATCAGCACTTCCTTACAAATTACAAAATTCTAGCGTCTAGATCTCTCAGATGAGGGATCCATTTATAGATGTTTGCAAGGGTGTAAGTCATCTCTAGGGTTTTGATTAGTGTCATTCCACTTGTTGTTCTTGGTTCCACTTGGAGATTTCTTGGATCTCTTACTCATCCCTGGGTGAATTTAGAGAGGCAAGTGTCATAGGAGAAGTTTCTAGAAGATTCCATGAGCATCCACTTAGCAAATTGTCTCGGACATTTTTCCATTCTCGTTCATTGCACCCCACAGAAGGCCTCTTTAGTATGCATCGCACCTGGCTGGTTTATACATCGCACCCTGACAGTGGAGTAGTCAGTATGGTCCTGTTTTGGCTAGTTCTAAGTGGTTTTTCAAGTGGAACTTCTGGGGAATGATGTAACCAGTTGACCTTGATCCTTTACGGTATGAAACAACACTTTTAGGGGTTAAAGAGCCCTAGTTTATCGACATATAAGGTTTGGGTTGAACCACCCAAATATGTCTATAATAGAGGGACCCACAGATGTAGAGATGGGTTGACCTTATGGCCAGACATGCTGGTCAATCACAAATTTCCTTCTCTGATGCCTTTTTCAAGTGGTTCGACCATTAGGAGATGGTCTTTGCAGAGTATCCATACATTGGGATGGATTTTTGAGGCGACCCAAATTTGGCATTACCAACTGGTGAGCAGTGGAGTGTTATGGATAAAATGATTCGACCACATCTTTGTTTACTAGTTTTATAATGTTTTTGTGTTTTTAAATGTTATCAAGACTAATCAAACTCATATATTTGTGTAGATATTGGGCCAATGCGACCAATGGCATGCCCAAGGGTGGCAGCTGACATTTCAGTAGGGGAGGCTATAGGGAGGGCCATCCTTCGCGATCTGGACATAGCAGAGACCCTGGCAGTGCTATAGGAATAGATCGAGGGTCTCACTCTCGGTATTTAGGATGTGAGGACCGACGCGTTACCTCTGAGGTTACAGCGCCATACTATTGGTGTGCCAAGTTGATGGACCAGTCTCTTACGTATGATTGCACAGGCTGTGACATGTTATCACCAACATCAGTAGTCTAGGATGCTTTTCTGCATTCATTTTTGAGTTTCTTGGTCATATGACTGATTTTGTCTTGGACACAAAACATTTTGTAAAAACTATAAACAGTTATATATTTTTTATTTTTGGAGTTTTATTTTGGTTAAGTTACGCGATCCTGATGCAAATGTTAATGTGAAATGATTTTCTTTACAAATTCTGCAAATGTCTATCTAACACATAATTTTCTAATGAATCAGTTAATGTGTTTAAGTTTCTGGAAATGTGTTGATATTGAATGGAATCAAACTGTCTTTCCAAAATCTTGAATCTTAGGAACATACGATAAATAGCTAGGTTCTGAATGGAATAGATGCCAGTAAGATGTAGAATGACAAGTTGCGAATCTAGCCTGACAACAAGTTGGCATATGCCATGCGAAATGGCATTAGAGAGAAGCTCAATCAATGCGCTATACTCAATGATGTTGTTCGTTGATTGGGCAATACATATCCCCCTTAAACTCACTAACTCACCGCTTGGAGCAAAAATGGCCCAGGCTGCAGAAGACAGGTTCCAAGTACTACAACTAGCTCTGTTGGCATACCCAAAAAATGGTTCCAAAAAGTCTGACATATGCAGCAAATGTAAAATGGATTATCTAACCAAAATGACAACTCTAAAAGAAAACAAAAAAGTAACAAAAGCATATATAGAAAGAGATTACTACACTTAATCAAGCATAGTAACGCTTAAGATACAACCCGTTTCAAGGTTGCGACAGTGGAATCCCATCATAATCGACTAGCTCGTAGGCTCCTTTTGTCAATACACACTTAAAAATTTAGGGGCCCATCCATAATGATTTGAACTTACCTGCTCCCAATTTGTCAGAGTCCTGATCATAAAGCAAGGCCAGGTAACCTTCTGAGAAGACACGAGGCTTGACATTTTTGTCAAATTTCACCTTGACACATTTCTTATGTGCTTCATTAGCCAGTGCGGCGTCATGAAGGGTTTCATCCAAGTGGATTAGTTCCAAGAAATGAGCCTCTTTCTCTGAAGTTTCGGGAAGTAGATCAATTGCAAGCTTGAGAGACGAAATTTTGCACTGAATTGGTAAGACAACTTCTAGATCATACACCAACTGAAAAGGAGTAAATCCGGTCGCATTTCTCACTGACATCCTATATGCCCACATAGCTAAGTACAGGATTAAATTCCAATTCCTTTTGTGGACTCCAATCATTCTCTGCAACATGCGCTTAAGGACTTTGTTGATTGCCTCAACGTGTCCATTAGCATGTGGATAATATGGAGTAGAACTATAGTGGGATAGTCCTAATTTGGCAGTCAATTCAATCGTCATGTGATTACGAAAATGCGATCCATGATCTATGAATATAGCATGTGGAACACCAAATCTAGAGACTACATGATTAAAAAAGAAAAGAGCAGCCGTTTCACCGCTATTGTTTAATGTAGGCATCACCTCGGCCCATTTTGTAAAAAAGTCGACAACGACTATAATATACCCATGACCCCCAGCCAAGGTGGGGTTACATGTCATGAAATCTATGCCCCATTTAGTGAATGGCCCAACATCAACTACTGGATGTAGCAGTGCAAGTGGTAATCTGGTTTTGCGATCAAAAATCTGATAAGCATGGTAACTTCTGACTGCAATTATGCAATCTTTGAATATATTGGGCTAGAAGTAACCATCTCGTAAGATCTTTTGTTCAGTAGCATAACCAGATAGATGCCCCCCACACACACCTGAATGACAGTCATTCAGAACTTTTTCGGCCTCCTCATGCGTGAGGAACCTTGACAGAACTGTATCAACACCACGACGGTAAAGTGTATCACCGAAGATCATGTAGTCTTTGGCTTGGTATCAAATATGCCACTGTTCAGAGCGAGAGGTGTTTGGCCTAAAATTTTGGGTCTGGAGATAGATCAGTATATCTCCATACCATGGATCACTTGACAATATCAGAAACATAGTCTCATCCATGATTGATGCTTTAGATGTTAAATCATTGGACGACGATGGGAGGTCACAAAGTAACTCTGCAAATACGAGAGATTTCTTTGATTTGGATTTGGTGAATTCGAAATCAAACTCTTGCAAAATGGCTATCCATTTGAATATTTTTCCCCTAGTAATTGACGCGACAGAATGTAGGTCATAGGGTTGTAATCTGACACAATGGTAGTTTTGCGAAAGAGAATGTAGTGTCGAAATCTATGTACTGCTTAAATAGCTGCTAAAGCCAACTTTTCAACATAAGAGTACTTGATTTCTGTATCATTAAGGTTGCGACTTAAATAATATATAGGATGTTCTATTCCATTATCTTCTTGCACTAAGACCATGGCGATGGTTATATCTGCAGCGATGAGATACAGGTTAAAGTCGTTTTGATAGTCAGGAGCATACATTAATGATGCTTTTATCAGGGAACCTTTTAAAGCATCAAATGAAGCTTGTGCAACCTGATCCCAGTGAAAGGGTACTTCTTTTTTCAAAAGACACATATAACCTTTAGCGAGTTCGGCATAATGTGGAATGAACCTCCTCAGAAAGTTAGATTTCCCTTGGAGTTTATGAATCTAAAGAAAATTTGAAGGTGGAGGCATGTCAAGGATTGCCTAGACCTTACATGGGTCGAGTCGAATTTCGTCCTTAGAAACTACGAAACCAAGTAATCGACTGGAACCAACACAAAAACACACTTTTGCAGATTGAGTCATATCTTGTAGTGTCGGAAATGTAGAAATATGGTTCTCAAATGCTACGGATAAGTAGTCCGCTTTTGCGAATGAGCCAGTAGTTCGTCGAGATACGGTTGAACGATGTGCTTGATGTCATGGAAGGTGTATTTCATTGCCCTCTGAAAAGTTTCCCCCGCATTCTTCAACTAGAAAGGTAGTTTACGGTATGCGAATGTGCCCCACAGACATATAAATGTAGTGTTCGACTGGTCCTGTGGGTGGATATTGATTTGGTTGTACCGGGAAAATCGATCCATAAATGAAAAGATTTTGCATCCGGCACATTCATCAATTATCTGGTCGATGAAGCGTGTGGGGTGGTTGTCCTTTGGACATGCTTGATTTACATCCCTATAATCAATGCACACTCTAATTGTTCCTTGCTTTTTCATCACAGGAATAATATTCGATACCTAATCAGTGAGAGGAATAGGGTAAATGAAACCAGCATGTAAAAGTTTTTCAACTTTTTCCTTAATGGTAGCGGCTTTCTTTGGTTGAACCGGTCGAATCCATTTTCGTACTGGTTTGACATTTCGATACATCTTGATTTTGTGTTCAACGATTCTCGATTCAATGCCTGGAATTTCTTCATATGACCATGCAAAGACATCTCTGAATTCACGAAAGAGAGCGCAGTAAATCTCCAGTTCTGATGAAGAACATGACTTGCCAACATGAATATTCTATACAACATTAGGTTTGGTCGAGATATTTATGGCGATAGTTTCTTCAATATTGGACAGATTTCGCTCGAAATCCGCCGTATTTATAGTATTTGATAGAAAATAAAAAACTGAAGGATGATTAAGGTCGCTTGAATAATATTCATTGTTATCTTGAAGGTGGGAACAATGGTGGTAATCTTCCAACTGCGTCTCTCCTATCATCATCGACTGGATGATTCCTTCGTCTGTAGCATGTATATAAGACCAAACATCGGAATAGGTACCATACTCTAGAGACCTATCTATCCAAACACTCATTGAGTGTTGATTTGGGTTTGCCGCCCAGGCCCAAAAAATTGATTGCTACAAAGATTCTATGGTGCTTGGGGGCCAACAACTCGCGATGATCCACACTATCAAAATGGTCATATTTCTTCTTAATCTTAGATGATGTAGAAGATATCATATGATAGGTTTCCACTGTGGCCACTTCAGCCAGATCAGTTGGAGGTGGGAGGGCAAAAGTAACCATCAAGGAGGGGTCTTTTAAGAGACCTACTTCGACATTTTGAAGAGATTGAGAACTTCCATGGATCAATGGAATGCTTCCAGTAGCTTGTGAACTATTGGGGAAAAGGTTAGTTGGTGAACGATTGTAATTTGACCTTGGAAGGGAAATGCAATATTTCTAAAATATGTTGACACAACGGCGGCCATAGCATAAATCCAGGGCCTTCCCAGTAAGATATTGTAGTCAAGGTTTCCATCAATGACTTCAAATTCAATTTCTACTATCTTGCCCCCCAGTTCAACTTGCAAGTTACTTAAAATCCCATATGGCGAGTATGTTCTTCCATCGAATGCTTTTAATGTCATTGATGATCATGACAAGGGTGGTGATCCTAAAGTTTTCCAGCAACTCATTAACATAATACAGGTAGATGCCCCTTCAATTATTATTCGATGAAAAGTTTTATTGAGGGATTTTACCTGTATAAGGAAAGCGAGTTCAGATGGTAACTAAGGTTCGTATCCTTTATGGCTAAAGACCACAAGATTGGAATCCGCTGGATCAATCCCACCTATTGTTGATAACAAAGCCTGATTTTGGGAGGGGCAATTCTGCAGTACTTCAAGTGTCGACATAGCGGATGGCGATTGAGCCAAATCCTCCACTATATTATAATTCTATGTTGCTAGAGCATGAGGATTAAATGTCGATTTATGTACTAATCCCTTTGGCAACTTTACTGTTAATTCAAGAATGATGGGTGGAACAACTTTTGGTGAAGTTTTTGTCGAACTACTAGGTTGATCTGTAGCCTTGTTGTTTGATGAGTATGGATTCCCATAATCTTTATTCCTTGTTGATATCAAAGCATCATTTTTCTGTTTCGAGATGGATAGCATAAGAAGTTGGGATGGGAAGCATGATCGATAGCAACCAGATTAGTTTCTGGGTTTGGAAATGGATCAGTCAACACCACTGAGGTATTTGAAGTCTTTAAAAATTTCACAACTTCAACTTGATGTGGAAAATCTTTTGTGTAATCCTCGTCATTACATATTAAACATGGATAATGAGGTTTCTTTTGCCCACCAAGGTTCTCAGATTATTTTTCAAGACGAAAATTCTCCTGTTTCTTCTTATTATTCTTCCCTTTCTTCTTGCCCCCTGGTTGCTTTGGATTCTTTCCTTTGTCAAATGACATAGCGTTAATATCCGAGGCAAGAGTTTTGTCATTTAATTTTTGACTAGACACTGTAAGGGCTTTACCACATGGAGCCTTTGCAGTTTGCATGCTTGAGGTACCGATCACACCATCACCAGTGTGAGGGTCCCTGTTTGATTTAGGAGGGGGAGGAATGGAAAATTTTGGTCTGAGAAAGTCAGGAATTTTGTCGTAGAGTGTGCCAGACTGAGTATATATCAAGTCTAAATATTGGGCACGAGCAATGACTTGCTCTTCAGTGGAAACACCTCCTTTTTCCACATCCTCAATAATAGAAGGCAATAAGGACTTAATAAACCACTCGGCTAAAAGTTGATTAGGAACATACGTCTTTACCATTCGACGATGACGTTGCCACTCATGAATATCATCAGATATGTGAGTGACTGTTGTCTGTTTAAAGTTGGTAAGGAGTTCTATTCCCGTTTCGTACCTTATGGGTAGCTGAAAGTGGGTTAGAAAGGTAGTGGAAAAGGTGTTGAAGTTATCAAATGAAGCCCTAGGCAATTCAATATACCGTTTCGCTATCAGACTAGTTAGCGTTCTCTAAAAAAGGTGAATCCTAATCGAATCATCATTGAGGGTGTTAGATGACTACCACAAATGAAAAGTCATTATGTGATTCGATGGATCTTCACATGGATTTCCATTGAATTTAGGAATATCGGAGGGAAGTTTATGAGGAATCGTTCACCACCAATGGGCGTATGCAATTGGATCATTTTTCAGTCTGTTCAAATATAGTAATTCTAGAGTTGCTACAAAAGGAAACTGTTGATTTAGGTTTGGTGAAGCATACCCAGGATAATATGGGATCACCTGAGCAATAGGTATTTGCATACCAGCATAATGTATCTGATGCTGGTAACTTTGATAAGGTTGTTGGACATAACCATTATAGTATGGTTGTTGAAAAAAAATTTGAAAATGCGGTTGTCCATTACCTACAAAGCCTTGTTGCTCAGGTCCTCGGTAAGTTTGCTGGAATTGCGGTTGTTGATATTGTACCAACCATGGTTGTTGGACCATTTGCTGTTGCCCAATATTGGAAGATTGACCAAGATGTAGAGTGATAGTAGCCTGATTCATTCCAGGTAAGGAAACACTAACTTGAGCTTGTGATTGAGTCGTAGAGACAAGAGGTTGTTGTATTGCAACCTAAGAGACTTGAGGTTGACACGCAACAGGCAATGCTTGTACTTGCGACACAGTCACAATAGTAGGTGTAGTGGGAATATTCGACATAGGTTGGACTGGTTGCACTAAATATACAACCCTTGGTTGTTGAGGCAGTATTGGTACCCAACCGCTGGATGTAATTCCAATTCGACCAAAATTTTGTTGTGAACTATCATATGGTTGTTCTCCAAGAGGGAACATTGAAAAAGCATACTACCCTCCATATGGTGGCAGTCTAGTGTCCAAAGGATATATCAGTCTTTGAAGACTAGTCTGCCCAAATTGATACTGGCATGCAGGATCAATTTGCTGAGTTTCCACATAAGAAATACCAGATGGGATTTCAGATGAACAAATAGGAACATACCATGTCGTCGAAACAGTCCATGAGTGGAATCTAGCTAGTGATTGATAACTAGTTGGGACAGATGGTATACCGGCAAACATTGTAGGAATGGCCGTAGGAAGCTCTACCGTAGCTGTATCAGATGACATAGTCCTAGATGTTGATGGTTGTTCAGACATGTTTTGTCTATTCAAAATATTTCCTAGAAATTCGACATGAAATTTTGATGAAGGATAATTAAAAGAACTAACTTAAGGAGTGGAAGGATATAAGTGGATCCCAGTTCCAAAATGTAATGGGGTACTGGATGGAATATCCTCTACTATATCCTCTATGGCAATCAGTCCAGGTGGAAGAGGTAGACCGTTAGGTCCATAAAATATTTATGGAGCCGAAGAAGCTATAGATTCTTCAGTGACAGGTACTGGAGGGGTGACACCTTCTGAATTCTGGAAATCAACTTCCAGATGTTCAAGTAAGTGAACTTCAATCTCTGGATCAGCTCTAGCTGTAGCTGTTTTAGGTATAGAAGTGTCTATTGTTACACTAGGATCAATTCTAATGTCCTCTTGTAACTGTGGAACTCCTTTTGTAAAGGCAGATGTACTAGAAATGATCGGAGTAACTGTAGTCTTTGATGATGTTGAAACACAAGTTTCAAATAAACCAGGAGAATTGGACTCAATTAAACAAGATCATTTTGCTCGAAATGGTTTCGTTTCCGAAGTCAAAGACAGTTGACTCGCTAGGCTCCGTGAACGATGGGGTTATTATTTACTTTCTTCCACGATTGCGGATTACTTGATCAACTCAAAATTAAGGGGCAAAATGTTATTCCGAATTAAATAAATTTTAATGATGCTTTGACACATCTTTTCTTTTTCATTTTTTAAGAGTTGAGAAAATGCTAAAGATGACTCTAGTCCCCTCCGATTTTTAATGAACCTGAAGTGACAAGTGCTCAGATGGACCTTTTCTTTTTAGGAGTCGAAAAGGAATGAAAGTGACTACTCTGGAAATCTAGACAGAGGGATTACCAAGCCAACCACAAAACTGAAATATACACCTTGGTGATAGATTAAAGAGAATTTACCAAGGACTTATGTACGACAGTCAATCTTCCCGAATGTTGTGTTTAGTGCATTGTGATCGATAGGGCGGTAGACATGGCTTCCTATGGATAAAGGATATAAGCCTATTGTGGTCTCCCAATATATACCTGACGGTACGGGGAGCACAAGTCTGTGCTAGCACTTGTATCAAAGAGGAGGAATCACCCAACCTTCGATGAAAACAATAGTTACTAGATTTTACAACGGCGGAACACGTCTCTAGCCTAGACCTCTAAATGTGTTGCATTAGGTTCTAAAGCGTTGTTAAGTTCATTGAAATTTATTTTACAGTTGATCTAGTTTAGAATTTTTCCTTTCAATGGTTCACTGCATGATGTAGATGTAAAATTCCTAAAAATGCAATCTATAATGATAACCAATCGTTGTTTATTTTTAGCAATGCAAATCCTAGCTACTAAGGAAAGAAGATTCAATTTCTTTCAAACAAAGAGCAAAGAGCACACACTAAATGAACTTTTCCTAAATCATTTTACGCACACAGTCTAAATGCAAATGAAAATGAATGTATTTGTTTTTTGTTCCCCTTAATGTGAAAAAATGCCAAAAAGGAAAACTAAGTAAAGATCTAAAATATTTTTTACTCAAAGCAACATTTTGACAATTTCTTTTCAAAATGGAAAGGAAGACTAAACGACACTTTTTAATTTCAAATAGAAAATGATTTTGACACTCCAAATATCAACAAATCAAATCAAATACATGACAAAATGTTCAATCGACTATGTAGAGAAGGAAGACTCAACGACACTTCTCTTTTTTGACAAAAAATGACAGTTACGACACTTTTTGTACCAAAGTGACAGTTTGATTTAAGCAACTTTTCGACAAAGGATCGTAAATGATGGACAAATACATAAAAACATTTTCTAATCCTAATCAATGGAGGTTAAACTATGTAATGCAGGCAGGCTTCAACAATGAGATATTGTTCATAAGCAGCAAAAATCAACTAAACAGAGCTGAAAACAAAGACAAAAAAACCCAAATTTCAAGAGGAGAAATAGGATTACTCAGTCATCGCACCTGTGCTTCATAGAAATAGGGATGCATCACACCTGCTACACTCGGGAAGTGTGATACATACTGGCTTCCAGTGACAGACAGTGCGATGGGCCAAGGAGCACAACTGAGATGGGTTTTGGCTCAAATTTACAGCTAATTTTAGTGATTTAAGTTGAGCTATTATGAACAGTATAGAGAAAAGTACAGAGGTATGAACTTTAGAGGTTACTGAGCTACCGAAAGGGCAACTAGAATGCTTTTAAGTTAGATGTTAAATTCATAAACTAAACTGGGGATTGACTGAAGTAGAATTCATCTACTTTGCAATTACAGAGCAAGAGCAGTTTGAAGGCTATCTAGCTAACTTCAGGCTCCGTTTATAGTTTATAAAACAAACAACAACAAAAAACAAACAAACTATTCGGTCCCTAGTGGAGTTTCCATTTTGTTTCCAGGAAAACTAGTGTCTTTTCGATCTACTAGCCCTCAAGGATTCAAAATTATCCTAGAAACAAACAATCAAAGCAATTTGGGATTTCCTCTATGTATGATAGATAAGAGAGAAGCAAAGGAACCAACCTGAATCTTTCGCTTGACTCCTTGCTTGATTTCTCTCCCATTGTATAGAGCTTTCAACTCCTCTCCTACTTATCTCACTTAAAGAATACCTGTAGAGGCAAAGAAACAAAACACCATCAAAGCATCTCGATCTATTATATCATAAGCATTGCAAAATCAGAAATACAATGAACATACAATGGCATTCACAAATAACAACATTCACAAATACACGATTGTATGGAGGAAAACTCGAAGAACTTTAATAAAATAGAAGGGAGAATTACAACCCAGCTGTCTGATCCAGCATCATCCTCCCAACATCAAAGCCCTCTTCACCTCATGAAAAGCAAGAACACCCAACAATACAATGCTCATTCTCAAAGACAAACTATCAACACTTCCTTACAAATTACAAAATTCCAACCTGTATATCTCTCAGATGAGGGATCCATTTATAGATGTCTGCAAGGGTGTTAGTCATCTCTGGGCTTTTGATTAGTGTCATTCCACTTGTTGTTCTTGGTTCCACTTGGAGATTTTTTCGATCTCTTACTCATCCCCGGGCGAATTCAGAGAGACAAGTGTCATAGGAGAAGTTTCTAGAGGATTCCATGAGAATCCACTTAGCAAATTGTCTCGAACATTTGTCCATTCTCACTCATCGCACCCCACAGAAGGCCTCTTCAGTATGAATTGCACCTTGATAGTGTAGAAGTCAGTATGCATTGCACCCTGACAGTGGAGCAGTTAGTGTGGTCTAGTTTTGGCTAGTTCTGAGTGTTTTCTCAGGTGGAACTTTTGGGGAGTGATGTAATGAGTTGAGCATGATCCTTTTGGGTATGAAACAACACTTTTAGGGGTTAAAGAGCCCTAGTTTATTGACATATAAGAGTGGGGTTGAAGTGCCCAAATATGTCTATAACAAATAGGGGTAATAGAAAGATACAAAAAGGCCATGAACAGAGCCTAACCTCGTTTTCTCCTTTGGGGACCATGAATTGAGGTCAAGATCTGCTTGCTGCCATAAAAACACAGTTTTGCTTTCCCCTTGCAATTTCTAGTGTTACAATTTTATTTAGAGGTTAATGTTTGCTTCATATCCATTTTTCCATACTCATTTTTGTTTCTGCAATAAATCTCTTTCCATGCTTTCCCTTCCATATAGCACTATTCAACATTTTATATTCCTAGATCAGAATTTAGGTTAACATGAGATATAGTTCTATTTTTGGTGCAACTAGTTCTTTTCCTGCTCAGTTTCAGTGTTTTGATTCGTAGCTCTCTTATAGTGCATCTCTGCTCATAATAAGTCAATAAAGCAGCTATCACCATCTCGTTTGCTACATGTTTCACAGGTCATTCATATCCCTTCGCCAATCTGCCCTAATTTCTGCATTTTTCTCATAAACTTTCCTCTCGTCTCTTGAAAAAATCCAACCATCATTTTCTTTCCTAATCCTGCTTGATGAACCTCAGACACCTTAACACATCCCTCTAGTCTTCAACTACCCTTTCCCACCAATTTTCTACCTTTAAACCCTCTAAAACAGACCTCAAAATCCTCCTGTAGATCCTCTTGTAGAACCTCCTGTAGATCCCCTGCAGCCTCCTGTAGAATTTCCTGTAAACTGTGTCTTTTTGAAGTCTGATTGCAGGGAAAGCCTCCAGAAGTTTTCCAGAGGCCTTTTAGGACCCCTCCACACCTTCCTACACCTCTACATATCCCATGGTTTCCCTCCATCGCCACCTAATTGCTGCCACATCCACAAATAAATAAATTACATGCATAACAATTTCACATAAAATACATAAAAATCCAAAAAATATTTTTTTTTCTTATTTCCTTCTATAAATGGCTTGAATAGGTGTAGTTTACTTCCTCATTAGGTAATGGCACTCCTTTCCTATATTTTCACCTCTCTTTTTGCAAAAGTAGGGTTAGTCAGTAAATTAGGGTTTGCTAGGTTTACTTCACATTTCAGTCTTCTTTCTCTTTCTGCAAGTAGAATAGCCTTTGTAGAGTAAGCTTTCCTTTCTTTGATCACATATAAAGGTTCTTCTAGAATTCAAAGAAGTTGGCTTGAGATCCTAGTGATTGTGCGCCAGTTGACCATGTGACAGCCTGTAGTAAGAACTAGTACTTGTGCATACAACACATTTTCTTCCAAGTTTGTTATGAACTATCGGGTTGATAAAAGTAAAGTAGGAAGCCCCAGGATTTGCAGCATTATTGCTGCAATACTGGTGCTCACTAGAAGGTTCCTCTACATGAGCAACAGGAGCTCCATAGGATTTGGCTCTTGTTTGTAGAACTACCATTTTAAAGGTGTAAATGATATAAGATCCTTCACCAACTAAAGGATGTTGCGAACCACCGTTTCCCCCTTGCGGGGGTTGGGGTTGGTTTGGAAAAAGGTTTTGCTGTTGTTGGGTGGGGAAATGAATATTAAGGACAATGGGGGTCCTACCAGTATCTTTTTTAGCAATGTATTCTGTGCATTCCTAAAGACGCTAGCAGCGATAGGTCATGTGGTCTTCAGCACATATTTTGCAAGGGAATCTGGTGGGTTTATCCTTTCCATCGTGAGGAGGAACAACAACCTTCTTCTTTGGGTTTTGCTGCTTTGTTGATTGCTCCTTAGAAGGAGCAATATTTTTCTTATTCTTCTTGTTCTTACCATTGGGTTTTTGCGTAGATTGCATAGAGTTTATCGCGGTGGTAGGAAGAGCAGTCGATTTGGTACAGGGGTCCAATGACATCTGGGCAATGTGACCATCAAGTTGTTTTACAGCAGCCCCAGAGGTTGCGCTGATAATCCCATCGACATATGCTTCGGGGTGTTGAGTAGTGGAAAAATTGGAGTTACGAGGGGCATTGGGGATTACGTCATAAAGAGTGCCAGACTATGAATATATCAGAACTAAGTGTTGGGCATGACATATGGATTGTTCTTCTATGACTGCACCCCATAAGGCAACATCTTTAGCGATTTGTGGGAGTAGGCACTTGCAGAACTAGTCCGCTAAGAGATAGTCTGGGAGGGGAGCTTTGACTAACCTCCACCTACGTCTCCATTCATGTATATGATCAGAGATGTGGGTGGTGGTATCCTAACGTAATGAAGTGAGGAGCTCTTTCCATGTCTAATAGCAGATGGGTAGCTAGAAGGGCTTTAAGAATTCCATCGCTAGAGTGTTGAAGGTATTTACTGACGCACGTGGTGACTCAGTGTACCACTTAGCTACGTTGCCAGTGAGGGTGCAAGGAAAAACATGTAACCGAACACTATCGTCTACCATGGAGTTGGAAACACACCAAATATGATAGGTGTTGATATGGGTTCCCAGATCCTCCCCTTGTTTCCCTTCGAACTTGGGGATGTCTCTTGGTATTTTATGCGAGATTGGTAGCCAAAGAAAGTTATGATAGATGGGGTCATTTGTAAGTTTGTACAAGTCGGGGATATCCAATGTTGCCAAGAAAGGTAGAGTGTGTGGTACCCCCAACTTAAACCAAGGTGATGACATATGACTTGAGGATCCTTGCAGTCCTCCCAGCATTTGAGTCCCAATATTATACATAGGTTGCGTGGTATAGTAGTTCCCTTGGGGTATGGCGTTGTAGTGTGGATTTCCATGGGGAATGTGATGTTGGGGTATAGAATTTCCCCTAGGATAAGCAGTACCCCCTTGGCTCATTTGAATTTGTGAGTAGGGTTCCCCCATGGATTGCTTGGGACCTACTTGAGGATTCCCGCTCACCACAGAACTAACCATATGTCCTTGATTGACATAAGGAATGCTCATGTCAATCAATGACTGACCATGCATGCCTGAAAATGGAGGGGGAACTATTATGTTCCCAACCGGTATATGCATATTGGGAGTGCCCCCAGATACCTGAATCTAGGGGGTTGAACTGTACAATGGATTCCAACCATATTGTTGGTTAAGGGGACCCGCGCTAACGATGTTATATTGAGAATTATAAGGAGCGTTGTATGTAGAACTTGTCGAAGGTATAGAGTTTGGCACTAAAGGGGTGCAACCTGGCATAGGTTGGGTGTCGCTCATGGAGGGTGTCATGTGAGGGTTTGTACCTAGGACAAATGGGATAGCAGGGTTTGCCATCAACAGTGGTGGTGACTGTCAACTGTGGAAGTGGTGGGGGACCAAAAGTGTCCACAAAGTTCCATGACTCGTTAGTCATCGACGGGATGGATGGAAATGTTTCAACTAAAGAGATAGGGACTATAGGTGCCACAAGAACCAAGAGTGGGTCCAACAGATTCGTGAGCGGAGGGTTAAAGGGAGGAAGAAATCCTCCAGTAAAGAAATCCTCCGGCAAACTTGAATCGTCGGTTATCCAAACAAATTCCATGTGAGATCTAGGAGACTGATTCGTTGAAGATGGGGAATCCGGTTCACTAGAGCTCGATGGATCTTCCACAATGAGTGGAGGAAGTCCTAACAATCGTCTATATTGATGACAAGTGAAGGATGTATCCATGGTGACCGTTAATTTTTATTAATAAATTTTATCATGATATTTATTAAAGTGTAAATGATAGCACACGGTACCTAAAAAATATAAAAAATTGACTAAGTTGATCAATAAGCAAACAAAGGGAAATGACCCTGTCTGGTAAGCACCGATCACCGGAGATGAAACCCAGTATCACAATGAATAACAGAGAGATCTGACCAAATGTAAGTTACGGTTACTCTAGAGCTTCGCCCGAACCTCAGATTGAGGGGCCAAGTACTCTCATGAAGATGAGCACCCTCCCAAAAACTGAAGATAGAGTAGGTCCATCTGTGTTAGGTACCAGTCAAGTTGTGTAAGTCCCTAAAAGCTTGGCCACTAAGGATATGCTATGAAACCAACTTAAAAAAATATAGAAAAGATACATCAACGCCTTAGAAATAAGCCTCTTCGAGGGGGCAACCTCCTTTACATTACACAAATGAACAATTCTTAGATGATACAAATGAAAATACTTCCTTTCTATATATAGGAGTCTAAGGGGTCACAATATAATCAGGGTCGACATAACAATAATAATGTAAGGGAACAATAATAACAACATTGGGCTTTTATGGGGCACAATAATAACAATATGGGGACTACATAGGCATAAAAATATAATAAGGGGGTTGTGTAAATAACAATGAGGGGTTACACTAGTAAGATAGGGACCTAACATGCCCCTCTCCTTCAAAAAGTGTTGTCCTCAACACTTGAGTAGTTCTTGATGCTCCTGTATAAAAAAAATTTCCTCCCATGTGGAATCTTCAATTGGTAAGTTCTTCCACTTGATGAGATACTCTAAAATTGATTGATTCCGTAGCTATCGGGTTCTTGTTTCTGTGACTGCTCTAAGCTGCAATATGATTTTTCCTTCCTCATCAAGTTCTGGCAATATTGTTTGAACTAGGATCTTCTGCAACTTTTGAATGAGTGTCCACACTTCTTCATCCTTATTCCATTCATACCTTGTTTCGTTTATCCAATCTGGTTGGATAATAGAAATGGCACACAACAATGCTTCCACATCCTCATCCTTTCTTAAGAGTGCATCTGCCACAACATTTTGCTTCCCTTTTTGTAGATGATTTCAAATTCATAACCCAACATCTTTGTGACCCATTTTTGTTGCTCTTCAGAGGATAATCTTTTTTCTAAAAAGTATTTAATACTATCATGATCCATTTTTACCTTGAAGTGTCTTCCCATTAGGTAAGGTCACCATTTATTAAGTGCATGTAGTATTGCCAACATTTCCCTCTCATAAATAGATTTCTTGAGGGAAATTTGAATGTATGTATGTAACCATAAAAATACCCAATCTCCTACATAAAAACTTCTTTCATTGTGATGTTGATCTTGTTGTTGTTTCATTCGATTTTGCACCAAAGTGGTGTTATCCTTTAAAAGTTGGAGAACTTGTTGTTGATGCTCGATGTGATCTTTCACTGCTTAAATCTTTTTCTTCTTGATATGTCCTTCTATATTTAGAGTTTGAGGAGTGGTAATTTCTTCCAGTACATTACAAGATATGTTCGGATTCATTTCTTGATGCTCTATGTGATCTTTCACTTCTTGAACATTTTTCTTCTTGATATGTCCTTCTATCTTGATAGTTTGAGGAGTGGTAATTCTGTCCATTGCATTACAAGATATGGTTGGATTCATTTCTTATTTCTTGATGTGGTCTTTCATTTCTTGAACCTTTTTCTTCTTGATATGTCCTTCAATCTTAAGAGTTTGAGGAGTAGTAATTATTTCCAATGCTTTACAAGATGTGGTTGGATTCATTGCTTCTTTCTCCGGGGTTGGTTCCTGGTGTATATACTCTTCTTTTGATGTTTCTTGACCCTTTTCTTCCTCCTCTCCACAATCAATGTAAAATAATTTCTTCTCAGCACACTTATGACCTTTAATGTATTTTTATCACAATTGTAACAAATCCCTTTTTCTCTTTTTTCTTCCAATTGTTGTGGTGTAACCCTTATAGGTTGTGGAAGGTTAGGGGAAACAACATTTCCATCATTATAGTTGTGAGGGGTAGACTTTCTTGTTGCCATAATTTTTCTTTCCACTTTGTAACAAAGCCCTTTTTCTCCTTTTTCTTCCAATTGTTGTGGTGTTTCTCTAAAGAAGGTGTTGCTCTTTGTATCCTCATAATGTGCTATAATTTCCTCCGTGAAAATTGACCACATAACAAGTGGTTTACGAGAACAAAGCCCTTTATACCATAAAAATTGATCTTTCTCTAAATATGAAGATGCAATACATACCTTTTGTAATAGTGGCACACCATGTAGATCAAAATATTTCTCCATCTGTAGTATCCAATTTACCGGATCCTTGCCATCAAACTTCCTCATCTTGATTTTTCTTGATTTTAGGAGCTTGATCTTGAAATGACTATAACTCTGTAATTTCAGATCTCCGAGTTCTGAAATTTCTTCCTACAATATCTCTCTCAGTTCTCTTTCTAACCCCATAAGTCTGATGAGAATTTGATTATTCAAGAAAGAGTTATGCCAAATATCCCATAGTGACCCAATTATAGACTAGTTCAGTAGAGAGAACTTGTACAACATGCCACGTCTTAGTGTTTCTACCTTAGTACCTAAAACTAATATACAGAAAACTACAGGAAGTCCTCCTTCTGAAACTTCTTACGAAATTTCAATCTAATGCTCAGAACAAAAGTTATGACAATTTTCCATCGGTCACCTATTTGGAATGTAATTCGGAGTCTACAAAATCTATAAATTCGATAGATCATATCTACTAAATATAGCGAGCCAAAATCTGAATTTAGGACTAGAGATTCAGCGCGATTTATTATCAAATGGTTTTTTTTTAGCTTTTGAAACATCACAGAACAAAATTTATATCGAAAATTACACAATGACCTGTTTGGAGCAGTGAAACCCTAGAATCCAAATCTCTGATACCAAATGTTATGAAACCTGCTCACAAAAAGATAGAAAAGATACATTAGCGCCTTAGAAATAAGCATCTTCGAGTGGGAAACCTCCTTTACATTACACAAATGAACAATTCTTAGATGATACAAATGAAAAGACTTCCTTTCTATATATAGTAGTCTAAGGGGTCATAATATAATCAGAGCCGACATAACAATAATAATGTAAGGGCACAATAATAACAATAGTGGGTTTCTATGGGGCACAATAATAAAAATATGGGGACTACATGGCCACAAAAATATAAGAAGGGGGTTGTACTAATAAAAATAAGGGGATACACTAGTAGTATAGGGACCTAACAGGATACCTCGGATCATAGACACTATTGGGGGGGACATAATCACAAATAGTACGTTGTGTGGGCAGGAAACCTGAGTCCCTGACTCAACTCTGAAATCCTCGAAGGGATCCCCAATACATAGAATACCCAAAAGAGTTGCAAGTGAAGGTGGGCTACCTTCACTTACAGTCCGATGTTGTCTCGTATTTATCTCTGCTTTGACTAGAGTGGTCCTGGAAGTATGAGTGCAGAAGAAATTTTCTCTCTTTTAATGACACTAGTTTTGGTTTCTGATCTTCGGTAGTTTACTCACACTGCCTATCCCAATATCCTAGCCTGAACTAATGTTTGTAGTGTCCCTGGTAGGGGAGTTGACGTATGAAATGTGATGGGACTCTAACTAAAAAATCATGCACAAGACAATGCCTAAAAAATATTCAATTCAATGGAAACAAGCTTTATTCTACATGTGAGATTCTTTCACATATTCATAATTGTTCCATGCATCCAAGTCATTATAACACATGCATAACCAACAAAAATCTTTCCAATGTTTTCCTAACAACTATTTGAAACCAAAATAAAGCAGATTTTAACCAGCCAAGCAGGAAAATAAATAAAAAATGTCGATCTTTCTTTCACAAAAAATGTTTTAAGAAAGAGAAGAAAAAAAAAACTTATTTCCTAAAAAAATTTCTTTCAGGACACCGATATTGCTAACAAAATGCAGTCGTAGATCGCTTTCAGTCCATGAACAGGGTTCCCATCCCTTTGAGTTTACAGACACAGTTGTATATCAAGATTTGGGGGACTAACGCTCTGTAGCAGTGGCCACAGAGAATTACTGGGTCCACTATCACTCTGTGTGTGCAAACACAGAGCTTTATAAAGCACTGTGTAGTATGCTAACCTGCATTAGTGTGGGAAAACAACTCAAAACAGGGCTTTTAGGACCATATTCAAGTCTGAATAAATGAAGGTAGAATGAAGCAAGGTTTTGGTGGGCCAGAAAGGGAATGCAGAAGTATAGGGAGGCCTTAGAAGGAGGAGAAAACTGAGAACTATCCGGGTAAACCGGGAGCTATATGTATAATCCCCAGTGGAGTCGTCAATTTTGCTATAGGATAAAATGCACACTATATGGAGAATGGTGATACCCTCAAAGGTATTCCTGGGACCTCTGGTAGACCATAAGATTATCTGCAACCATCACAAAGTTACATGCATGTCCATAAACATTAACTAACTATCAAAGCAAAATAGGTGGATTATCTCAAGCCTCCGTGTAGATTTGCTGGAAAGCACAATGCAGCTAGGTGGAAGTTCCCTAAGCCGGCTCCAGATCAAGTCCTGCACATAGAAGAGATAAGCATAATCACAGCATACAACCTTGATAACTAATACATCAATACATAAAAGACATGTAGTTACACATAACTAAACTACTCATGCTAAAAGGTATTGGACAAACAAATAAATGAATGATAGTACCAACACCATGGAGTAGACAATGTAACTAAAGTTCTATATTAATGTGAAAAGAGTGATTACAACCATCTATTGCATCAGCCTTCCCTTACTCCTCCAACTTCTCTCTCTCTCTCTCCCTTCTTAACAAATTCTTATGCTTAGATTTGAGACTATGCTCAACAATCAAGTAAGTTATCCTTTCAAATGATTTGACCCTTTTCACCATAGCCCTAGCTTTGCTTATGTAGAAATTGAGTTAGTGTTTCCAAGTTCCTCCATGAGTTCCTTAAGGTAAAAGCAATGAAGTTGCCATGCTTTTCAACTTGTTCCCATTTGCCTCCTTCATTAGGATTAGAAATACCCCAAATACGTCTAACTTGAGATGTATCCTTACTTTTCTTGAGTAGATTTAGGAGAAAATATGATCTGGATTTAAACAGGAATACAAAAAATTATAGAGATAACTATAAACACAAAGATGCAGTGGAAATAATACTTCATTCCGTTAATGTAAAATACTGAGATATGCTTACAAACAAAAAATGGAAATAAACAGCTAGGGCGATGGTAGCTTATCTCTGAGAAGAGATGTGGTGGATACATGCCTCTGAAATATGTTACAATGAGGCTCTAAGGCCTATTTATTGTTGAGAAACAATGGAAAACCCTAAACATCCAAAACCTAACCCTAGAAGATGAAACGCCAAACTGTGGGCCCCGTTTGCGTAAATTGGTACATCAACTTCCCGGGGTCATAACTTTGGCATACAATCTCCATTTGATGCATACAATATCTCGTTAGAAAGATCTATCCGAGGACTACAACTTTGGGAAGAGATCCATGGGTCCATGGACCCATGTTGCTCCCAGGTTTCCCAAAAAACGTTGTTTAGGGCCTCAAAATGGCTCCGGAAGTTTAGGACCTGAAAAATTGCTAAAAATAGTAAACTATGCTACAATTAAGGAAACTGAAAAGATGAAAGAAGCAATGGTGGGAGTCCAAGTGGACTTGGTGGGTGACCAT
Source organism: Pinus tabuliformis (assembly GCA_031772625.1). Taxonomy (NCBI): domain Eukaryota; kingdom Viridiplantae; phylum Streptophyta; class Pinopsida; order Pinales; family Pinaceae; genus Pinus; species Pinus tabuliformis. The sequence continues at coordinate 252,691,369 of CM062815.1, forward strand.
TGATATCCACCTGGATCATTCCCCCCCCTCCTTAGGAAGTAATGGTCCCCATTGCATTGAGTTCCTCCATGAGATGAGGAAACCTCTGCTGAACTTGGTCCTTGGTGAGTTGCTTGCCCTAGTGAAGGAGTTGGCCAAATTTGAAAACTCGATATAGTTGTATGTTCTGTTGGCGAGTGTGCTTGATCTGTGTGTCCATGATTCGATCAGTTGCAGCTTTTTCCATGCATTCTGGATTTAACTCTGTGGGTGTGAGTTTTTCTGCAATATCGGATGTGTCTAGTAATGGTGGAAAGTATGGTTGAAGGTGGTCCACAATGAAAACTGGGTGCAGGGAAAGGAATGAGGCAATGCTAAGCTCAAATGCATCATCTCCCATAGCCTTGGTAATGGTGTAAGGACCATATCGAAGTGGTCTAAGTTTTTGATAGATCTGGTAAGGCGTTACTTTTGCAAATGCAACCAGAATTTGTAGCCCACCTAAAACTTGTGTGGCACTCGATGTTGATCATGTTTTTGATTGTACTTGGCATTTGATTTCTCCAGAATTTCATGGAATTGCTGGCGAATATGTTGGATGTGCTCAATGAAGTTGTTTGCGTTATTTGTTTCAGACTGGACATGAGCCGAATCTGCATGAGTAGTTGTGTTGAACATAGAGGAGGCTCTCATCCCATGTGCATGGATACTTTGAGTTGTACATGTGCAGAATGTGTACAATCATCCTGTTGAAAACCTCTGTCTGGCAATCAATTTGAGGATGGAAGGCTGTGGACTTAGTGGTGGGCTCCAGTATTGTAGCAATAATGCTACAACTCCTGGGGCTTCTGTTATAGACATTTTTGCGCCTTACAGCATGAAGCATGAAATGTCCATAATCTAAGGGATCCAAAGTCCCTAAACATGTTGTTCCTACCCCTAGAGGAACAAGGTCAGCAAACCACAACACTGAATAACAGTTCTCCACCTGAAAACACTCAAAAACAAGGCAATTCTGGATCATGTCAACTGCTACACTGGCTACCTGTGCTGAATGTCAACTCCTACACTGGCTACCTGCGCTGGGCGAGTTTGGCCAAGTGGCACAGTCATTCCTCAAGGTGTCAATGCCCAGGAAGCTTCCAAAATGACACTTGGATCAGGGAATTCGACTGGTGATGAGTAAGAGGGTCTAGATCTCCAAGTGGAAGCAAGAACCTCCAAGTGGACTCAAGAACTGAAGAATAAATGAAGTGGGAGAGGACACTAGTCAGCTTCATGCCAGCTACAAGCTGACTCATCCTTTCTCCAAAACTCCTATATATAGAGCTCTCTCATGAGGTCTATGGAGGCTGGAATCTTGTGAATGTAAGGAAGTGTTGTTGGTTTGAGTATAGAACTATTGGGTGATTTGCTTTGAAGGAGGTGAAGAGGAGATTTCTTTCTGCTGGAAGGTGATGCTGGATTGGGCCTTTTATGGTTGTATTACTTCCTGAACTTTACTTCTTCCATTAATAAAGCATTTGAGGTTCTTCTATATGCATGTGTCTCAATGGTGTATTGCTATACTTGTGTATTTGAATTATTCTAATCCTTGAATCAATTATGAATGTATGCTTCTTGTAGTTTCCCTCTCTTGCCATTTTGCAGGATCTTGGTGTAGTTGGGCCAGTGAAAGAGCAAGGATTTGGGAGCAAGCAGCAAAGAGAGAAGATTGGATCAATCATTAGTGGAAGACAATGGTTAATGGATCTCTTTCTCCCCTCTCTTACATATCATAAAGAAGTAATCTCGAATAGCTTTGCTTTGAGTGTTGCTGAGGTACTATCACCCTTAGAGTGGGATAGGGTCATTCCGTATTGGATACTTTTCCCAACAACAAATTGGCGACTCCACTGGGGATCGTATCTTGTTGGTTGTTTGTGTTTTTGCTATTCATTTCATAAACACAGGGAGTACCGAATCGAACTGCATTTGGATCTTTCAAATGCAAAGTAGAGGGCAGCTACTCTAGCTCAGTTTCTGGGCAAGTTTATGATTTGAAGACCTGACCCACAAGGACTCTAAATAGCTCTTAGTGATAGCTTTTCATCCTCCTTTTCATCCCTTCGTGTGAACTTGACTGATAGCTTCTGATTTGGCCAAAAACTGTGAATTTTTTAGCAATCTGTGACCCGGAAACTAAGAAAAACAAAAGTTTGTCTCTTCAGTGCAGGCACTGTGAAGGCAGTCTGCATTTCAGCGCAGTTCCCAAAGGGGCTACCTGCGCTGAAGGTCAAACTGCCAGTGTACTACCTGCACTGAACCATTTTTGCCTAGTGCTACTGGGGTTCCCTCCTGTTTATTGCCCTGTTTTCATCCTTGTTTTTGCAGCCAGTTACCAGTCAATGTACCTATCTGAAACCAACTTTCCTTGCCACTATTCCGCCTCAGTTGTATAAAGAAACTGTGTTTGTTCTTTGTGTATTTCTTATATCATTTACAGTTTCCCATAACGAAAGTGAACTAGTCTGGCTGTGGCCTCTTAGATATAGACCTGTGATAAGTGTTGTTTTGATCTTAAGAGTTAGTTTATTTGTTGTTCATAGCTGATTGAGCTTTTTCTTTCGTCATATGGTTTGAATTTATGTATTTCTAGTGTCGAAACAAGTAAATCTTAAGGTGTCTTTTGATTTTGGACAAGCTTGTTTGCTTTCACTTGAAATTGAATTCGAAATTATACAACAGCTTTCTTTTTGTATTGCACCAACATTAAGAAAGAGAAAAGAAATATTTGCATTGTGCATGTGCATTTTGATAGTTTGTATGTTGATTTAGGGAAAAGTGCATTAGTGTGTGCTCTATGATCTGTGTGAAAAGATGATGCCTTTCTTTTCCCTCAGTAGTTAAGATTTTCAAAGTTGAAAGACTGAAAAGCTTGCTTATCATCTTAGACTGCATTTAGGAAGTTGTATTATACATCTCGTGGTGATCCATAAAGGCAAACTGCTAAACAAGATCAACTTAAAATGAATTGAATTTACATAACAACGCATTGAAACATAACGCAAACACATAGAGTTCTAAGCTAGAGACGTGTTCCGGCGTCGTTAAATGTGATATCTTAGCGTTGAGTGGTTGGGTGATTCCTCCACGGTGAATCGATAAGTATCAATACGGACTTGTGCTCCCACGTACCGTCGCGTATATATTGGGAGACCCCTATAGGAACAAAGCCTTTATCCATAGGAAGCCGTGTCGGCCGCCCTACTAATTGCAATGCAGTGAACACAGCATTCACAAAGATCGACCACCCGTACCGTAAAACGTATTCTGTGGTTTTGCGAAAGGTTTGGCACACCCTCTGCCTAGATCTCCAGAGCAGTTTCTTTTGGCCTTTTTCAAACTCTATAACTGAAAAAGTCCATCCGAGCATTTGTCACTTCGGGCTCGTTAAAACATCGAAGGAGACTAGAGTCATCTTGAGCTTTTTCTCGACTCTTAAAAAGTGAAAAAGCAAGTTGTGTCTAAAGCGTCGTTATAAAATTTATTTTAAATGGAACATAATCACCTCCTATTCCTGCATTGATCTGTAGGTTGAGAACATGGAACGCCCCAACCAAGGAATTCCACATGATGGAAATCCTAGTCCTTTCTCCTCTTGGGGAGAAGTTGGTGCGCCCCACATGGCCACATTGTCGCTTCCAGGACTGACAATTGGCCTGCCTATTTGGCTATTCTCAACCAATGTAGTTCAGAACACCATGGTTCCTGAACGGTCGAGTCAATAGTTAGATGAGTCTAGAGCTGCCCACCAGCCTTCTACTTCCTATAATTCTTCCTCCAATCCTTCATCTTCGCAAGGTAGAGCCGGCAAAAGCCAAGCTCCCATGGAGAAGAAGGAGAAGAAGAAGAAAGAGAAGAAGAAGAAGGAGCCTAAGGCGACTGGGGGCAAGCAAAAGACATCTGACAAAAATCCACACACAGCACAGACCGGGCCTAAATCGCCATGTGTCATATGTAGAGGAGACCACTTCCATAGAGATTGTCCCTGTATTCCCCAGATACTAAAGGACTGGTCCCCTCGTTTGCACAGTTCGGGAGCATCAACCTCTGATAGCCATGTTGAATGCATACCGTCAATCAGCGAAAGTGAAGGTTCAAGACAAAGAGGGGGAGCAAGATCCCCCTGCAAACTGTGTGAAGGCGATCACACCATCCACCGTTGTCCCTTCTTAGACGAAGCGAAGAGAGTTTTGGAAGATCGTCCGGTTTCACCGTTGAGACTTCCTCCTGGATACAAAAAACTCGTGCCAAGTCCTTCGTTGGTTGAGAATACAGCTGGCCCGCTCAAGTGGTCAGCTGAAGTGTCAGTCATTGAGAATGAACCTACTGAATCCAGACCTGACGAAAGCCCAAAGGTCGAAACGGCAGTTGACCCGGTTCTTCCCTCAGAGGTTTCGTCCTCAAATGACACCGTCACTGAAGATTCATCTTCAAATGACACCCTCACTGAAGAGAATAAGGATGACACCATCCAAATTCTTTTCATCAACACCGACTCTGATGAGCATCAGGGCAATGCGCCCATTCCTTTATCGCAAGAAGGAACATCGTCAGGGTCATATCCGGCCGTGTATTCGGTCCCACCTCCAAGCAACCTGGTTGTGTCCTTTGATTGGAACCAACTAGGCAGACCCCGGTTGCCAGCCAGTGTACCATTCAGAATCATAGTCCAAATTTATAGAATGGTAATGGTTGGAACTATCATTGATGAAGGGGCATCTGTGAGTATCCTTTCCTCTATTGCTTGGAAAGCACTGGGTTCCCCGGAGCTTTTGCCTGAGATAAGAAATCTCTCGGGTTTTGATAAAGGAACCAGTCGACCATTAGGGATCCTCCCCAATGTGCCTGTTACATTGAAAGGGAAGACCGTTCAAATGAATGTGATGGTCGTTCAAGGACCCTTGGATTATAACCTACTCCTTGGACGAGACTATATATATTGCATGGAGGCAATAGTCTCCTCACTCTTTAGAGTAATTTGTTTTCCACACGAAGGAAGAATGGTCAAGCTCGTAGACCAACTTTCATTTCCGGGATCACACATCGCAAATAGTCACATACCAACCCTCAATGGTATATTCACTCAAGAAATGTCTCCACCCCCAGTCCTCCTTCCTGATGAGTGCGAGTGATTCGGAAAGATGGGATTGGAACCCAGGGGGCATGCATCCTGGTCTGCTTCAGGCAGAGGAAACCTTGGGTATAAGGTAGAATTTCCGCGAAAGAATATGACTAGTCCGTACCCCGTCCGTGGATGGAAGAGGGGTTGTTCTAGAATAGGATTCTTTTGTTAAGGTTACTTGTTTGACAAAGGTCATTCACCATTGTCTACTTCGGTAGACAGTGCCGAGGAGATGTTTTCATTTGATGGTGTTAACAAAACAATCTTTGGGTAACCAGAAAGAGGCAAACCTCACCCTTTGAAACAAATGTTTTGACGGATAAGTAGGGGCAGCCTTGAAATTTTACTTTATACCTGGGGGCATGCAAACCTTTTGGAGTGCAAGCAAGGGACGACTATTTATTTTTTTAAATTTTTAGGTCCTCCCTTTAAACCTGTAGGTCTAACCCTTTAAACTCGTAGGATTAGCCATTTCCGAACTTGCATAAAGAAAGGATATGAGGGAGCAAAGCTTAGTGAATATGAAGCTCCATAAAAAATAGAGATCTCACAGGAGACATTTCTTATCTTATGACTGGTATTTCGAGCAGTTTTATCGTGGAATTTATGCCCGTTAAAAAATAGAAAAGCGAGATCCGAGCAGTTTTAGCACATAGTTCATGCTCGTTAAAAAATAAACATAAGATTGAGCATTCAAGCTCATTAAAAAATGAACATACCCCAGTAAATAATCTCTATGATCGTAAATTTATTAGCCATAAAAAGCCTTGGTCGTGTTTGCACCTGCCACCTCCATTCCATTTGGCCAATCGTTCACCTCCATATGATTGTTTACCTATTTTGAGGAACAGCTGCGAAGAGTGATTTCACTTAGCCATCCTTGTGACACTGCCGTGATTGGAAAATTCCAACCTGTACCTGGAATTTGCTGCTATCCCTGTTTATCACTCGTTCCTCAAAAGACGAGTCTTCTTTGAGCTCTTTTCATCCGACTCGTAAAATATGAAAAGTTTGCCGAGTTTTGGCCTTCCAGCTCGTTAAAGTGACCGAAAGAGCTATCCCTCCTCTAGATTTTAATATTTTTGGACCTGAGGGATTATTACACAAAAAGGTCGAGCGCTTGTTTTATTCGGCTCGTTAAAGTTATCAAAAACTCATCCCTTCTGTATTGTTTTATACATTTTCGGACTTAAGGGATTAGATGACGATAAAGGAATTTTGGAGTTAACTTTCTGTATCTTTTCAGACTCTCTAAAAATGAAAAGGACCGAGTTTTCCTTGTCGTTAGACTCGTTAAAATGATTAAATAGCGGCAAACTTGTCTTTAGACGAGAACGAGTTTCCCTATCGCTAGGCTCGTTAAAACATAGCGATGGGCTTGCCCGAAGGGCAGGTTATAGAACAAGCATATGTTATCCTCCTCAAGCTTGACAAAAATAAAGAAGTACTGGTCAGAAATGACTGGGGAAAAATTGGGAGAACCTCAAAGCTTTAATGGTAGCAAGTCGCTCTTGAACATGACACTTTTCCTCCGTATCACATCGGGTTGGGTTGTTTCATTCACCGCTCTCATCACCATGGTCTCGCCAAACCATCCACATTTGGGGTAATGCTACCGATCCATCGCATCAGTGTCGTTATATGTTCAAGAGATGTTGTTCAGAAAGAGTCAACCGTGTCCCATCCACTGCCATACATTATCCTTCATCCACCCATGATCGCCACCCTGAGTCATATGTCACAGATTGTTTTCACCTCCATTAAAATCATTAGCTCCATTCCGTGTCACTGATGTGGGATTCATTAAGGCCCTCCTTTGACGGATCACTTCTTGTCGACTTCAGCTCATTATCCAAGAAGTTGATCTAGGAACAACCCCCTCAGTACTTTGAAGCTTGCATGCCTCAATGGCAAGTTTCTCACTTCCGGCGATAGGTATACATCAATGACCTTCGACCAGAAGATTTTGCGTAGTGTTCGACGCCAAGTCCTTTATTCACACCACGTGAATTATACTGCAGTACCTTGAGGGTCATTATCATTATCGATGATTCCTCTCGCGCTTGTTAACGGTTTACATCATTGACCGGTAATCAAGCGATGTCTTTCCATGTTCGACTTCAGCGCAATTCTCACATGGATCGACTTGTACTTAGAGTGAAGATCGAACGAGTTTGAAGACCTCGGATCTAGTTTCATCCATCCGGGCTGCGATATATATTCAGCAAATATAAAGACATTTCACATGTACATCATTGCAGCAGATGATCATCCTACTCAAAGGATGGTAATTTCAGCAGAGAATTATCAGTCTATCATCAGACGATCGTCTGTTCTATGTACCAAAATGAATTTATAAAGCTAGCATGGGAATGCTCGCCTCAGCTAGATCATGAAAGCAGAATGAAAAATAATGTATTGTATTGTATTTTATTACAGGTCACCTCTCAGCGATTGAATGAACTTCAGATCCTCCTGATAAAGCATTTCACCCGATAAACGACCTCATACTTTAGGGGGCAACTGTTATAGACATTTTTGTGCCTTACAGCATGAAGCATGAAATGTCCATAATCTAAGGGATCCAAAGTCCCTAAACATGTTGTTCCTACCCCTAGAGGAACAAGGTCAGCAAACCACAGCACTGAATAACAGTTCTCCACCTGAAAACACTCAAAAACAAGGCAATTCTGGATCATGTCAACTGCTACACTGGCTACTTGCGCTGAATGTCAACTCCTACACTGGCTACCTGCGCTGGGCGAGTTTGGCCAAGTGGCACAGTGATTCCTCAAGGTGTCAATGCCCAGGAAGCTTCCAAAATGACACTTGGATCAGGGAATTCGACTGGTGATGAGTAAGAGGGTCTAGATCTCCAAGTGGACTCAAGAACTGAAGAATAACTAAAGTGGGAGAGGACACTAGTCAGCTTCATGCCAGCTACAAGCTGACTCATCCTTTCTCCAAAACTCCTATATATAGAGCTCTCTCATGAGGTCTATGGAGGCTGGAATCTTGTGAATCTAAGGAAGTGCTGTTGGTTTGAGTATAGAACTATTGGGTGATTTGCTTTGAAGGAGGTGAAGAGGAGATTTCTTTCTGCTAGGAGGTGATGCTGGATTGGGCCTTTTATGGTTGTATTACTTCCTGAACTTTACTTCTTCCATTAATAAAGCATTTGAGGTTCTTCTATATGCATGTGTCTCAATGGTGTATTGTTATACTTGTGTATTTGATTTATTCTAATCCTTGAATCAATTATGAATGTATGCTTCTTGTAGTTTCCCTCTCTTGCCATTTTGCAGGATCTTGGTGTAGCTGGGCTAGTGAAAGAGCAAGGAGTTGGGAGCAAGCAGCAAAGAGAGAAGATTGGATCAATCATTAGCGGAAGACAACGGTTAGTGGATCTCTTTCTCCCCTCTCTTACATCTCATAAAGAAGTAATCTCGAATAGCTTTGCTTTGAGTGTTGCTGAGGTACTACCACCCTTAGAGTGGGATAGGGTCATTCCGTATTGGATACTTTTCCCAACAACAGCTTCCTATCTCTAATTTTATCATCCTGGTAGTTCGTACAAACTTGGAAGCGACGGTGCTGTATGCACAAGTACTAGCTCTTTTCGCAGCTGTCACTTGGTCAACTGGCGCAAGTCCGCTAGGGCTCAAGCCAACTTCAGAAGAAGCTTTCTAAATGATGGATGAAGGCTATCTCAAGGGAAATTGATCTACTTTGCAAAAATGAACTGAAAGCCAACCAAAGCATGGAAACCCTAGTAAACCCTAATCTGACTAGTTTAACCTCTATGGTGCAATAGTGAGAGTGCAAATGTCTACAAATGATGCCATTACTTCTAATGATGTGAAATGCATGAGCTCAAACTACTTCTATGAAAAAGAACATTGTTTTTGTATTTTTTCTTAAGTGGATGGAGTGATTATGAATTTGTTTCTTATTAGGGTTTGGCTGTGCAGAGGTGGTGCGAAGGGAGAGAAAGCTTGGGAACGGTCAGGAGGGCTAGGAGAGGTTCCAGAGGGTCCCTAGCATTAGTCCACAGAGGTCTACAACGTTCGGATGCCCAGCAACCAAGTTTGCAGGCTTCTACAGGATGTCTGCAGGGGATCCTACAGGAAACTAAATAATTCTACAGGAAGTCTGCTAACTTCTACAGGATGTGCTGTAAGTGGAAGTTTTGGGTGATGGTGAAGTGATGGAACGGTATGGGTGGATAGGTGAGGTGGAGATGGAGCTTGTGATGACTCAGGGGCAGAGAAACAGGGTGGAGAAAGAGTGCACGGAGTTGGTTGGTGGATAGAAGGATGGCAGCAACGAAAGGTCAAGAAGATGAAGCTACGTGGCAATGGATGAGTTGGAAGGTAAACGAGATGAATAGAGGTCGAGTAGGCGGCTTGAGGAGAGGTTAAGATGAAGAAGAAGGAAGTAGAATGATATGGAGAAGTGTAAATAAAACAAATTGCTTATGTCTTGCACCAAAAACGAGAATTCATTAACGAGTGCTACCTGTGCTATTAAATCAATAAACAGTGATGTAAATCATGAAGAAAAGTCGTGCATGGAATTGCAATGACGAAGTATGGCTCAAGAGCAAAAATGCATGGAAAGATCCATGATTAAACCGACTGTGTTGCAGCTTGCATGAAAGTAGAAAAGACTGCGTTTTTTTTGGTGGTTGGTATAGACTGCACCCCAATCCCTAAACAGAGATGGCAGTGGAGGCACTAACAACCTTTTCTTGGAGCTCCCGCGGATTACAAACCTCCTATCCTAATCTAATTAACTGAAAGTAATTCAACCATAAGCTAACCCTACTCAATCTTATTAAAGAAATCAAATCAGCAAACTATGTTCTTGAAATGCATATCAAAACAAGGAAACAAAGTGTTGGAAGGAAAGGTAAATAACACTACAAGAAGAGGAGATCTATTGCTCTCAGGTTGGGCCCTAACCTGAGAGCTATAGCTCCCTTAAAAGCTCAGAATTAGATCCAAATCTGCTTGCCTTTATTCGTAATCAAAAGTCTAATGTCATGCCAAAACTGGCTTACAAAAACAAACACCGAGCTATGCTCAAAAATTACAATATCAGTCCAAAAGTTCAAAAAGCTCCTAACAAAGGCTACGGCCTTCATATTTATACAAAATGAAGATCAAGTTGGCTTCCTCCATTCGTGGAGCTTGGCTGTCCAACTGAAAGTCAAACTACTGTAAAACTGCTGATCCTGTAGAACGTGTTGGCTGCCTTTAAGCTCGGTGGGGAGAGCTGTTAGAGCTCGGAGTTAAGGTGAAAATCACGAGGAGGGTCATCAAGACTGTGGACAACCTCCCTATGAACCCGCAATGTCACCTTTGCTGTCTCCTTGTCTCCATTTACGTGGTCTTTTGCTCTCTTTAATGCCAAAAACCTGAAATCATCATGTATTAGTCACATAGATATAATGTTTGCCCTTCTTCCTACAAACAACATGAATATACTAAGAAATGAATGCATAAGTGGTAAAATATGAATGGTTGAACAAGGTAAGTAAGCCAATATGAGCCCAAATTGTACCAAAAATTGGGGCTCATCATCACCCCCCAGCTAAACTATTTGCTCATCCTTGAGCAACTTAGTCCAAATCTTCATCCTTCATTGCTTTTACTGCTTCCCTCACATCCCAAGTCTCTGTGGTAGTGTCCTCTTTGCTGATATGAAACCCTGCTTTCCTGTTCACCTCTTCCCATTGTTCACTGTCATCCTCCTTTGTATTTCCTTCAGTCAACCCTAGCAGTAGTGGTGGGCTGAGTTTAAGGCCAATCCAGCTGGCCTGGAGGCTTTGCATGGATTTCTTGTAAAGGTCTACCCTTGCCAAAGCTTCCCTCATCTGAATTGGGGTATGGTACTCTCAGATTTTCAAGCTGTGTGCCAAGGTATTCCATCTGCGTGTACATGCTTGGGCAGCACTTTCTCCTAACAATCTTTCCATGTCTTCAAAATGAGCTATGGCTTGGGCCTTGTTATCACCTAGAACTACAGTCACATGTATATAATTTTTGTCCAAAGTTCACTGTCAAAAATTGGTGTCAAATGGGTTTTGTCCTATGTTTCTTACTTAGGGGGTCATGTTTCTAAAGGGTCTTGATGTGAATCATTATCTAATACTATTGGTCATCCTCCATCATGATTGCATAAGCTATGTCTTATCTTGTACATGTCACTGGTCCTTTCTGTATTTTCGCAGCGCAGTCTTATTGGTTGATTTTGCAGTGCAATGATGTTTTAGCCTTTTCGCAGCGCGTCAGCATCCAACCATTTTGCAGCGCATTTTGCTAATTTATAACTATCTGCGCTACGAAATCGCAGTTTCGGGCATTTTACAGCGCAGATTCCTAAAGGGTCACATCTGGGGATGAGTCATTGTCTCCGTCCGATTATTGTCAGTTGGCGTACCTCCCAAACACTTATGAGCCATCACTCCACCAATAGATCCATAGGCATGCACATAAAAATCATTCTAACGGTTTTGTCATGCATGAATGTTTTATGATGTTTGTAAATGATGCATAAAGTGGCCAGCTTGTGTGATAAGATATTTGAATTGCAAATGAGCCCGAGTTCAAACGAGCCCGAGTTTCTTTTTCAAGCGAGCCTGCGTTCTAAAATTTTTTGAATTTGCCATTTGAGTTGAAGCTGGTGGTGATTCTCTGTGCAAAAGATTTCGAAAGCGGAATGGAGAGGAAGGAGCATCGGTCTGGAAGATGTCACAGAACAGAGCCTGAAGGATTGGACCTTGCATTAAGAGATGAAGGTGTTAGGAAAGCTTTCAAGGATGCTGGCTGTTGGAATTTCTGTGAGAAGCTGCAGGGTGGCCATGCTGAGGTAACAAAAGAGTTTGCCTTGAACTTTACAGGTTTAAATTCTAGAGTATCTATGTTAGAATTTCAAGTATCTCCAGAGGCAATTGCTAATGTAACTGAAATTCCAAGAGGAGGGCAGGAGTGGTTTAAGAACTTTAAATTTGATTTGAACCCCTGCAAAGAATTTCTTAAAGAGGCATATGTGAATGAGGATTTAACGAAGGGTGTACCTAGAAATTATGTTAAAGAACACTATGCCCTTCTGCTTACTTGTATTCAAAAGTATTTAACCTGTGAGGGTAGATATAACAAGGTTTACTCCTATCACTTTAAGTTGTTGTTGCACTTTACTGGTAAAGCATCCATAGATATTCCATTTTACCTGTTTCGTAGTCTCAGCAAAATGTGTGATAAAGTTCAATTAAGGAAGGATGACTATGAGACATCATTATTTCACCATGGTTTAGTGAAACTGTTAGTGCTGGATGGTCTTCAGAAAATTGGTAGGGATTGGAACTCTTTTATATTTATGGCTGGTTTTCAGAGTAAAATAGGCCTTACTCCACAGCCGGTTAAAGAAAGAGAAGAATCAGTTGAGGAACCCACAATAGCTGAGCTCAGAAAGGAGGTAAAGGATAAAAAGAAGACCAAGTCTAAATTGAAAAAATCAGTGAAGCCCTTGGTTATTAAAGATCCACCTCAGCCATCATCAAAAGAAGAGGTCAAGCACAAGAAAGATGTACCTGGATCAAGTGGGTTAGAAAAAGTATCAAGAGTTAAGACAAGGAGTCAATTAAGCAAAGAGAAGGGCAAATCAGTAGCTGTTGAGGAAAGTCCAATATCTAAGGCCAGTTTGAGTGATTTGCTTGAGGCAATTGAGTTTGAACAGGTGGAACCAATGCATGTTGAACCCATGCATATTGATTTGACTCAATCATCACTGGAGAGCACTAAGAAATCCAAAGCTTCGAAGAGACTAAGGTTTGATGAACCTAGTGAGGAGTTTATTTTCAAACCACGAAGGCCGGTTACAAGGAAACAAGTTAGAGAAGCTGAGAAAGTGCATGAAGGAGAGAAAGTTGTAAAGATGCCCAGAACAGAGGTAATTGAAGTATTGTCCAAAACAGTGGAAGCAGTCAAGCATAAAGACAAGAATAGAAAAGTTTTTATTACCCAAGGAGGAAATGTTATAGCCATAAAGAATCAAGCGGGGACAGCAAAAGATGAAGTTGCCAAAGCAAAGAATGTCATTAGAGAGCGTGCAGTCAGGTATGCCAACTATCGAAGAGCTGTGTTAAAGGGTAGTAAAAACCTAGTGAGTCAAGTGGATTCAGTGGCTGATGTGTATACATGGACAGTTCCAGCTATTAAACAAGCTAAATTCATCAGTAAAATGAACATGACTCTAAGAGCTGAAAACAAAGCCCTGAGGAGGGAGATTGCAAGTTTAAAAGCACAGCTAGGTTAACTAGCTACTCATTGATGGTGAGAGAGGTCATTTTCTAAATTTTGGCAAATTTTTTTAAAGCTCCATTATTTTGAAGACATATAGGTCTCTGCCACCTGTAAAGAAAATTTAAAAATTAGAAGTTCAAGCAAAAAATTCTTTACTGCAAATACACTCTGTTTTAGCAAAAACAGCAGTTTCGTAGCGCGCTACGAAACTGCTGTAGGTGCTGTTTTTGAATGAAGACAAACAGTTTAATGGTAAGATCAGCAAATTTTTGAAGGAAACGCCTAAGGAACATAAGGGAGACCACATGAGACTATCCTAGCCATTCAGGTAATGACAAGTGTGCCTTTTTGTAAAGATGGAATATTTTGTCTCAAGTTAAAACTTTTATAAAGGTACTTTATGACCAGTTAGGGTTTGGCAGAAATGGCATACGAGGAGTATTGTTTTGGTTTATACACATGTCCATCAACGAAGCCTCCAACACATCTGAAATATGGTGATGCTCATAAATTTTGGGGTATTAAAGAGCTGGGAACATGTTGCTTAACTTTCGAAGGATGGTGGGAGACAAGGACCGGAAAAACAGGGGTTGGTTTGTTCTTATGATCAATGAACCATCATCACATTCAGTATCCAATGCTAACCTTGTTCATTGCATCCACTTCTCAGTTATCTCGGCCAAACTGAAAGGAGACAGGTGTCCAAGAGCAAAGAAGGATCATGATACGAGGAAGATAGAATTAGATATGTAGTTTAATTAGCACTCTTTGTAATTACAGTCAGCACTTGATGTATTTAATAAATTAGTTAATTGATAGATAGGGGTAATTAGTAATAGTCTTCGAGCTCCCCTCATGCTGGAGGAGGAAACTCATAGTGGTTAAGGTTGTATCTCTATATATAGAACAGACTTGGATGTAATGAAGGTTGGATGTTTTGGAGAAGACTGTTTTTGGTTTATGTATAAACAAATTTCAGTAATGCAAATGACTGTGTTTTCTTCTCAGGATTCACAATGGATCTTCTTGTTCAAATGTGTGATGGTATTCTTTCTTTAAGTTTCTTTTACAGTTTTGTTAATGCATAATCCCTCAGAACTCATGAATCATGCTCTGACTTCCTGTATGCCTTGGCAAACTATGGTTTCAAAGTTATGTTTGAACATATAGATGTAAAGTGCCCTGATTTCTATGAAAAGATAGTGTTTTTGTTTGCTGAGATATGAGAGACTCCATAAGCCCAATGGGAATCAGTTCAATGTTGTCCAGCCAGCTTGTTTTTCATGTGTCTTATAAGAGTTAGCCATCTTTTCTTGTCATTAGTCAATATTCATAATCTGTGAGAGAGCCCTCTCAGACTAAGGAGGCTAAGCCTTAGTCCAAAGCCTGGTTTGAAATAGTTAGACAGAATCTTGCTGATTGGCAACCTTCAGTGCTTGATTTTGTGATAACAGGCCTGTTGGTCCATAAATCTCAAGGAAGCTGTGGGATCAGTAGCCAACTGTTGGTGGGCTGAGATGAGTGCAACCGGATGCTCTGGTTCTGCTCGAATGAGAAATGGCTCACTCACTTCTCGGTTCATGACCGATTTTGCTTCAGCTGCTATTTGATCCTCATGGTTTAACCATGAAGCGAACGCCATCAATTGCATATCACCCAAGGCAGTATTGGGATCCCAGGAGACTTCATTAGGCAAAGCCAAATTATGGAGGTAGAACTCTGCTAATTTGGCTTTGTCTTCTGACGAACTAGTACTGCACAATTCTGAAAATTGTTGTGGGTTTTGGATATGTGAAATACCTCTTTGTGCCAAGGTATTTATTTGGAACTGCAACCATTGATCTTTTAAGTACAATCCATAGGATTTTGCAGGTTGTCTGCACTGTATTGCCTCCATGGCCCAACTGGCCATGCAGGCCAATTGTGCTTCCTTTTGCTGCAGCTGTTCTTTTAGAGCTTACACTTCAATTTTTGTTTGCTGTTCTGCTTCCTGTAGAAGTGTCATTGGCTCTTCAAAACCGGTGGTCAGCTCCTTTTTTCCTTGTTGTTCTTTTGTGATGTCTTTGGAGGATGTTCCTGTAGCTGCAATCTCAGCTTCTGATTTTCTTCTTGTAGAAGCACACGTTGGCAATTAGCCACATGTTTAGCCATGGTGAATTCACTCTTGACCTCCTTGAGTTGCTCTTGTAAAGGGCCTATGTCCGCCACACCCTTTGACTTGGAAATCTGCATCCATGTGTGGGAACGGACTCTTTCTTCCTCTAATGCAAAAAATAAGTGTACAGTAAATTTCTGCGGTATGATTTTGCCCGCCTCTAAAAAGGTGTAGTATGAAGTCAGACTAGGCTGAGGGTTGGGCTCTGGAATATGTACTTCTTCTGCCTCTTCGGGTGGCTCTACCTCACCCTCCTTTGGTGGTGATGAGGGTCCTTCTCCTTCCCTCTTCTCTGTTTCCTGTAGCCGGGCCAGAGTGTCATGTAGAACATTTTCAGCTTCCTGTAGCCGAGTTTTTTCAGTCAACAGGTCTAACCTTTCTTGCCACGTTTTTTTCTTTGGACTGCCCTTCTCGTAGGTGACTGTGATCCTGGAGGGTGACTTTTCCTTGGGAGAAGCAGGGGTATCTTCGATGACAGTCGGGTTACTGGACGGAGGCTGTGGCTTGCCCGTCTTTATCCTAACACTTCTTCAAGCTTTAAAGTATAGGGGGGTCTCCCTCTTCCTCTTTTCTTTTGGCTTAGGTGGCGTGCTGAGGCCAGCTAATACAGCTGCTGCCTCCCGTGCTAGAATATCCACCTTCTTCTCTTTGGGTTTCACCTTTTCGGGGTTTCCTGTAGAAGCCCCTGTTTTGGTAATTTTCGGGCTTCCTGTAGAAGACCCTTTTGCCAATTTCGGGCTTCCTGTAGAAGACCCTTTCTCTGTTTTTGGGGTTCCTGTAGAAGCCTGTTTCTGCTTTCCTGTAGACACGGGTGTCACCACCTTTTCTTGCTTTGCTGCATGGTTTTGATTTTGCTTTGGTTGCAGGTGCTGATGAGGTACTTGGGCTGATGTGGACCACCTCAGCTTTGTCCGTTCTTCTCTTCAACCTCTTTTCCCTTGCTGACAAGATGGGTGTGCCACCTTTTTTTTTTTCATCCTTTTCCTCATGCTTCTTCTTTTGTTCTTTCTTCTGCACTGTGGTCGGGGTCTTCTGGCCTTTTTCTCTCTTTCCCTCGGCCACTGCTTCTTGTTCCTCACTGCTGGAGGAACCCGTTTCTTCAATCAACATTTTTATGTCTCCATCTCTTATCAAATTCCGGAATGATTCCCATGAGAGGGGAACCTTATATGAATGAAGCACATCCTCCACCAGAAGTTTGATCAGCCCATGGTGGGCTATCTGATCTGGTATGCCCTCTTTTAGCTTTGTGGCACACTCAATTAGAGACTGCAACAGGAAATAAGGAATGCTCAGTTTTTGTTCTACAGGAAGATCAATCTGGTGCCTCAATTCAGTGAGCAACCGAAAGTGATATGCATACACGATGCTAAAACAGCCTTCACAGGTTATATATTTCATGATTTGCAGGCTGACTTCATTCCATGGTGGCAACAAGCTGGTTCTTCGCACCCCATTTTTGTCCTCCGAGAATTCCTCCTCAAGTGGAAAGAATTCTTTCTTGGCTTGCTGGCTCAACTTCCTTTCTTCCTTATCCCATGGCAAACCCATCGGAAGTTCAGTAATTCGACTGATATATTGTGGGGTGAGCTTGAGGATTAGACCTCTGAAGTTCACTGTGGCCAGTGTCTTGGATTTCGGCTTCAGAGCCTGCAAAAATTCTTCTGCCACTTCATCATCGTACCCCTGCAATTCGTCACAAAAAGATATCCATTGAACCCGTGTGAAGAGCTCTACTACTTCCTGGTTTTCCCTTAATTTGGTTGAATCAGTGGGTTCTCATCTTATAAACCCACCCAGCATGATAAAACAATTTTCTTGACCAGAGGTGGTGATTGTGGAAGAGATTTTAGTTTACTGAGACATAGCGTAGAATGTCATGCACATAACCCACAAAACTTATCCCTGAGGACTTAACACTGTTTAATTACTCGACATCCTGTAGAATGACAGTATAGGCACAACAGACAACAATTTCACCATTTCTCTATGATCAGACTGTAGACGACAATTCTGCCACCTTTAATAACCAGTTGCATGAAGAGTTCAGGGTTACCTCTTTAATTGGCCACCTTTTTACGTGAGGCACCCGCTTTCCTATAGAAAACTGCGTTCCTGTAGGATGACAACGTTCCTGTAGAATGCAGCGTTCCCGTAGAATGACTGCGTTCCTGTAGAATGCAGCGCGTGATTTTCGGGAGAGGCTGCAGTCGGTCTGCGCCTTGGGTGTGCTTCTCAATCGCTCTGATAGCCAAAGGCTTGGCGTATCACACTGCAAAAGGATCAGGATAGCCGCTCGAGTTCAAACCGGTGGTTGATACATGCATGAATGCAATCTAGCCGATTAGATTTTGAATTCGGCGGAATCCGTGGCGCGGGGGTGAGCTGTCCCCGCCGGACCGTTGGGTGACGTCACCCCATCATTCAACTGCGCGTTCACTTGCTGCCGCATCAATTGCCGCATATCTGTCGCCGCCTCTTCGGTTAAACTCGTTTTCTCGACGGGATTTCTCTCACGTACGAGCTGTTATTCTTTTTGTCATGGCTGCCACCCTCTCATCCAACTAGACCATTAACTGGCCGACGTGGCTGGCCAAATGGCCTTACGGCCGCTCAACCCATTCACCTTTACACTTAGCAATCAATCAAAGTAACATTCATGCAGTCTGATGGAAGGAAGGGTCGAGACACTTACCTGCGTGGCTGCACACGATGTTTCGGCTCTTTGGACGCTGATGAGTCGATTTACCTGCTGCTGGCGAACTTACACAGGCCCGGAGGTCCATGTTCACGAGCTACCGACGATGGATGAATGCTTTGGTTGCATGCGCCCACGTTTCACTTCATATTGCCTGCGCTGTGAATGGTATCCACTCTAGCAGGCTTAACTGTTACAGGACTCCCGCGGGATGTCCTGGAACAGTTCTTCCTCCTTGGGTGCATGCTGCACGACGATGGATGGCCTCACGATCATGCTCTCGGAGCTTCTGCTGACTGTGATGAATATGGTGTGAGATCTCTAGCGCTTTTTCCATTTACAATTTGCTTTTTCTCGAGACTCATCGATCCGCTTTGCTGGTGCAGGTACTTTGTTGCATGTTGACAAGGATGGTGGAACAAGATAACAACAATGTGCATGGTTGACAACAGTGGCATGCATGCGTCCAAACCGATCCTTAGCCATTAGATCTCCTCATGAAATGTATTCTGGCCCGTTCTCATCTTCTTCAGGAAGCTTCCTGTAGAAATACAGCGCTTCTTGTAGAAAGGATGCATTCCTGTAGAGAGTCTTCACCTTCCTGTAGAAGATCTGCATCTTCATGTAGAAACTCTGCATTTTCCTGTAGAAAATTTGCGTCTTCCTGTAGAAGACTCAAGCTCTAATAAAATTGCACATACCTTGGAGAAAATGAGGATTCTTGGAGGAGGTGCTGGTGAGGTGTCCTGGCTGCATGATGAGGACCCTTGGCTTTGAGTTGAGAGGCTTCCTCTCATCCATAGAACACCTGCATGCAATTTTACATAATGAATCTGCTGACCTTGTTTTTCTTTTGTTTTTTTTTTCTTTCTTTCTTTTTTCCTCTTTTTTTTTGAAAGATAACAGGGGCGCCTCATTGAGGTTTTCACCCTTTCCATCTGCCTTAAGCGCCTCAAGGAGGTTTTCACTCAAGGATCTTTTTCCAATCTTTTTTTTTTTTCTGAAAAGACAATAGGGGCGCCTCAATGAGGTTTTCACCGCTACTACCTGCCTTGGGCGCCTTAGAAAGGTTTTCACCCAAGGATCTTTATTATTTTTTTGTTTTGTTTTTTTTTTTTTTTTTTTTTTAGATTCTTCAGGGTACGCCCAAAGCAGAGGCAGAACCCTTCTCTATGACCAACACTGCCTTCTCCATAGTTTTGATGAACTCTTGTCTTGAGGGAGGCTTCCTGTAGATCTTCAATCGATGCCCATTGAAAAGCATGGGGATGGCTTCCTCATCAATGGTCCGAATAAGAACAGATCCATTGTCATGACATTTTTCCACTAAATATGGCCCTAGCCATCTGGTTCTCAGCTTCCCCTTGAAATATTTGTATCTGGAGTTCATCGGGCATCTGGTCATCCACCGTTCCATCCTCATCTGCAGACAAATCCAATCTAGAGTCAGCAACAACATTTTCTCTACCTGGTTTGTCAACAATGGTCAAATCAAACTGCTGCAATAAAAGTAACCATCTAATAATACGAGCATTCACATCTGGTTTATTCATTAAATATCTAATTGTAGCATGGTCTGTATGTACAAAGGTTTGATAGCCAGTAATATAATGTCGGAACTTGTTCAGTGCATGGACCACAGCCAAGAATTCTTTCTCGGTTACAGTGTAATTCAGCTCAGCTTTGGACAAGTTTTTGCTAACAAAGTAAATGGCATATGGAAGTTTTTTCTCAACTTGTCCTAAAGCTGCACCTATGGCTTTGTTCGAGGCATCAGTGTGGATGTGGAAAGGTAGGGCCCAGTTTGGACCTCTCAGGATTGGGGCTGACACCAACTTGTCCTTCAATTCATTTAAAGCCCTCTGACAATCATCAGTCCATTTAAACTCCACATCTTTTTCCAACAGGCCAAACAATGGCGAGGCTAGCTTGCTGAAATCTTTAATGAATCTCCGGAAGTATCCTGCTAATCCCAAGAAACTCCGAACATCCCTTACCTTTTGAGGAGGTGGAACCTTCTTGATGAGAGCAATTTTATTAGGATCCACCTGCAACCCTTGGCAAGAAATGGTATGGCCTAGCACGGTCCCTTTAGTCATTAGGAATTCACATTTTTCAGGACTAAGGGACAAGTTCATCTCAATGCATTTGGTTAGGACTTTTCCCAGATTGGACAATGCTTCCTGGAAGTTGGCCCCATAAGGAGTAAAGTCATCCATATAGATTTCCACTGCATCATGGACCAGCTGCGAGAAGATGCTTAAGACGGCTCTCTGGAAAGTAGCAGGAGCATTGCATAGCCCAAAGGGAAGGACTCGATAGGCAAAGGTACCCCAAGGGCAAGTGAAGGTGGTCTTATCTTGGTCTTCCAGGCTGATTTGGATTTGGTTGTACCCGCTAAACCCATCCAAGAAAGAGAAGAACTTCTTTCCTGCCAGTCCATCCAACACTTGATCTATGAAAGGTAGAGGGAAATGGTGTTTCTTGGTAGCTTTGTTCAGTTCTCGGTAGTCCACATAGATTCTCCATTTCCCATTTTTCTTGGGAACCAACACCAGAGGGGACACCCATTCACTATCTGAGATGGGGTAGATGAATCTGGCATCCAACAGTTTTTGCAATTCTTCCTTGACAATGTCCTTAAGGGCTGGATTCATTCTCCTCTGGGGTTGCCTAACCGGCTTACAATCCTCTTTGATGTATATGTGATGGGTACAAACCGAAGGATGGACTCCTTTCATCTCCTTATAGCTCCAAGCAAAAGCATCTAGGTGACTGGCCAACAGGCTACACAGCTCCTTTTCCTGGGAAGGTGATAGGGAGGAGCTGATCTTCAACGTTTTCTCAGGGCCGAACTCCACATTCTTGACTCTTGGAGTGACAGGGTTGGTTGTACAAAGATCCACTAAGGTGCTAGCTTGGGCATCCTCCACCAATTTCTCTAAGGATAGTGCACTAGAAGGTGGATTCTGGATCAAGGTCTCAATCAAGTCATCCTCGGTTGGGGGGTCTCTTCTAGTGGTCTCTAAGGTGCACAGAGGTGCTGAGTACACCTCGTCTTCCTCTCCTTCCTCTAACCAAAGTGGTAAGTCATGCTCTAAGGGGGGTTGGGCAGGAGGGTATAGGACTAGCTGTTTGGACATAGGACCATTTTTGATGGTCATATTTCCTGCACGGCAACTTATGTAAGCATCTGCAGTGGCTAACCAAGGCCTTCCCAAAATGAGAGGATATCCAGTAAGCTTTGCCTTGGGTTGCAGAACCAAGAAATCTGCAGGGTATTCCCAAGAGTCGATAGAGACCAAGACATCCTCCACAATCCCTTCGGGAGTCATAGTGGAGCGATCTGCTAATTGCAGTACTGTCAAGGTTTTCCTCAAGTAACCATGAAGATTGAGTTTGAGCATGGTATCCCTGGTCATCACATTAATGGCAGCCCCCAGATCAATCAAGGTGTGAGGTATGATGGTGCCATTGATGTGGACATCTTCTACAGGACTTCCAGGATCTAGGTACTTTGGGCAGATGACTTGTCCTAACATAAGGTCAGACAGTTGTCCTATGACATTGATGGTTGAAGCATATTTCTTCCGCTTGCCTGGGTGTTTGAAACACTTTTCCTTAAGTAGTTTGTTGTATATTGGTACATCCTTGATGGCTTGGAGAAGTGGTATTTTTACACACAACTTCTTGAGCTCACCTAGAAGCTCATCCTCTTCTGGGTTGGGTTGTGTGGTGGCTGTCAGTCTCTCAGGAAAGGGTGGAATAGCCTTCGATTCACTTTCCTGTTTATCTTCCTCATCCTCTGGGGGAGGAGGTTGGCGATCTGGTAGAGTCTTTCTAGATCGAAGATTGATCTCCTGGATCTCCACAGCATAGGTAGGGCATGAGGTTTCCCCAGTGTATACTTGCTGGGCCTGTCTATTGTTGGGGTTCGGGTTCGGTTGAGCAGGCATTTGAGGTTGCCTTGGAGGAGCAGGAGGTAATGGCTGAGGTTGAACTGGTGGTGGAGGCAAAATGGCGGGAGGAGTATTGTACTGGGGCCTCCACCCCGACTGAGGTGCATTCCATTGAGGCTGTGGCTGGGCATGTGAATGATATGAATGAGAAGTAGGTTGATTAGGGTACTGAGGTGCATAAGACCATGGAAGGGGCATGGACCAGGAAGGATGAGCAGGGGGACCCCAGGAAGGCATAGGAGTCGATTGGTTGGGGCTGTAATAAGCTTCAGGTGCCCCTTGCATTCCCTGGTGATAAGGTCTAGATCCTTGTGGCCTCCTTTGGTTGAGGTAATAGAGAGGTTCAGTGGGAGCTTCTGTCCCTTGGTACATGGCTTTAAACCCAGGTAAGGTTGGACACTGATTTGTGGGATGGTCCTCCTCACAAACGAAACATACTTCAACCGAATGCAATGGGCATTCGTTCTTGGGGTGTCTTCTTGTGCACCTAGGGCAGAAGACAACCAAGGCTCTCTCAGTTTCTTCTTTCTTCCGCTGGATCCTGAATGTGTCCAGCTGCATGGCAATGGTCTGTCTCACCTCACTCTTGAGATCTTCTAATTGATTTGCAAGCTCATGTTTGGAGAAAGGGACACTAGTTGAGAGGAGGTTTCCCCTACCTCGTTTCCGAGCTGCCCTGGAGTGGTTTCGAAACACAGTCTTGATGTCCTCATAAGGCAGTTGGTAAATGTCCCCCCCATCTAGCATGTTAAGGGTATCTAAGAGGTCTTCAGGGACTCCTCGGAGCAGGACCAACTTGAGGGATTCAGGGTCAAGTGTGCACCTGGCCCGCTTATAGCTAAGTTGGAACCTCTCTTCATAATCCTCTAAGGACTCATCATTTCCCATGGTCATCCGAAATATTTCTCCCTTGGTTTCCTTAGACCTACAATAATCCCTGTACTTGGTATTGAAAGCTTGCTACATCTGAGCCCAAGTGGTGATACTATTCCCAGGTAAACCCATGAACCAGCATAATGCTGCATCCTTAAGAGTTGAAGGGAAGAGTTTCAGCTTTTGCTCATCTTCAGTATAGTCATAGGTTCTACAAAGGACAACAAACTCAAACAGGAAGGTATCAGGATCTTCAATAGTCAGTCCATGGAAGTGAGGTAAGGCGGAGGGGCTAATGTTCTTCATTTTCATCTCTCCATTGGTCTCTCGGATGGGGAAGGTACCTTCTATTCTCTCATCTTCTCTTCTATTGTCAGCCATAGCTTCAGATGGAGTGGTCTCTAACTCTTCTTCTACTATAGGATCTTTGTATATCTCGGGATGTTCACCTATAGGTTCTTCTGGGTCACTGTCACCAAAGAAGAGAGAAGGGTGACTCAGTGATGTGGTGGGGGTGTTGGGTAGGAATTTGCCTGATTTATCTCGGTTCCTACGAGGCATGAAATGGAAAAGACTTTCTTTTTTTATTGTTTTTGCCTTTTTTCTTTTGTACCTGCAAAACTGAAACAGATTGATCTACAACTAACTATAAAGATGCAGAATTAAAATGAAAGCAGGAAAGAACTAATCTACTTTGCTCAAATGAAATTGCAGGAAAGGAAATGCTAGTCTACGCTTGCAAAAATGAAAGGCTAATCTATGAAAGCAGGAAATGCTAATCTATGAAAGCAGGAAATATTAGTCTATGCTACTTTTGCAGAATGGAAATGAAATAAACTACTTAGCAGAAGATTGTAGTGGAAAATAGAAGAAAAGTGACAATCACCAATACTCTGACGCTTCCCCGGCAACGGCGCCAAAAAGATGGTGGGCTCCAGTATTGTAGCAATAATGCTACAACTCCTGGGGCTTCCTATCTCTAATTTTAGCAACCCGATAGTTCGTACAAACTTGGAAGCGACGCTGCTGTATGCACAAGTACTAGCTCTTGTCGCAGCTGTCACTTGGTCAGCTGGCACAAGTCCGCTAGGGCTCAAGCCAACTTCTATATGCTCTCAGAAGAAGCTTTCTAAATGATGGACGAAGGCTATCTCAAGGGAAATTTATCTACTTTGCAAAAATGAACTGAAAGCCAACCAAAGCATGGAAACCCTAGTAAACCCTAATCTGACTAGTTTAACCTCTATGGTGCAATAGTGAGAGTGCAAATGTCTACAAATGATGCCATTACTTCTAATGATGTGAAATGAATGAGCTCAAACTACTTCTATGAAAAATAACATTGTTTTTGTATTTTTGCTTAAGTGGATGGAGTGATTATGAATTTGTTTCTTATTAGGGTTTGGCTGTGCAGAGGTGGTGCGGAGGGAGAGAAAGCTTGGGAACAGTCAGGAGGGCTAGGAGAGGTTCCAGAGGGTCCCTAGCATTAGTCCACAGAGGTCTACAACGTTCGGATGCTCGGCAACCAAGTTTGCAGGCTTCTACAGGATGTCTGCAGGGGATCCTACAGGAAACTAAAGAATTCTACAGGAAGTCTGCTAACTTCTACAGGATGTGCTGTAAGTGGAAGTTTTGGGTGATGGTGAAGTGATGGAACGGTATGGGTGGATAGGTGAGGTGGAGATGGAGCTTGTGATGACTCAGGGGCAGAGAAACAGGGTGGAGAAAGAGTGCACGGAGTTGGTTGGTGGATAGAAGGATGGCAACAACGAAAGGTCAAGAAGATGAAGCTATGTGGCAATGGATGAGTTGGAAGGTAAACGAGCTGAACAGAGGTCGAGTAGGTGGCTTGAGGAGAGGTTAAGATGAAGAAGAAGGAAGTAGAATGATATGGAGCAGTGTAAATAAAACAAATTGCTTATGTCTTGCACCAAAAACGAGAATTCATTAACCAGTGATACCTGTGCTATTAAATCAATAAACAGTGATGTAAATCATGAAGAAAAGTCGTGCATGGAATTGCAATGACGAAGTATGGCTCAAGAGAAAAAATGCATGGAAAGATCCACGATTAAACCGACTGTGTTGCAGCTTGCATGAAAGTAGAAAAGACTGCATTTTTTTTTGTGGTTGGTATAGACTGCACCCCAATCCCTAAACAGAGATGGCAGTGGAGGCACTAACAACCTTTTCTTGGAGCTCCCACGGATTACAAACCTCCTATCCTAATCTAAGTAACTGAAAGTAATTCAACCATAAGCTAACCCTACTCAATCTTATTAAAGAAATCTAATCAGCAAACCGTGTTCTTGAAATGCATATCAAAACAAGGAAACAAAGTGCCGGAAGGAAAGGTAAATAACACTACAAGAAGAGGAGATCTATTGCTCTCAGGTTGGGCCCTAACCTGAGAGCTATAGCTCCCTTAAAAGCTCAGAATTAGATCGAAATCTGCTTGCCTTTATTCATAATCAAAAATCTAATGTCATGCCAAAACTGGCTTACAAAAACAAACACCGAGCTATGCTCAAAAATTACAATATCAGTCCAGAATTTCAAAAAGCTCCTAACAAAGGCTACAGCCTTCATATTTATACAAAATGAAGATCAAGTTGGCTTCCTCCATTCGTGGAGCTTGGTTGTCCAACTGAAAGTCAAACTGCTGTAAAACTGTTGATCCTGTAGAACGTGTTGGCTGCCTTTAAGCTCGGTGGGGAGAGCTGTTAGAGCTCGGAGTTAAGGTGAAAATCACGAGGAGGGTCATCAAGACTGTGGACAACCTCCCTATGAACCCGCAATGTCACCTTTGCTATCTCTTTGTCTCCAGTTACGTGGTCTTTTGCTCTCTTTAATGCCAAAAACCTGAAATCATCATGTATTGGTAACATAGATATAATGCCCGCCCTTCTTCCTACAAACAACACGAATATACTAAGAAATGAATGAATAAGTGGTAAAAGATGAATGGTTGAACAAGGTAAGTAGGCCAATATGAGCCCAAATTGTACCAAAAATTGGGGCTCATCACTTAGTGAGTTTGGTGTCCATCATTGACTAGATACTGGACTAAAATGTACTGAGGAACCTGCTATCCTAATCTAAGATGATAGACTGTGGGATCACAAAGTGCACCCACACTTGTTCAAAGAAGAGTTTAGCAGTGGCTTCTACTGTGATATTCTTCTTGCAGGCTGCCATAATGGCCATCTTCGAGAATCTGTCAACGACCACAAAAACACAATAGTTTCCATGCTTAGTGGAAGGAAGACCTGACATGTATTCCATGGACATGGATTCCCAATGTCTACTAGGGGTAGGCAACGGTGTATATATGCCTTACTTCTTGACTGTCGGTTTGGAAATGGTGCAGACAGTGCATGATCTCATGTACGTCCCGACATCCTGTCAAAGATTCGGCCAATAGAAATACTTCTGTAGTACTGCCACCGTTTTCTCAACCCCAAAATGCCCAACAACCCAACTATAGTGTGCTTCCCAAATCATCTTGGCACACTCTCTTGAAGGAACACAAAGGTGACCTAGGTGGCATAACAGGGCATCTTGGAGGTGAAAATCTGGAACATGCCGACCCTCCAAGAGTGTCTGGTGTGTGTGGCCAAAGTCTAAGTCGCTTTTGTAGAGAAGTGGCCAATCAGAAGTCTCGTGCCCATAAGAGTTGAGCACGATGGTTAATGACATGATCGGTGGTCGACTGAGGAAATCTACAACAATATTGGTGCTACCCTTCTTATACTTGATATTCAAATGGAACTGTTGTAGGTATGTGGACCACTTCCGATGGCGGTCATTCTGTAATTTCCCTTGGGTCTGTATGAACTGGAGGGGTCGGTGGTCTGTGTGGATGACCATTTCCTTCCCCAAAATGTAATGTTTCCATTGTCGGCAAGCCTGCACAATGGAATACATCTCTTTTTCATAAGTGGGATACTTCTCGACTGTGTCTAAAAGTGTCTCACTGTGATATGCCATTGGATGCTTGTTTTGAGTAAGGACTGCCCCAATAGCATAGTCATAGGCATCTGTCTCGACCTCAAATGGTTGTTGCAATTCTGGTAATGCGAACGCTGGTGCCTAGTAGAGTCGGTCTTTCAACTCTGTGAATTCCTTCTGTTGAAATTCAGACCAAAATATTTTTTCTTTCGCTCCTCCCTTGGTGACTTGACTCAAGGGCCAAGTGATATGAGAAAATCCCAACACGAACCTGCGGTAGAAGTTGGCAAGACCTAGAAAGCTGCGGGGCTTTGTTAGAGTGGTAAGAGAGGGCTAATCCCTAATGACTTGGATCTTGGTTGGATCCACATGCACCCCCTATTCATCAATAAGGTATCCTAGATACTGAACCTGGGTCATGCTAAAAGTGCATTTCTCCAAATTGGCACATAACTTGTGTTGTCGTAGTGTTTGCAGAACCTGTCGGATGTGTTGGAGGTGCTCTTCCCAACTCTGGGTGAAGATCAGGATGTCATCCAAGTATAGCACTACAAATGAGTTGGTGAATCACCGCAAGATGTCATCCATTAGCCTCATGAAGGTTGCAGGAGCATTCGTCAATCCAAAAGGCATAACCAACCATTCGAAAAGGCCCTCCTTGGCTTTGAAGGTAGTCTTCCACACATCGGACGGTTCGATTGGTACTTGGTGATATCCTAACTTCAAATCGGTCTTGCTGAAACATTTTCCCCTTCATTTGGTCCAGGAGGTCATCGATCCATTCAATTGGGTACCTATTATGGACAGTGATCTTGTTCAGTGCCCTATAGTTAATGCAGAGTCTGCAAGTCCCACCCTTCTTCTGTACCAACATGATCGGGCTCCCACAGGGTGATGAAGTCAGACGGATGTGACCTTTCTGTAGCAGCTCCTGAATCTGCCTCTTGATTTCATTGTTCTCAAGAACGGAACGCCGATAGATTGGTCCATTAGGCAGCGGCACACTTGGGGTCAGATCGATGGAGTGCTTGACCTAACAGTGTAGAGGAACCCCTGCGGGGGAGGTGAAGATGTCCTCATACTCCTCCACGACCTTGTCAATCTGTAGTTGTCATGCGGAGGGGCCCTGTCTGGAGGTCATGGCCATCATCTTCTTCTTTCCTTGAGGGTGTATCATTAGGAAAACAAATTTCCCAGTTTTGGAAATGATCTTACTGCATTGTTTTGCAGTAACCAAAGATATGGTGGTAGGCAGTGCTACCTCCTGTATCCTGTACAACTTATTTCCCAAAGTAATAATAACAGCACGGGGCCTTGATTCATACACAACATGTCACTTCCACAAGTATGGTTGTCCTAATAATACATCACAAACTTCAAGTGGAGCAATGTCACACAATACCTCATCCGTGAAGGGCTTGATGTTGTATGGAAGGCGACACTGATGGCTCAAGCAAAGATATCATCCTTGGTGAAGCCACGTGATGGTGTACGGTTGTGGATGTGCTATGGTCAGTAAGCCCAAAGACTTCATGACCTCTGCCGAAATGAGGTTCTTTTGGCTCCTGCTGTCGATAATGAACTGTAGTGAGGATCCCTTTACCCACATCTGGGAGTGGAAGAGACGCTCATCCTCCTCTGGATATTCGTGGTGGCAACAATGGCGTTAGGCTCCGCATCGATAATATACTTCCCTTTTTCATTCCCCTTGTCGGGTTCTGATTCAGAGTCAGAACATGCATCTGATTCTGAAACCTTTAGCTCAGCCACCAGTGAATGCTTGGCCCGACACTCACTTGTGTTGTGAGTGGAGCTCTTATGGAACTCACACCATTTTCTCGTGTCCTTTTTCGGCTTCGCGGTGCTATTATTTGCTTGTAGCTTTGGTGGGTTGTCTTTGGCCACCATTGCTTGGCTTTGTCCTTTGTTCTGTAGTTTGAGGGCACCTTTCCCTTGCTTCAGATCTGTAAATCCAAAGTCTCGCTTCTTCTGTTTAAACTTTTGCTTGACCTTGACGGAATATTGGTATGTCGTGCCGAGCGAGGAGATGTTCAGGAATCATATTTCTTCCTGGATGTACTTGTGTAGGTAGACATGGTATTTGAGTATCAAATGCTACTCTGAATCCTTGATACTCAACTTTGTGCGAAGTGTATGGAAAATATTGGTAAACTTCGGCACGTCTTGGTCCCTTACCTACCATAATGTGGTCCACTTTATGTATTGATCCTCATAGCTTCTGACAGGGTAGTATTACTCCTTGATGGCATCCTAGAATGAATTCAAGGTGTGTGTGGCTAAAAATAGTGAGCCGTTACTTTCATCCTTCTACTCGCAGTAGGTTTCCCACCAGTCCTTAACATGGGGGGCTGCTTTGAGAAGAGCAAAAATAATATTTTGTCGACTGGAAAAATCATGAATAGAAAAAAAAAACCCTCTAGCAGATTTCACCATTTATTGATGGCATTTATGTCTATCTGACCTCGAATATGGGGATTTTAAAATTAACTTGTACCTTAAATGGTGTGGCATTTCCAGAGTAGCTGTGGGAAGTTGATGCGTCGCCCGTGGGTAGCCACTGAATGATCTGGGCAAAGTTGTCCATCATCACGTTCCTTTGTCACTCGAGAGCTTCTTCGAGCAAGACTTTGATACGATCTCCTGCTCCCTCATATTTCTTTTCATCCACCATGGGAGGTCGTCACATTTTGTGAGGCTGGTCTTGCAAAGGTTCGACCAGTTCAAGCCCTAGCTCCTTATATCCTGACCTCGTTGGGGACATGCAAAGAGAAACAGAGAAAAAACAGACTGCTCTGATACCACTGATCTCGATTTAAACAGGAATGCAACAGATTACAGAGATAACCATAAACACAAAGATGCAGCGGAAATAATACTTCATTTCATTAATGTAAAATACTGAGATATGCTTACAAACAGAAAATGAAAATAAACAGCTAGGGCGATGGTAGCTTATCTCTGAGAAGAGATGTGGTGGCTACATGCCTCTGAACTGTGTTACAATGAGGCTTGAAGGCCTATTTATTGTTGAGAAACAATGGAAAACCCTAAACATCCAAAAACCTAACCCTAGAAGATGAAATGCCAAACTATGGGCCCCGTTTGGGTAAATTGGTACATCAACTTCCCGGGGTCATAACTTTGGCATACTATCTCTGTGTGACGCGTACAATATCTCGTTAGAAATATCTATCCGAGAATTACAACCCTAGGAAGAGCAACATCGGTCCATGGCCCGATGGATCGATGTTGCTTCAAGTTTTCCCAAAAAATGTCGTTTAGGGCCTCAAAACGGCTCCAGAAGTTTAGGACCCGAAAAACTGCTAAAAATAGTAAACTATGCTACAATTAAGGAAACTAAAAAGCTGAAAGAAACAATGGTGGTGGTCCAAGTGGACTTGGCGGGTGGCCACCAATATCCACCTGGATCAAAATATCTAGATATTTATGAGTCAATTCGCTCCTTTTACCTTTAGAACTTCATTAGGATCCACTAACGATGTTCCTGAACTAACAACTAGAGTTAGTAGGGTCACTAACGCACCCTTAGGCTTATAAAGAAGCTTCACAAAGCAGGTTGTTAGTGTATAACCAGCATTAGTGTGGAAACAAGGCATGTGATCTTGGTCTTTGCTTCAGCAATCATGTCTTTCCCCTTTGAGCTGATGAGGGGGTCATTTTGTTGTATAACAGTTGAAGCTCCCTCTCAAGGGAAACTCGCATGGCCTTCTACTCATCAAACTTGAGATCTCTGCGAACCACTGTCCTCCGACTGGTAGGCAAGTACACCTGATAGTTGTGAGGTGTATCAGTGTACCCCACAAATATCCCCAACTCTGATGTCGGCTCAAGCTTCTTCCGTGCATCCTTTGTCACATGGAAATATACCGATGAGCCAAAAATCCTGAAGTGACCCACATCTTCTCTCTTACTGAAGAAAGCTTCCTCTCGTGTCTTCATCCCAAGTATGTGATGTGAGCTTCTATTCTGAAAATAGACCACTGTGTTGCATGCCTCATCCCACAAGTGAAGCGGTAGGCCTTCGTCATGCAGCATTGCTCGTGTTGCCCCTACAATAGTTCTCTTCTTCCTCTCAGCCACCCCATTCTGCTCTGGGTTATGAGGTGTCGTCAACTCTCGTTCAATTCCTTCCATTGCACAGAAGTCCTTAAACTCTTGAGAGACATATTCTCCACCATTGTCGCTTCTCAAGGCCTTGATCTTCTTCCCTAACTCTGTCTCGACCAAAGCTTTGAACTCACAAAACTTTGTGAAAGTTTTGTCCTTCTTTTGCATGAAATAAATCCACCATTTACGAGAATAGTCATCAATGAAAATCACATAAAACCTTTGCTTTGATATGGATTCCGTCGAGAATGGTCCACACACATGAGTATGAACTTGCTCTCAGATAGCCTCTACTCGACTATCTCGATCATGAAAGGAAGATTTGGTGTACCTTCCTAAGGTACAACCTTTGCATGTGTCAACTTGCTCAAGTTTACCTTTGGGAAGTCTTGTAGATATCAGTTGCATTATCTTCAAAGCCCCATGATGAAAATGGCCCAACCGCCTGTGCCACAACTTGCCAACGTCTTGGCTTTGCACCAATTATGCTTTTGTACTCAATGCTACAAAATCATCTACCTCTAGTTTGTAAAGGTTCTTCAGCCAAATCCCTATCCTCTTGGTCTAGCCTGTGGCTATGTGTCTTAGGAATGCCTTTCCTTTATTGAAGACAACACCGTAGCCTTTGTCTTCCAACAATGCGATCAAAACCAAGTTCTTCTTCACTCCAGGCACATACTTCACATTTGTCAAGGTGAGAGGAGCTCCATGATCCCTTTGAAAAGCAACTGTGCCCAGTCTTGAAACACTATACCTTCCGTCGTCACCCATATCTATGTGCATCTTGAGGTCTTTCTCCTCCAAGGTGCCGAATAAAGTTTTATCACCGGTCATGTGGAATGAGGCTCCACTATCAAGGTACCAGACAAAACCCATCATCGATGACACCATGCATGCGATGAGGGTAAAGTCCATTTCAAACTGAGAGGCTAATGCCTCACCTTCCGATCCTTCTGATGATCCATTCTTGGACTTCTTTGATGGGCAATTAGTGACATAATGTCCCATCTCATGAAAATTAAAGCATCTCACTTTATACATGTTACCCTTCTTCCCTCCATGAGAAGAATTCGATTTGGAATGGGAAGCCTTCCCCTTCCCTTTCCTTGCCTTACTTGCTAAGGCCACATTTTCTTCATCATCATCCTTGGATGAAGAACCATCTTGTGTGCTCCTCCTGATCTCCTCCCGCATAAGATCCGACCACAGTCGTTCCCAAGCTGGTAGTTTCTCCCTTCCATTCACAGAGTCATGGTAGCTATTCCAACTCTTTGGAAGGCCAAGGAGAATGAGGCTTGCCATATCATCATCGGTAGTAGTTATTACCACACTGCCAAGCTCATCTCTGTAGGTGGTGAGTTTTTTCAGATATGTGGAAATAGTATCGCCCTTCTCCATCTTGATTCTTTGAAGCTTATCCCTGAGCGCCAATTTCCTCTGGTCGCTACTATTTTGGTAGAGGTCCTTCAATGTATTCCACATTAAAAATAGAGTATCCTTCCCATGGAGACTCGAGAAAATATGGTCTTGAACTACCTCAAGGATGATTCGTCTTACCTCTGCCACACACTTCTTCCACTCAACCAACTCTTGTGCATTAGTTGAAGCTGGTTTTGGGATTTCTTAATCAATGAATTCCTTCAAGCCATTGTCTTCTAATATAGCCTCCATTCTATCTTTCCATGCTATGTAATTCGAGCTACCTTCCAAGACATCCTAGAGTCTCAAGCCACAGAACGCCATTAAACAAACTTGAATTATGATATGAATACGATTATGGAATCATCTTGTTTCCAATCTCCATAGAAAAGAAAATTTGTTCGTGACATGGAAAGCACCGAAAAGATAGCCTCTGCTCGACTGTCTCAATCATGAAAGGAAGACTTGGTGTACTTTCCCAAGGTATAACCTTTGCATGTGTCAACTTGCTCAAGTTTACCTTTGCGAAGTCCTGTAGATATCTGTTGCATTATCTTCAAAGCCCCATGATGAAAATGGCCCAACCGCCTATGCCACAAGTCATCAATGTCTTGGCTTTGCACCAATTCTGCTTTTGTACTCAATGCTACACAATCATCTACCTCTATTTTATAGAGGTTCTTCACCCGAATCCCTATCCTCTTGGTCTGACCCATGGCTATGTGTCTTAGGAATGCCTTTCCTTTACTGAAGACAACTCCGTAGCCTTTTTCCTCCAACATCATGACTGATACCAAGTTCTTCTTCAATCTAGGCACATACTTCACATCTGTCAAGGTGAGAGGAGCTCCATGCTCCCTCTTAAAAGCCACTATGCCAACTCCTGAAACACTATACCTTCCGTCATCACCCATATCTATGTGCATCTTGAGGTCTTTCTCCTCCAAGGTGCTGAATAAACTTTTATCACCAGTCATGTTGAATGAGGCTCCACTGTCAAGATACCAGACACAACCCATCATCGATGACACCATGCATGTGATGAGGGTAAAGTCCATTTCAAACTGAGAGGCTAATGCCTCACCTTCCGATCCTTCCGACGATCCCTTCTTGGACTTCTTTAATGGGAAATTAGTCACATACATGTTACCCTTCTTCCCTCCATGAGAAGAATTCAATTTGGAATTGGAAGCCTTCCCCTTCCCTTTCCTTGCCTTACTTGCTAAGGCCAGATTTTCAACATCATCATCCTTGGATGAAGAACCATCTCGTGTGCTCCTCCTGATCTCCTCCTGCATAAGATCCGACCACAATCGTTCCCAATCCGGTAGTTTCTCCCTTGCATTCACATAGTCCTGGTAGCTATTCTAACTCTTTGGAAGGCCAAGGAGAGCGAGGCTTACCATATCATCATTGGTAGTAGTTATTACCACACTGCCAAGCTCATCTCTGCAGGTGGTGAGCTTGTTCAGATATGTGGAAATAGTATCACCCTTCTCCATCTTGATTCTTCGAAGCTTATCCTTGAGCGCAAATTTCCTCTGGTCGCTACTGTTTGGTAGAGGTCCTTCAATGTATTCCACATTGAAAATGGAGTATCCTTCCCATGGAGACTCGAGACAATATGGTCTTGAACTCCCTCAAGGATGATCTGTCTCGCCTTCGCCACACACTTATTCCACTCAGCCAACTCTTGTGCATTAGTTGAAGCTGGCTTTGGGATTTCTTAATCAATGAATTCCTTCAAGCCATTGTCTTCTAATACAACCTCCATTCTATCTTTCCATGCTATGTAATTCAAGCTACCTTCCAAGGCATCCTTGAGTCTCAAGCCACAGAACACCATTGACCAACCTTGAAGTATGATATGAATACGATTTGCACCTACAACCCCGAACTTCAAACTTTGAATTATCTTCTTAGTATAATGTTCACAGCTCCGATACCGTATAGAGATTTTTACAAATCTAGCTCTAATACCATGTATAAATCTGTGTAGGTTAACCTGATAATGCAATATAAATCAAAGTAGAATACTATAACCTACCTCTACTATCAATTTGTGGAAGCTTAAGACTAAATTCAATTTTAATTCACAATTTAATTCAAGGAAAAATTAAATCGAAATATTCTTGTTGCCATATTTCAACAGAGATTCCAAGGAAGTGTAACATCCATTGTAGACTAGTCTTGAGTATATAGGGTTTGCATGCAGCCAGATGATCAAACTAAGGAATTGGACAATTAAATTAGAGGAATTTCCTAAATAATAGGGGATAATTCGTCAAGGAACATCTAAAGGAAATAGGAACTCAAGAAGAGGACAAATCTGACTAGGTTTGGGTCAGAGGCCTTCAGTGAGCATAGAGATAGGTTGTGCACTTGCAAGGTTAGCTTAGGTGAACAAAGAAATTGTAATGCAAGAAGCATTGGGGTTTTTAGAAAATTTCTTTCCCCAGAAATAATGTGAAATTGTGAAATAATGTTTGCAAAGCAGTGGTGTAGGTTTATGTCTCGTGATTTTAATTAAAACTTCATGGGAAGTTGAAAATGAAATTTGGCAACAATGTGACCTATTTACAAGGATTAAGATGGCTCAAGAGCTCAATAGGGACTGAAATTCTCAGCAAATCTGTTTTGCTCTCATATAAACCAAATCATTTAGGATGAAAACAACCAGGTTGAAAGGAATATTATAGGTGAGCATGACTACTTAACTGACACTGAGGTGGCGAATGAAATCATTGATTGGGTTCGTGATGTTGGCCACACCTGTTGTCGTTTTAGTTAGTATATATACATGGTGGATATCTACTAGGACTTGAAGATGTTACTGAGGAAATTTTTGTTTGATTATTCTCGTATGCTTGTTCGATTCAATTCTGTATATGTCATTGGGATAAACATGTGTAGCACATTGAAGCTCATTTGGGCCTCCCTCTACACATAGCTTGCCCACTAGGAAGTAGGTAAGAACCAATTATAGTAGAGGAATTGAATCTCCCCGTGAATGAATGATGGTTTTTGTTTACTTTCGTTCTACTTATTTTACACGTTGCTCTTCTAATTTTCAGTTCATAGTTGCATTATATGTCTCAAGACAAAAATGACCTAATTTTGGTTTTTGTTAAATTTCTAATGTTGAGAAAACTTTGGTTGATTATGTTATTAATTTAGTTTTTTAATAATAAACCGAGACAAACCATCAAACCATAATATATTTTATATTCAAATATTATATATATATATATATATATATATATATATATATATATAATTGAAATGAGAAATAATTTTATTAACCAAAAATATTAATAATTATTTTCAAAAACCAACTCCGAAATCTTTTAAGATTTTTTCACATTTTTAATAAACATTATTAAATAATTATTTTTAAAACAATAACATTGTAAATCCACAACAAATTTTCAAACATTATTAAACAATTATATTTGAAACAATAACATTGTAAATCCACAACAAATTTTCAAACATTATTAAATAATTATATTTAAACAATAACATGGTAAATCCACAACAAATTTTCAAGATCCCATTCAAATTTAAAAACCATTCATCCAAACTCACAAGTTCTACTCAAAGTAACAGGTGCACTGATAGCGGTTCATATTCTAAGTACATCATCCGGCTCATCCGGGTGTGCAAAATTTTAATTTCAAGTGAAAAGCCCTGAAAGCTGGTGAAAAGGTTGTCTGGCGGTGTTGTGCGTTTCCATCGGACAACCTCCAGGCTTGGTTATCTCCATCACACACCATCCACTCTTTCGTATCCAAATTCAGAGACAATATAATCGATCCCCGCATCCTTGGAATAATTGTGATGCTGTGCTTTCCGTCATAGGCGGCTGCTACCTCATCTGAATAAAATTGTAAGCCGTGCGAAGTCAAAAGCTCCCATTGGCCATGAGTGAGATTTGCCTGCCACAACCCCATTACAGCGGAGGAACGCCAGCACATCACGACACACAAAATAAATATTTGGCTCTTGTATACCGTAGTAGTAATAATCTGCACCCGCCGCACTGCCATGTCCATTATTCCCCGGGGCATTCGCAAATTTCTTAGTTTTACAACAAACAAATCGGTTTGTGTGTCATAAGTGGTCAGCATAGGCTGATGCGTTGAGGTGTAGAAGATGGTGTTGCCATGCACAGTGGAATGGAATGGTCGCCTGAATAATCCGTAACTGATCTCTGAACACAGCCTTACACTCCATTTGTCTGTGGCGGAGCTGTAAACAAGAGAATGTACCTGACCTGATCTCACTTCTCCCCACACCATTACTTTATAAGTTTTAGTTGCACTGTCTACAACTATGTTGATGGACATGGAAGGCGTGCAGTTGCTCCCCCATAGTTTTTTCTTCAAACACGACTGGAGCCCAAGGCGCGTGCTCACCTTTGTATCGGGCAGCAGTTGGAAGGATCTTGTCAAGCCATTAGCGGCCACCATTTTTCCTTCACTGCTTACAAAGAGCATAAGACCGTCGGCAGTTCCCTGGAGAAGCCAACATGAATTAGTCAGATCCGCCTCACACCTTGTCTGGAAAAAATATGACTTGTTAGAATTGCTGTTGAAGAGGCAAAAGTCGTAGGGATTCTGGGGACCGTCGGTGAGAGCAATCCAGGATTCCTGGTTTCTGCTGTCGTATAGTCGTTGAAAAATGTTGGACGACGAAACCATGTTGTGCCACGCAACACAAATTTGCTGGGCTCTCAAGACTTCGCAGATTGATAGGCGTGACAGAATGTCATGCAGAATCTCTTCGGGTAGACGGTCCAAGAGGCATTCCGTTGATCTATCCACGCGCCGCTTCTTGATTTGGGTATCATCGGTTTGGGATGGGACTTCTTCCGTTGGATCGTGAATTCTTGCGGTGTCGCAGCAGCTACCGTCGTGAATCTGGCTGGTGCATGATGTACTCCCCATTGCCTCTTCATCATAAATCTGAATCATCTCCACCAGGGTTTTCATCGACATTGCTCAGATTCAAAACGCAGTGTAGTGTCGGGCCCAGTGAGCAAAGAAAGCGATAGCATGCATGAATGAGCAAAGGGATCAATTTATTTATACATCTTACCCAAAGATTGAGGATCCTCCACCGAAACTAGAAATCACCAAAGCTATAACATTTCAGTCCCAGGTTGGGGATCCAGACGTTGGCATTAAAGATAAGTGGGACAGAGAATAAACCCATGGTCAATTCCACTCCCTTTCATATTTGCATTTCAGTGGATCCAGACGTTGGCATTAAATATAAGTGGGGCAGATAATAAACCCACGGTCAATTCCACTCCCTTTGATATTTGCATTTCAGTCCAGACGTGGCATTAAAGACAAGTGGGACAGAGAATAAACCCATGGTCAATTCCACTCCCTTTGATATTTGTGTTTAACGTAATTTTTTTTGTGACGATATCCATGGTTTTGGCAGTTTTATTATTATTAATTAATTATATTTAAGACCGTTCCTGATTGGCGGAATTCTGGTTCACAATCACTATTTCAGTTCGGGCACCCCATTTTCTAATATTGTTGGGTTGTTCGGTTGAGAATAACATACGTAGGATTCCCATTTTTTCAAAAGGAAGGAAATGGGTTTAGGGTTTTGTGAGTTTTATTAATTTTTTTTTCTGATTTGAAGAACTTGTGAAATTATCAAAAGTTATTATTCTCATTGGATATATACAAGTTTTTAATAGGTTGAAATTGTTTTTATGGGACTTTTTAAAATTAACAATAATAATTTACATTTATTTTAATTCTTGCTTTACCAAGTTTCGAGAGTATCAATTTTTTGGATTTGTAAATTTATTTTAAAATGAAAAGAGATTTGATCCCTCTTCATATTTGGTAGATCCAGAGTTAAAATAGATTAGTGGGGTTTAATTATTGTTGGATTGTTAGGTTGAGACTTTTTACACCAATAACATATATAGGATTCCCATTTTTGAAAAAGGAAGGAAATGGGTTTAGGGTTTTGTGAGTTTTATTAATTTCTTTTTTTCTTTTCTGCGATTTGAAGAAATTGTGAAATTATCAAAAGTTATTATTTTGATTTGATATATACAAGTTTTTAATAAGTTGAAATTGTTTTTATGAGACTTTTTAAACTTGAAAATAATAATTTACATTTATTTTAATTCTTGATTTACCAAGTCTCGAGAGTATCAATTTTTTTTATTTGTATACTTATTTTAAAATGAAAAGAGATTTGGTCCCTCTCTATATTTGATAGATCCAGAGTTAAAATAGATTAGTGGGGTTTAATTATTGATTTTAAGTTTTTTCTTTTATTAATTTTATTTTGACCTAGTCAAAATGTTAAACATTACAATATTTCTACCATACTTGAATCAAATGTTACATAGAAGTTAAGTTTACTATGAACCTCAAATATTAAAATTTCTTTTAATAAAATATGGATTAGTTGACGGGAAATCTTGGCCATTTATGGCAAGCCACATGCATCTACAAGAGCTATGCATTTATGCTAACCCTACTCTTCTAAAAACACCTTTCTGAATCACAGAATAGTCTCCATGAGTAAATCATGCCATTTATGGCAGGCCGCTTGCATCTACAACAATTATGCATTTATGCTTAACCCTACACTTCTCAAAACACCTTTCTGAATAGTGGAATAGTCTCCATGAAGGCCATTTATGGCAGGCCACGTGCATTTACAAAAACTATGCATTTATGCTTAACCCTACTCTTCTTAAAACACCTTTCTAATAGCGGAATGGCCATGTATGGCAAGCCACATGCATCTAAAATAGCTATGCATTTATGCTGAACCCTATTGTTCTTAAAACACCTTTCTGAATA
Source organism: Pinus tabuliformis (assembly GCA_031772625.1). Lineage (NCBI taxonomy): Eukaryota > Viridiplantae > Streptophyta > Pinopsida > Pinales > Pinaceae > Pinus > Pinus tabuliformis. The sequence continues at coordinate 252,730,876 of CM062815.1, forward strand.
GCCAACCTCTAGTGAATCAACTCTGTAAAATTGGAAGGGCAGATTTTATTAAAAGCCTAATCACCTTGAACAAACCCCAACAATACAACAGTTCAAACTTTGATTTACAACTAAAAATAGATAACACTTAAGTAGGAAACTATGAAGCTTCTACGCATATATACACATTATGCATGCATCCATTCAACGAAACAAAACATGCAAAACGGGATAGGGCGAACATGTCCATAAACGTTATACCTTTATAGCTAACTATCATTATCATTTTCTACAACTAATTATGTATCTAATTATATCATCAAACTAAGATGGATCTAGGCTAGTTTAATCTGCCCCTTAAATAGGTTATACTCCACAATAATACCATCGGTGAATACCAAGGGTCATTTTATAATCTCCCCCTTATACCAAGGGTCATTTTATTTTTTATTATTTAATTTTTATAGGGTTATTCTTTGTTTTGATATTTTTATTTCATTTTCACAAGTTAAAATGTTTACATGTTACATTAAGTTACACATCTCTATCGTATTTTAGTTTTATTTTTATTTTCATCTTTATTTTGACCCACTCGAAATACACATCTCTAGCATACTTGGCTGTAGACCAGCCTAATAAAAAATGAGCAATTTTATCGCCCAAAGAAGCACTCTCCAACACAATATGGAAGAGATGTTGTAATTTCCTATCTTGTTAAACATTTTGACTAAAAACAAAATGAAATTTAAAAACTCTCCAACCTAACCTAGTAACCTAGTATGGGAGGGATGTTGTAATTTTTAACATTTTGACTCAGTCAAATTAAATCAAATCAAAATTAAATTAAAATCTAATGAGCAAAATCAAATTAAAAAAACTAATACTTATGATTATTAATAATAAATATTGATTTATTATTTCTTTAAATTATTAATTTTTAATAGTTGAAATTTAAGCTTGTTAACTAATAAGAAATTAGTTATTATCTTAAACTTAATTTGTTGTAGTCTAACTAACAAACAAAATGTTTTTTTTAGGCACGAATCTCGAAATATAATTTCTAGCAAAATTGTGATTTTTTGTTGTTTAAAATATATTTTTGAATGCATAAATGGATTATGCACCCTAAAGTATCCCCTGAATACCCCTGAGGCACTTGATTTATTTATTGATAATTTTTTAATTTTAGTTATAAATGGGCATTTTTATATAATTATTTACTATAATTATTGTTAATGTGTTTAATGTGTCTTTCATCTACACATATTTGCAATTATTATATCATTAATATATATAGATATATTTTATATTAGTTATTTTATTGGACCCACACATAAATTGTATAATAAATTTATTATTATGTTAAATTTTGATGATCAAATTTAACTGCCCTACATTAATATTATATTTTTTATTAATCATAATTGATTTTTAAAATATTATTAAATTATGATTTTGAATTTCTATCAAATTAGATATTATATATAAATGTCACTTGGGTCTATAACTTATTAAACCATTCATTTGTATTAGTTAGATTTCATTTTATACTTTGTATTTATTTAATATATTAGTTTTTTCCCATGGCTTTGTTAGAGCACATTGTTTTGTAATTTGTATTTATCCAATTTATTAAATTTTGTTTGTTAAATTTTCTTTGTAAAAATTAATATGACCTCTCACCTAAAATTTATATTTTATATATTATATTTATATATGTTTTAGTTTGACTATTAATTAATAGATATCAACCACACACATATATCTTTTTCGACACTTAAACATATTGACAAACCTTCTTACATTACATCTACTAATCTCACCTATACTGAGTTGCAGGTGTTTAAGACTTTTCATGATAGGGGGATTTTAGTTTAAAGAAACTGGGTAACTATCATAATGACAATTTGAGCTTGGACATACCATTGTCTAATACTAATGACGTTCATATGATTCCATTTTTAAAAAATGGAAGGAAATGGGTTTATGGTTTTGTTGGTTTTACTAATTAATATTTTGATTTTTTTTGAGTTAAGAATTTTTGTGATGGCATAAATTTTGATTTAAAATAATTATGAAATTATCATGATTATTATTTGGTTTGATTCGTACAAACTTTTAATATGGTTAGATTTTCTTTATGAAACTTTTTAAAACTAATAATATTAATAAGATCTCACTTTAAAAATTGAATGACTTGGGCTAGATTACATCATTTTATTCAAACGAGTGCAATTAAAAAGATTTGACTTTAAAATATTTATCAACATGTGGTGGGTTAAATCATTTTACTAATTCATAACTACTGGCATTAATAGAATTTTAGTTTAAAAAAGGTGAATGAGATGGGGTTAAGTTAGATCCTTTTATTCCAACCATTGCCATTAAGGGGATTTGACTATTGAAGGACATAGGGTAGTTTGGATCATTTTATTATGATTTATTTGTGTGCAATCACTAGCTCCACCACTTCCACCACTCCATGTTGAAAATGACAACAAGAATTTCTAGTTTAATTTGTCATTGAATTAAACTGTGCATTAAAATCAAATTCTATTCTCATAGAAGCTTGTAAATAGTTAATTAAGTTTATTAAACTTAATTAGCTTAGGAATTTTGAGTTGGAAGTCTTTATGAAGTCATGTATATGTTCTCACTATATTATAGGGGTCCAGGATGAGTTAAGTTTGAGTGGTAATTAGTTACCTCAGTTTATTGAGTTAAGTCCAGTTAAATTAGTTTCAAATTGTTTGAGAAACGTATAGTGAGTTAACAGTAGTTGATGCATTAGTGCACTGAACTAGTGCTACTCTAGTTAACTGAATTTTCCCTCATCAGAAACTCATGCATGTCGATTCTAAGAAAGACCTAATTGAGACTAGAGTGCAGGGACAATGTACTATTTGTTTTAGATTTTTTTGAGTTGCACTGATAGTGCATGCAATCAGGAATTGATCCTTGAAAGGATTGTGCAGTTTTGAGTGCACTGATTTCCATTTAAGATGGGTTAATCAGCCATAGGATTTGCGCAAGGAAATAGGGACTTGGAGACCTGGTGAATTGGCTAAGTGTTGGCATAGTGCTTGCTTGTGAGTTGGAGATTGATTTTACTGAGTGTTGGGATTGTTCTTCTGTGAAAAAGCATTGTAATCTCATCTTGATTTTCCAATATATGAAATACAAATAGTGGGGTTTTGAGTTGTGGCTTTCCCTAGATATTTATTATGTTATGTGTATTTGACTCTCTTCCTCTACCGATTATTGTTTTGCTCAATCTTTATGTGCTTCCGATGTAAAGAGTAGAAGTATATTTGTGTCTCTTGATTTAGTACATTGCAAAATCTTGTGAATCTACAAGAAAATATACATGGTATCAGAGCTAAGAACAATATACTAGAGGAGATTTCAAAGTTTTGAGTTTCTGGGTGACAGGTGAAAGTCAAATTTGCAATACATACTTCAGGATTGACAAATGGTGTTCTATGGGTTGAGGCTCGAGTATGCCTTGGAAGGAAGCTCAAATTTTATATCCTGGAGGGACATGATCGAGGCTGTGTTGGAGGACAATGGATTGAAGGAATTTGTTGAAGAGGAAATTCGTAAGCCAACAACTACTGATGCACAAAACTTGGTTGAATGGAAGAACTGTGTGGCGAAGATAAGGCGGATAATCCTTGAGGGAGTTCGAGACCACATTGTCTCGAGTCTCCATGGGAAGGAAACTCCTCATGCTATGTGCAAAAAATTAACTGACTTGTATTAGAATAGCAGTGATCAAAGGAAGTTGGCACTGAAGGATAAACTTCGAAAAATCAAAATGAAGAAAGGCAAGACGATTCCAAAATACTTGACCAAGTTCACTCAATGTCGGGATGAAATTGGAAGTGTTGGAATCACAGTTTTCGAGGAAGATATGGTGAACCTTTCTCTTCTTGAAGTCCCAAAGAGTTGGCATAATTATTAGGACTCTGTCAATGGTCGGGAGAAGCTGCCAGATTGGGAACGACTATGGTTAGATTTTATGCAGGATGAGATCAAGAGGAACACCAGGGATGGATCTTCATGAAAGACTGATGATGAAGAGAATTGTGCCTTAGTGATTAAGGCGAGGAAGGGGAAAGGGAAAAATTCCCATTCCAAATCAGATTCTTATCATGGAGGTAAGACGAAATACATGACTAAAGTTAAACGCTTTCATTGTCACAAGATGGGACATTTTTCTACAAATTGTCCACTCAAGAAGTCCAAGGAGAAGTCCTAAGGAGGAGCGGAAAGTGAGGCTTTGGCCTCTCAATTCGAATTTGACTTTTCCCTCATTACATACTTGGTGTCATGGTACTTAGACAGTGGAGCTTCATTCCATATGACAGGTGACAAAGAGTTATTTAGTGACCTGGAGGAGAACGATCTCTAGATGCATATCGAAATCAGTGACGACGGGAAGTATAATATTACTAGATTGGGAAATATTTCTTTTCAGAGAGAGCATGGGGCTCCACTCACCTTGAAGAATGTTATGTATGTACCCGGGCTAGATAAGAACTTAGTATCAATTTCCATTTTTTAGGATAGAGGCTATCATGTGATCTTCTCGAAAGGAAAGACATTACTTCAATACATAGCCACAGGTCAAGTAAAGAAGATAGGTATTCAAGTTAAGAATATATATAAGCTGGAGGTAAAGGTGTGCATTGCTTTGAGTTCAAAAGCACAAAAGATGCAAAGCCGAGACGTTGGTAAGTTGTGGCACAGAGGATAGGTCCACTTCATCATGGAGCTTTGAAGATATTGTAGCAGATCTCTACTGGTCTTCTCAAAGGTACGCTTGAGTCGGCGTACACCAAATCTTCCTTTGGAGACAGAGACAGTTGAGAAGAGTCTATTCTAGAGAGAGACAATTCAGATGTGTTTGGGACATTCTTGAAAACATCCATGGCCAAACACAAGTATTATGTTATATTTGTTTATGACTATTCTCGTAAATGTTGGATATTTTTCATCAAGAAAAAGGAGCAAATTTTCGCAAAGTTTTGTGAGTTCAAAGCATTGGTAGATAAAGAGTTCGGTAAGAAGGTTAAAGCTCTACAAAATGATAATGGTCGTGAGTATGTCTCCAATGAGTTTAAGAACTTCTGTGCAGCGGAAAGGATTAAACGAGAGTTGATGGCACCCCATAACCCTCAATAGAACGAGATTGCTGAGAGCAAGAACAAAAGCATTAAAGGGGCATCAAGGGAAATTTTACATGATCAGGGCCTACCAATACACTTGTGGGTTGAGGCATGCAACCCAAAAGTTTATGTTCAGAACTATAACTCACATAGGATACTTGAGATGAAGGCGCTAGAGGAGGCGGATTTCGATAAGAGGCCCGATGTTGGTCACTTCAGGATATTTGGGTTATCATTATATTTCCATGTGACCAAAGATGCAAGGAAGAAGCTTAACCCAACAATAGAGTTGGGGATATTTTTGGGGTACATGGATACACCTCACAACTATCAGGTCTACATGCTGATCAATCCGATGATTGTGGTTTGCAAGGATACCAAATTTGATGAGGAGAAGGCCATGCGAGTTTCACTTGAGAGGGAGCTTGAGCTACATTCGGATGAGGAGCTTTCAACTCCTAAGGTTGAGAGGCCTCAAATTTATGTGGAGCAGCCACATGTGGAGGTTCCGGGAGTGGAGACATCCACTCAGGAAAAGTTTTCCAAAGAGGGAAGAAGGCGCACTAGAGAGGCTGACAGATTGTTGGATGATGCATGGGAGAATATGGGAGCACCCACTTCTCAGCACAGATAAAGGAGGTCACCTGAAAGGTACATTGGATAAATGGCACTTATGGGTGCATGTGTTGTGATAGAGCCATCTTCCTTTCAGAAAGCAGTGCAACAACCAGTTTGGGCTGATGCGATGGTGGAGGAGCATGACTCCATATTTCGAAAGAGTGTTTGGGATGTGGTCCCAAGAATGAAGGACAAGTCAGTAGTGAGCTCATGTTGGCTTTACAAAGTAAATAAAGATGCAGATGGTAGTGTGGAGAATCATAAGGCCATATTTATGCTCGTGGATTTTCATAGGTAGAGGGTATTTACTATGACGAGACCTTTTCTCTTGTTGCAAGGTACTCATCAAGCAGATCTATATTGGCACTATCAACACAGATGGGTTAGAAGATCCATCAGATGGATGTGAAGACTGCCTTCCTCAATGGCATGACTGAGGAAGAGGTGTACATAGGGCAGCCCAAAGGTTTTGAAACCTTTGATTGTGAGTCGCATGTGTGCCAACTCAAGAGAGTATTATATGGGCTGAAGAAAGCACCTTGTGCTTAGTACACTAGGATATATAGCTACTTCACTGGGTTGCACTTCATGAAAAGTGAAGCAGATGTGAATCTGTACCACATTGTGGTGGAAGGTAAGTTGTTGTTCATTGTACTTTATGTTGATGATCTCATACAGACAGGTGATGAGAAGCTCAGAAAATCTTGCAAGGAGCACCTTGAAAGAGAGTTTGAGATGAAGGACATGGGGCTCATGCATTACTTTCTTGGCATGGAGGTATGGCAGGGAGATGGGGAGTTGTTTGTATCTTAGGGAAAGTATGCCAACGAGATACTCAGGAGATTCCGCATGGAGAGCATTAAACCCATGGAGACTCCTCTAGCTGGTAACTGGAGTAATGAGGATGCTACTTCAAGGGAAGTAGTGGAAGCTACTGTTTACATGCAGCTTGTGTGTTCACTCATGTACTTGGTGAACACACAACCGGATATGTGCTATGCAGTTAACCACCTTAGTCAAGTGATGGTAAGGTCTACCAAGCTGTATTGGAAGGCGGAAAAGCATGTGTTGAGATACCTCAAAGGCACTACTCATTTTAAGTTATCATACAGATAGACAGAGGGAGTGAATCTTCAAGGCTTCACCAATGCAGATTGGGTAGGGAGTCCATCCGACAAGAAAAGAACATCAGGAGGGATCTTCAGTATTTAGTCAGCGACAGTTTCTTGGTACAACAGGAAACAAAGATCGATTGCATTCAGTTCAGTAGAGGCAGATCACATGGCGGCAAGTCAGACAACATGTGAGGCTATCTGGATGAGGAAGATCCTTATTGGTTTGTTTGGTCAGAAGATGGATCCTACAATGATTTACTGTGATAATCATAGTTGTATCAAACTCTCTGAAAATCCAGTTTTTCATGATCGGTCCAAGCATATTTATATCTGATATCACCATCTCATAGATTATTTGTTGAGGCAGACCATGTTGTTAGATTACATTCCAACAAAGGAGAAATATGTTGACATCTAGACAAAGGAATTGTTAAGATGTACATTCAAGTTTCATAGAGACAGGATTGGGGTAGCTAATAATCTGTTTCTTGTTGAGAGGGAGTGTTGAAAATGGAAACAAGAAAGTCTAGTTTAATTTGTCCTTGAATTAAAATCGAATTATATTCTCATAGTAACTTGTAAATAGTTAATTGAGTTTATTGAACTTAACTAGCTAAGGAATTTCAAGTTGGAAGTCTTTCTGAAGTCATATATATGTTCTCCCTATAATATAGGGGCCCAAGATGAGTTAAGTATGAGTGCTAATTAGTTAACTCATTTTATTGAGTTAAGTCTAGTTAAATTAGTTCCAAACTATTTGAGGAATTAATAGTGAGTTAACAGTTAATTGATGCATTAGTGCACTCAGCTAGTGCTACTCTAGTTAGCTGAATATTCCCTCATCAGAAAATCATGCATGTCGATTCTAAGAAAGACCTAGTTGAGACTAGAGTGTAGGGAAAATTTTCTATTCGTGCAGGGACATTATTAAATAATTATATTTAAAACAATAACATTGTAAATCCACAACAAACTTTGAAGATCCCATTCAAATTTAAAAAACATTCATCCAAACTCACAAGTCCCATTCAAATTTTCATGATTCCACTCAAGGTAACAAGTGCACTCATAGCAGTTCATATTCTAAGTACATCATCCAGCCCATTCGATTGTGAAAAATTTTAATTTCAAGTGAAAAGCCTTGAAAGCTCGTGAAAAGGTTCGCTGGCAGTGTTGTGCATTTCCATCAGACAACCTCTAGGCTTCGTTATCTCCATCACACACCATCCACTCTTTCGTATCCAAATTCAGAGACATTATATTTGATCCCGGCATCCTTGGAATAATTGTGATGTTGTGCTTTCCGTCATAGGCGGCTGCTACCACATGTGAATAAAATTACAAGCCTTGTGAAGTCAAAAGCTCCCATTGGCCATGAGTGAGATTTGCCTGCCACAACCCCATTACAACGGAGGAACGCCAACCCATCACAACACACAAGATAAATATCTGGCTCTTGTATAACATAATCATAATAATATGCACCCGCCGCACTGTCATGTCCATTATTCGCCAGGGAATTCGCAAATTTCTTAGTTTTACAACAAACACATTGGTTTCTGTGTCATAAGTGGTCAGCATAGGCTTATGCATTGATGTGTAGAATTTGGTGTTGCCTTGCACAGTGGAATGGAATGGTTTCCTGACTAATACGTAACTAATCTCTAAACACAACCTTACACTCCATTTATCTGTGGTGGAGCTGTAAACAAGAGAATGTACCTGACCTGATCTCACTTCTCCCCACACCATTACTTTATAAGTTTTAGTTGCTCTGTCTACAACTATGTTGATGGACATGGAAGGTGTGCAGTTGCTCCCCCATAGTTTTTTCTTCAAGCACGACTGGAGCCCATGGCGCGTGCTCACCTTTGTATCGGGCAACAGTTGGAAGGATCTTGTCAAGGCATTAGCGGCCAACATTTTTCCTTCACTTCTTACAAAGAGCATAAGATTTATTTTAATTCTTGATGTACCAAGTTTCCAGAGTATCAAATTTTTTGATATGTAAATTTATTTTAAAATGAAAAGAGATTTCATCCCTCTCCATATTTGGTAGATCCAGAGTTAAAATAGATTAGTGGGGTTTAATTACTGATTTTAAGTTTTTTGTTTTATAAATTTTATTTTTACCTAGTCAAGATGTTAAACATTACAATATTTCTACCATACTTGGATCAAATGTTTACATAGGAGTTAAGTTTACTATGAACCTCAAATATAAAGATTAATAAAAAATGGATTAGTTGACAGGAAATCTTGGCCATTTATAGCAGGCCACATGCATCTACAAGAGCTATGCATTTATGCTTAACCCTACTCTTCTTAAAACACCTTTTTGGGTCACAGAATAGTCTCCATGAGTGCCATGAGTAAATCATGCCATTTATGGTAGGCCACGGGCATATACAATAGCTATGCATTTATGCTTAACCCTATTCTTCTGAAAACACCTTTCTGAATAGTGGAATAGTCTCCATGAGTTCCATGAGTAAATTAGGCCATTTATGGTAGGCCATGTGCATCTACAACAACTATGCATTTATGCTTAACCCTACTCTTCTTTAAAAACCTTTTTGAATAGTGGAATAGTCTCCATGAGTGCCATGAGTAAATCAGGCCATTTATGGCAGGCCACAACTATGCATTTATGCTTAACCCTACTAATCTTAAAACACCTTTAATAGCGGAATAGTCTCCATGAGTGCCATGAGTAAATCAGGCCATTTTTGGCAAGCCACATCCATCTACAATAGCTATGCATTTATTCTTAACCCTATTATTCTTAACACCTTTCTGAATAGCGGAATAGTCTCCATGAGTGCCATGAGTAAATCAGGCCACATGCATCTACAACCTCCAGTGCATCAACTCTGTAAATTTGGAGGGTAGATTTTATTAAAATGCATCTACAACCTCAAGTGAATCAACTCTGTAAAATTGGAGGGCATATTTTATTAAAAGCATAATCACCTTGAAGAAACCCCAACAATACAACAATTCAAACCTCGATTTAGAACTAAAAACAGATAACATTTAAGTAGGAAACTATGAAGCTGCTACACATATACACATTATGCATTCATCCATTCAACGAAACAAAACATACAAAAAGGCATAGGGCGAACATGTCCATAAACGTTATACCTTTATAGCTAACTATCATTATCATTTTATACAACTAATTATGTATCTAATTATAGCATCAAACTAAGATGGATCCAGGCTATTTTAATCTCCCCCTTAAATAGGTTATACTCCACAATAATACCACAGGTGAATACCAAGGGTCATTTTATTTTTTTATTATTTAATTTTTATAGGGTTATTTTTTGTTTTGATATTTTTATTTCATTTTCACAAGTTAAAATGTTAAAATGTTACATTATGTTACACATCTCTATCGTATTTTATTTTTATTTTGACCCACTCAAAATACACATCTCTAGCATACTTGGATGTAGACCAGCCTAATAAAAAATGAGAAATTTTATCGCGCAAAGAAGAACTCTCCAACACAATATGAAAGAGATGTTGTAATGTCCTATCTTGTTAAACATTTTGACTAAAAATAAAATGAAATTTAAAAACTCTCCAACCTAAACTAATACGGGAGGGATGTTGTAACTTTTAACATTTTGATTCAATCAAATTAAATCAAAACAAAATTAAATTAAAATCTAATGAGCAAAATTAAATAAAAAAATAATAATATGTATGATTATTAATAATAAATATTGATTTATTATTTCTTTCAATTATTACTTTTTAATGGTTGAAATTTAAGCTTGTTAACTAATAAAAAATTATTTATTATCTTAAACTTAATTTGTTGTAGTCTAACTAACAAACGAAATGGTTTATTTTAGCCTGGAATCTCGAAATATAATTTCTAGAAAAATTGTGATTTTTTGCTTGAAATATATTTTTGAATGCATAAGTGGATTATGCACCCTAAAATATCGCCTGAATACCCCCTGAGGCACTTGATTTATTTATTGATAATTTTTTAATTTTAGTTATAAATGGACATTTTCATATAACTATTTACTACAACTATTGTTAATTTTTTACTGGGTCTTTCATCTACAAGTATTTGCAATTATTAAATCGTTAATACATATAGATATATTTTATATTAATTATTTTATTGGACCGCACACATAAATTGTATAATAAATTTATTATTATGTTAAATTTTGATGATCAAATTTAACTACCCTACATTAATATTATATTTTTTATTAATCATAATTGATTTTTAAAATATTATTAAATTATGATTTTGAATTTTTATTAAGCCAGCCTAGATCCATCTTAACATCGAATCTATCAAGCACCGAGAGGGATCAAATCTCTCGAGGTGCAAACCTATTTTTTGAGTGCAAAACTTGAGGAAAGGTTTGCACCTCAATAGATTTGATCCCTCTCAGCGCTTGATAGATCTGGTATTAAGATGGATCTAGGATGGTTCAATCATGTGCAGTCATACAAAATTTGTTGAACATCTAATTATTTTGATAATTTTAAATCTGCTAAATGTGTCTCGGATTAATTTGGTCAATTTAATTTAAAATTTTCATAGTTACTGGTTTATTGAGATGAGAAAGACTGTTAGTAAGTTGAATGATGAAAAATGATGAAATAAAAATTTTAAGTGTAAAGTGTCAATGTAACAACTTTGATAGATAGAAAATGTGAATACTAAGAATATAGTCAATTACAAACAATTTTCATTGCAATCAATCTGAAACTATTGTTTTCCATTATCTCATATGGATCATATGAAAAGAGTAGTTGGAAGCATAGACCATTCAAATATTTATCTCGAGCTATTGTAGTAAACAATATACCTTGTCTATGTTTCTCTCTAATATTAATAGTAGCTTCCTCCAAAGCCAATCATTGTGACTTAAGGAGTCTTATACCCCAAATAATTTTCAATGGTAGTTATTTTCTATTACCGCCTTTGAATGCAAAGTAATTAGAAATGTTGAATGATGGAAAATGGGAATAATAAGAATGTACCCAATTATAAAGTCAAGTAACGAAACATTTTATTTAGGATGAAAATTCAAGTATTGTATTTATGGTTGAATAATTTTTATGTGCTTACAGTGAGAGAGAGAGTGTATATTTTGGGGGTGAGAAGGAGAGACAAGGGCAGATAGAGATATAGATGGGGGGGAGAGGTAAGAAGAGAGAGGAAAAGACATGGAGGGTGGAAGAGATATGGATATGGAGAGAGAAATCTTAAAGAGAGAGGGAAGGGGAAGAGAGAGGGAGGGGAAAGTGAGGGAGGGAGAGAGGAAGATAGATATGGAGAGAGAGTGTGTATGTTTAGGGGCTGAGGTAGAGATATAGAGAAGGAGACACAATGGGAGATAAAGATATAGATGTAGGAGGTAGAGATGTGCTTACATGGAAATCAATGCACACTATTAATATAATTACTTTGAAATTAATGTACATCATACATCTTGTTGCATCAAATCAGAAATCAACATCTACACTAAAATCAATGTATCTAGTGAAAACAATCAAATAGGATTAGAAATAAACATCTAAACTGAAATCAATGCATCTAGTGCAAGCAATCAAATAGGATTATAAATCGATATCTACACTAAAGCCAATGCATCTAATGGAAGCAATCGAATATGAGTAGAAATCAACATCTACGCTAAAATCAATGCATCTAGTGTAATGTATTAAGTATGAATAGAAATCAACATCTACACTGAAATCAATGCATCTAGTGCAAGCGATCAAATAGGATTAGAAATCAATATCTACATTGAAACCAATGCATCCTATGCAAGCAATCAAACAGGAGTAGAAATCAACATCGACACTGAAATCAATGCATCTAGTGTAAGGTATTAAATAGAATTATAAATCGACATCTACACTAAAATAAATGCATGTAGTGAATGTGATCAAATAGGATTAGAAATCAACAACTACATTGAAATCAACACATCTATTTTAGTGAAGATCTAAAATATTCACGACCTTATAGATATCACTTCTATTTCTATGTTTGTCTCTGAGAGGCTCTTTCTTCTTACCTCTCTCTCCACCTTCCATTATGTGTGTATCTCCCTCCTCCTCTCCTTATCTCTCTTCCCCTCCCTCTCTCCCTCGTCTCACTCTATCTGCCTCTCCCTAAATTTCTCTATATTTATCTTACTTCCTCTCTCCCCTTGCCATCTATATTTATACCTCCCTCCATCTCTCCTTATTTGTCTCTCTATCTCAACCCCCTAAACATATGCCATGCTCTCTCTCTCTCTCTCTCTCTCTCTCTCTCTCCCCATATCTATCTATATATTTATATATCTCTCCCTCTTCCTTTCCCTCTCTCTCTCTCTCTCTCTCTCTCTCTCTCTCTCTCTCACACACACACACACACACACTGAATTTCCATCTCTCCCTTGCCACTCCCTCTCCACCTTTCTCTCTCTATGTATTTCTTCCCCTTCCAACTCGATCTCCCTCTCCCCCTCTCTCCCCCCCCCCTCTCTCTCTCTCAAGTCCTCTCTCTTCCTCTCTCTCCCCTTCTCTCCCATCTCCCTTTGTCTCTGCCCCCATCATACACACTCTCTCTCCCCACCCTCCATCTCTGTCACTATCTTCCTCCCTCTCTCCTTCTCTCTCTCCCCCTCTCTCCTCCCTCCATATATATGTCTCCCTGTCTCTCTCTTCCCCTTCTTTCCCTATCTTTATCCTCTCCTTTTGTTTCTCTTCCCTAGTCTCCTCTCTCCCTCATTCCGATTTCATCTCTCCCTTGTCACTCCCCCTCTTTCCCCCTCCAAATCCATCTCTCCCTCCTTCTCTCCACCTCCTCTCTCTCTTCCTTTCTCTCTCTCACTGTGTGTCTCACCTATGTCTCTCTCTCCCACATTTTATTCCTCCTTCCATCTCACTTTCTTTCTTAAATATGATCCCATTGTATTGTATTTAAGAAAGTATTTAAATGAATAAAAAAAACATAATTTTTTATAAAATATTAAACCTATATTTTGGATCAATCATGTTAAAGAAAATACAATAATAAAAGGATTAAAAGAATCACCCACTATATTTCCTCTATCATTTTTAATCACTTTACTTTCTCACTTCACTTGGATCCTTAATTAAGATGCATATATCCTAGTTCCTTATAATATTATTTATATTATATAAATTTCACATTTGTATATATAAAATTATTCTCATTTTTTAATTTATTAAAAACCTCCATTTAATCTCTATGAAAATATTGTTAGTAGTCGTGAAGATGGAGGGTTGAGATATACCTTAGAAGTAATTATAACCTTTTTTCTCTTAGATTTAGTTAAAAAATGATATAAAATTAAATAAAAATAATTTTTTTGTAAAGTATTTTATTTTGAAATAAGTTATTGTTTTTGGGCATGTGGTATTGATAAGCCATGGTATTGGCCTATGGTATTGTAACAATTAAAAACCTAGATCCAATTAAAAACCTAGATCCAATTAAAAACCTAGATGTAATTTCTAGTGTTTCAATTTGATTTAGAGGTTAATGTTTGCTTCAGATCCATTTTTCCATACTCATTTCTATTTCTCCAGTAAATATCTTTCCATGCTTTCCTTTCCATATAGCACTATTCAGCATTTTATTTTCCTAGATCATAATTTAGGTTAACATGAGATATAGTTCTGTTTTTGGTGCAACTAGTTCTTTTCTTACTTCACATTTCAATATTCTTTCTCTTTCTGCAAGTAGAATAGCCTCTGTAGAGTAAACTTTCCTTTCTTTGATCACATATAAAGCTTCTTCTGGAAATCATAGAAGTTGGCTTGAGCTCCTAGTGATCTTGCACCAGCTGATCAAGTGAAAACCTGCAGTAAGAACTAGCACTTTTTCATACAACACTATTGCTTCCAAGTTTGTTACAAACTACCGGGTTGATAAAAGTATAATAGGAAGCCCCAGGAGTTACAACATTATTGCTGCAATACTGGTGCTCACCACTTTTTGGCACCGTTGTCGGGGAAGCGTCAGAGTATTTTGTGATTACTGTTTTTCTTCTATTTTCTACTGCAACATTCTGCTAAGTAGTTCATTTCAGCAAAAGTAGAGTAGTTGTTTCTTTCAATTTCTGCATTTCCTTGCTTTCATTTCAATTCTGCAATTTTCATTCCAGATTAGTCATTTCCTTGCTTTCATTTCAATTCTGCAATTTTCATTCCAGATTAGTCATTTCCTTGCTTTCATTTCAATTCTACAATTTCCACTTCAACAAAAGTAGATTAGCCCTTTCAATTCTGCAATTTTCTTTCCATATTAGTCATTTCCTTGCTTTCATTTCAATTCTGCAATTTATTTTCAGCAAGTTCATTTCAGTAGTTGCAATTTGTTTGTTCAATCAATTTCAGTTTTGCAGGCACAAGCAGAAAAACAAAAATCACCAAAAAGAGATTTCCTTTCATGCCTCATAGGAATAGAGATAATTCAGGAAAATTCTTACCCAACACCCCCACCACATCACAAAGCCACCCTTTCCTCTTCTTCGGTGGTAGTGATCTAGAAGAACCTTTAGGTGAGCAACTCGAGATATTTGAAGAACCTATAGGAGAAGAAGAGGAAGAAAACATCCTTCCTAAGACAATGGCTAAAAATAGAAATGCTAGGGGGAATGGAGAAAGAGTAGAGGGTATCTTTCCCATCCGAGAGACCAATGGGGACACTGAAATGAAGAACGTAAGCCCTTCAGCCTTACCTCACTTCCATGGATTGACTACAGAAGATCCTGACACCTTCCTGTTTGAGTTTGTTGTTATCTGTCGAACCTATGACTATGCAGAAGATGAGTAGAAGTTGAAATTGTTTCCTTCTACCCTCAAGGATGCAGCATTGTGCTAGTTCATGGGGTTACCTGGAAACATCATCACAACTTGGGTTGAGATGCAGTAAGCCCTTAATAACAAATATCGAGACTATTGTAGGTCAAAGGAAACCAAGGAAGAAATCTTCCGAATGACCATGGGAAGTGATGAATCCTTGGAAGATTACGAAGAAAGGTTCCAACTTAGTTATAAAAGGGCCAGGTGCATATTTGACCCCAGATCTTTGAAGTTGGTCCTGCTCAGAGGAATTCTGGAAGACCTTCTAGACACCCTCCATTTACTGGTTGGGGGAGACATCTACCAACTACCTTATGAAGACATAAAGACTATTTTTAGAAACCTTTCTAGGGCAGCCATAAAGAGAGGTAGGGGGAGTCAACCCACAACCAATACTTCCGCATTCAGTTCAACCCTTAATGGTGAACTTGGAAACATGCTGGAAGACTTAAAGAGTGAGATGCTACAGACTCTTGCCATGCAAATGGATACCTTGCATATCAAAGGGAATCAAGAGGAAGCAGAGAGGGATTTGGCCATTTTTTGTCCTAGGTGCACCAGAAGGCGTCCTAGGAACGAATGTCCATTGAACTCTATAGAGGTTTGTTTAGTTTGTGAAGAAGATCATTCTACAGATAAGTGCCCTTCCCTGCTTGGACTTAAAGCTGTATACCAAGGGGTCGAAGCAGCCCCTGAGCCACTCTATTTCATGAACTAAAGGAGACCAGATGGACCTAGACCTTACCAGTAGGGAATGCAAGGGACTTCCCAGGCATACTACAACCCCAATCAAGCCACTTCCATACCTTCTTGGGGTCCCCCTGCTCACCCTTCTTGGTGCACACCTCCTCCTTGGTCATATCCATCTCAATATCATGCTCAACCAGCGACTCACTCATTTCAATCCTATGCTTAGCCACAGCCTCAGTGGAATGCATCTCCTCAGGGGTGGAGGCCCTAGTACAACTCTCCTCCTACTCTTTTTCCTCCACCACCTGCTCAACCTCAACCATTGCCTCCTGCTCCACTAAGGTAACCCCAAATGCCTGCTCCACCGAACCCGAACCCGAACAACAGACAGGCTTAGCAAGTATACAGTGGGGAACCATCATGCCCAATCTATGCTGTGGAGATTCAGGAGATTAACCTATGATCTGGGAAGGTTCTCCCAGATAGCTAGACTACCCCTCAGGAGGTTGAGGAAGATAAAGAGGAAAGTGAATCAAGAGAAATTCCACCCTTTCCTGAGAGATTATCCAGGACAACACAACCCACCCCAAAAGAAATTGAACTTCTGGGAGAATTGAAACAGCTATGTGTAAAGATACCACTTCTCCAAGCCATAAAGGATGTGCCTATATACAAGAAGATGATCAAATAGAAGTGCTTCAGGAATCTAGGCAGGCACAAGAGACATGCCCCAACCATCAATGTCATAGGACAATTGTCCGACTTGATGTTGGGGTAGGTAATTTGTCCAAAATATCTAGACCCTGGAAGCACAGTAGTTGATGTCCACATCAATGGCACCATGATCCCCCATACCTTGATTGATCTAGGGGTTTCCATTAATGTGATGACCAAGGACACCATGCTCATGCTCAAACTCCAAGGGTCCTTGAGAAATACCACGACAGTACTACAGCTAGCAAACCACTCCACCATGATCCCTGAGGGGATTGTGGAGGATGAGATGGTCTCCATTGATTCTTGTGAGTACCCTGCTAATTTTTTGGTTCTCTAGCCGAAATCAAAGCTCACTAGGTATCCTCTCATCCTGGGAAGACCCTGGTTGGCTACTACAGATGCCTACATCATCTATCGAGCTAGGAACATGACAATCAAGAACGGGCATATGTCCAAGCAGTTAATCGTATACCCTTCTACCCAACGCTTTCTAGAACATGATCTACCACTCTGGTTGGAGGAGGAGGATGAGGATGAAGTCCATTCTGCACCATTGTGTGCAGTAGAAACTATTATGAGGGGGCAACCGCAAAATGAGGATGATATCACTGAAAAGCTAATTCAAAATCCATCCCCTAGTATTTCACCATTAGAAGATCTAGTGAAAGACACCTAGGACAATCCCTTAATTGATGTTTCTGTGGCCGACCCAACCTCTCTCCATGTTAAGAATATAGAGTTCAGCCTTGAAAGAACCTTGAAAATCAACTCATCCCTATCCACCTCCCAAGAGAAGGAACTATGTAGCCTATTGAGAAAACATATAGATGCCTTCGCTTGGAGCTATAAGGAAATGAAGGGAGTGCACCCTTTAGTTTGTACCCATCACATTTACATTAAGGAATATTGCAAACTAGTCAGGCAGCCTCAAAGGAGGATGAATTCAACCCTTAAGGACATTGTCAAGGAAGAATTAAAAAAGTTACTAGATGCAGGATTCATCTACCCCATCTCCAATAGTGAATGGGTCTCTCCTTTGGTGCTAGTGCCAAAGAAAAACGGTAAGTGGAGAATCTGTGTCAATTATCGGGAACTGAACACGGCCACGAAAAAGGACCATTTTCCTTTGCCCTTCATAGGTTAAGTGTTAGATGGTCTGGCAGAGAAAAAGCTTTTTTCCTTCCTAGATGGGTTTAGCGAGTACAATCAGATCCAAATCAGCCTAGAAGACCAAGATAAGACCACTTTCACTTGTCCTTGGGGTACCTTTGCCTATCGAGTCTTTCCTTTTTGTTTGTGAAATGCTCCCGCCACTTTCTAGAGAGCAGTATTGAGTATATTCTCTAAACTGGTTCATGATGCAATGGAAATATATATGGATGATTTTACTCCTTATGGTTCCAACTTCTAGGAAGCTTTGTCTAACATAGGAAAAGTTTTGGACAAGTGTATTGAAATATACATGTCCCTCAGTCCAGAAAAATGTGAATTCTTGATGACTGAAGGGACTGTGCTAGGTCATGCAATATCTCAAAAAGAATTGGAGGTGGATCCCAACGAAATTTCCATCATCCAAAGGGTCCCATCACCTCAAAAGGTGAGAGATGTCCGAAGTTTCGTAGGCTTAGCGGGATATTACAGAAGATTCATTAAATATTTCAGTAGGTTAGCCTCTCCATTGTTTGGTCTTTTGGGAAAAGATGTCAAGTTCATATGGATTGGCAACTGTCAAGAAGCCCTAGACACCATGAAAAGTAAACTTGTGACTACCCCAATTTTGAGAGGCCCAAACTAGGCCCTACCTTTCCACATTCACACAGATGCCTCAAACAAATCAATAGGAGTAGCCTTGGGGCAAATTGATGAAAAGTTACCTTATGCCATATACTCTATAAGTAAAAATTTGTCCAAGGCAGAGTTAAACTACACGGTCACTGAGAAGGAACTCCTAGTTGTAGTGCATTGCTTAAATAAGTTCAGACATTACAACATAGGCTATCAAACCTTTGTATACACCGATCATGCTTCAATTAGGTATTTAATTAATAAACCGGATGTAAATGCTCACATTATTAGATTGTGGCTTTTATTGCAGAAATTTTATTTAACCATTGTTGATAAGCCTGGTAAGGAAAATGTTGTTGCTGACTTTTTGTCTAGAGTAAATTTGCCTGCAGGTGAGGAAGGAATGGTGGATGATCAAATTCCAGATGAACACCTATTTTCTATCTCAGTACTCTCCCTATGGTTCGCTGATATAGCAAATTACTTGGTTTTAGCACAGTTCCCACCACACCTGTCCTTAAAAGAGAAGAGCAATATCATGAGAAGAAGTGCCCCTTTCACCTGGATTAGGGGCAATCTCTTCAAACTTGGCCCAGATCAAATTTTGAGAAGATGTGTCAGGGAGGAGGAATTTTTTGACATTCTCCTGACCTGTCATGACGGGCCTTGTGGAGGCCATTTTGCAGCAAAAAGGACTACCTTCAAAATTCTACAAGCAGGTTACTATTGGCCCACTCTTCATCAAGATGTGAAGAGATATATTAGCCAATGTGATCGGTGCCAAAGGATGGGGAAACCTACTCCAAAGGAGGAGATGCCCATGCAACCTCAAGTGAATTTTGAGCCATTTGAGAAGTGGGGCATGGACTTTGTGGGTCCTATCAACCCTCCTTCAAAACAGAAACAATACATCATTATGTGCATAGATTATCTAACAAAATGGGTAGAGACAAAGGTAATCAAGGCAGCAACAGAATAAAAAGTAACTGAGTTTTTAAGAGAGAACATATTTTATAAGTTCAGGTATCCAAGAGAACTGGTTACAGATCAAGGCAGTTAGTTCACTTCCAATCTGATTGAAGACCTGCTCACACATCATAAAATCAAGCACAAGACTTCCACCCCTTACCATCCACAAGAAAATTGATAGGTGGAAGTCACTAACAGAGCATTGGAAGGAATTTTGACCAAGGTAGTGAGTAGCAGCAGAAAATATTGGGCAGATCGATTGGTTGAGGTCACCTGGGCCTACAACACCACATGGAAGACCACCATAGGGTTCACACCCTATGAGCTGGTCTATGGGAAGAAGGATTTTCTGTCAATAGAATTTGAATGCAATACACTAAGGATGGCAGCTGAGCTAGAACTAGATCTCAGCTATCCACAAAGGGAAAGGTTACTCTAGCTAAATGGATTGGATGAAAAAATATTGCACGCCCTTCTCCACATAGAGGTAGTCCAGCTTCAAAGGAAAATATGGCATGACAAACACATCAAGTAGAAGTAATTCCAAGAAGGCGATTGGGTTTTGCTCTCTGACTCAAGGTATAAAGACTTCAAAGGCAAGCTGAGGACAAGATGGCTGGGACCTTACACTATAGAGAAATGCAATGACAATGGTTCAGTTCTGATCAGAACCATTGATGAGGAAACCATCCCCATGCTTGTCAATGGGCACAGGTTGAAATTTACAAGAAGCCACTCTCCAAGCGAGAGTTAATTGAGGATCTAAATAAGGAAATGTTGGTAATGGAGCAGGTCCCAACCTCCACTCCACCCACTCACTGAGAAAAAGAGAATAAATAATAAGGACTCAAGTGAAAACCTCTATGAGGTGCTTGAGTCCCATCATTGGGTTGAAGACCTCTTTTGAAGTGGCCCAGTGATGAAAAAAGAAAAAAAAAAGAAAGAGAATAAGATCCCTGGGTGAAAGCCTCCCTTAGAGGTGCCCAAGGTGGGCAAGTAAGGTGAAAATCTCGTGTAGACGCCCTAGTTGTCTTTAAAAAAAAAAAAAACAGAGAAAAAAAGAGAAAATTGACTTTTAAAATGCATTGCAGGTTACAAATGGACCACAAGAAGCAAGGGGACATGCCACAAAGCCTATTACACATCCTTTATACTCTTCTCCATCATTTCTAATTTCTTTCTCCACCTCTTTGCATTTTTTCTGAAGACTGTGCATCCTACAGGAAGCCCTGTTTGTTCCACAGGAGACTCCTATAGAAATCATAGAGAGCTTGAAATGAAGTTTGCAAAATAGTTGAAGAGATGGGAATTTTCATAGAGAGCCTGTAGGCCACCCTATAGCTATCCACGATCCTAACCCTCCATCCCACACCTGCACCAGCTCATTTCCATTGATTTTTTCCCTTCTTGCAGAAAAACACAGAAACTAGTTTAAAAAAAAATAACGAAATAAAAAGAACAGCACCTTCACAACTCACCTGTAGCTTACCAAATCCCTCTCCATTACTATCATAATGCTTAGTATCCTCCTCACAGCTCCCATCACAAGCATCAGCTAAAAATTTTAGAGGGAGAAGTAGCTACATGAGCTCCTGTAGGATTTCCTGTACAAGCTGATCCCCTTAAAATCAAGCTCCAACAGTGAAAGAGGTGCAGCCACAAGAATGCAGAGGATCGCTGAAGCAGGATTCAACTAAAAGGCACATGTACCAGACAAATGAGTAGATATCAAGAAGCAACAAGCATATAGTAGAAGAGATATAGGTATCCAGCACTGGAATCCGAGCATGCAGCAGCAACAAAACCTAGCAGCACCATAGCACGAGCATTCAACCTGCAGGTAAGTGTCTAACCCTCTCCTCTATTTCATCTGTATAATTCGAAAACTACATGAATGAATGGAATGGTTGGGATTAAACTAGAAAGGTGGCTAGTTAATTTGCCACCCTCATCCAGTTCGACTGCGCTCATTTGGAGATTCCACGCATGCGTGCATAGTCAACTCACAGAAAAATCCGAAAATACAGGTAGTGGCGGTGTTTAAACTCCAACGCAAATGATGGGAAGCGATTGCAGGCAGAAGGCATGAAGACTCATGATGACATAGCAGTGGGGACCAATGGTTCGAATAATGATAGCGTACCCTTTCTGCCACCTCACATCATCGACGGAAATATCTCCAGTAAACATAAATACTCTGTCTCATACCACCTCCACAACCTTGAAACCACCGTTCTCTATCGTTTTTAGTCCTCCTCCTCTTATCGGGTTCTACAGGAGCATTATCAGGTTCTACAGGAGCAGTAACAGTTCTACAGGAGAACCTCCAGCCATTTCTACAGGAGGGCCAGTAAGCAGTTTTACATAAGAGAACATGGGGTTTTCATTCAAATTCAGACTTGAAGAGGTAGGCTCTGTACAAACCCACTTTTCATATCCATATATACAAGGGGTGATGCAATTTTAAGGAAGGATTAAGCATGAAAAAGAAGAGGAATTGCATTCAAAAGTTCTGCATATTTCTTAAGAAAAAAACACAGTTTTTATCTATTTCCTATTTCTGCAAAAGAAGTGTTGTCTCCGTCTCCACCTTGGGCACTCACATATACAGGGAGTGATGCAATTTTAGGGAGGAATTAAGCCTGAAGAGAAGAGAAATTTAATTTAAAGAATTTTCCTATTTCTTAAAGAAAAACACCGATTTTTCTTTGTTTCCTGTTTTTTTTTAAATTTTTGTCTCCTTCTCCACCTGAGGTATTCCAAAGTATTATAAACATAATGATAGGGGATTCATGAGGAAGGAACCCCTAAATTTAGTCAGGCTCCATGAACATCCTGAAGTAGTAGCCATTTTTACCAGAGCTAATTGGATGCCATTTTTAAAAAAACTTCGAGGGTATGATGAAGAAGTGACTCATAAGTTTGCACTTTCATTGGTAGCCAAATCAAAGACCCATTCCACTATTACTTTCAGGGGTCTCACCATGGAAATCAACCCAGAGTTCATCAGTAGGGTTACCAGTCTTCCACTTGGGCTACTCTGGAGCAAAGAAGAAAAGCCACTGGGTCAAGTTTCCAAGAAAACCTTCTTCCAACCAAATGAGCATCCTATAGAGGACAAAAATGGCATCAGGAGGACAAGCATCCCTTACCCTTGGGATGAGGTCAGTTACCAAATTATCAAGTACATTTCCTATGAAGGAAGGTACAACATAGTTTATGGTTACCATTTCAAACTTTTGCATGAGCTGAGATATGGCATGGATATTCCCACACCCAAAAAACTCAATATTCCCTATTTTCTCCTATAGTCTCTTATAGATTCCAACATCAAATTGAAGGCAGGAGATCCAAAACAATTGGGTAACCATGGACTAACTAAATTGTTGGTGGAAGAAGCCCTCCACACCTTCATAATCCCCATAGCCTGGGAGATTTTCAGAAATATGACAAGAGAGGATGATATAAAAGCCCTCACATATGACCTCAGTCCTTCTGAAAGTGAGGGGGAAGAAAAAAAGGGGAAGATGAGGAGAGAACCAAAACAGAGAAAGAGGAACTTGAAACAGGGAAGGAAAAGACCAAAATAGAGAAGGAAAAACTTGAAACAGAGGAGGAGAAGACCAAAGCAGAGAAGAAGGAACCTAGGATAGAAGAGAAAAAGATTAAAATAGAAAGGAAAAAGACTAAACCAGACAGGAAAAATACTAAAGCAGAGAAGGAAGAAACTAAACAAGATGAGAAGGAAACCAAAACAGAGCTAGAGGAAACAAAGCTAGTAGAGGCAGAGAAGGAAAAAGAAGAAGAAAAAGGGGTAAAGAAGAGAGAAGTGTCTCCTAAGACACTGGAAAGGGAAGCAGTAGCTATTCTTGCTGCACTCAGCACCCCAGTTAATGCCAAACAAAAGAGAAAAAGGCAACCATCAATGTATTTCAGGGCTTGAAAAAGCACAAGAATAAAAATAGGGAAGCCAGAGCCATCCTCAAAGGAGCCTATCATCCTTGAAGATTGTCCTACTGTCAAAAGGGAAGAATCTCCATCCAAAACCCCCATTACTTATGAAAGAGGAAGTCCTAAATCCTCCACTTGGAAGGAAAGAATAAAACTACAGGACTTAAAAAAAGTCCTACAGGATGCGCAGACTGCTCTATAGGAGACCCTAACAAAGCTACAGGAAACTGAGAAACTTGAGAAAAAGGCAGAAGAGCAGACCAAAGGGAAGGATGAAACAACAAATATTCTAGAACTTGACCCCTAGCCTAGTTTAGGCTCTTATTACAACCTTCTTGAAGGGGGAAAAATTATTCCACGGAAATTTGCAGTCCCACGTTTCTTTGAACTGGAAAAAGAAAGGGTAAGGAGCCATATATGGATGCAAATTTCCAAGTCAAAAGGGGTGGAAGACATTGGCCACATGGAGAACAAGCTGAGAGAAATGGGTAAGGAGTTGAGCACTGCAATACATACAGAATCAATCAGAAGATCTCACTTGGAGGCAGAAAATGAAATGTTAAGGAAACAACTGCAAGAAAGGACACACAATTGGCATGCATGGCTATCCGGTCTATGGAGGCACTACAGTGTAGGCAACCAACCAAATCATATGGAGTATACCTCAAAGACCAGTGACTGCAGTTTCAAATCAAGACCTTGGCACAGAGAGGCAGCATGCCTTTTAAGGATTATAAACAGTTTACAGACCTATGTGACCAAAGTTTAGCAGAAGACAAGGAAAAGTTGGTAGAGTTTTATTTGCATAACATGGCCCTCACTGATATGAACCTATGGGACCCTAATGCTAGGTTGGGGGACTTGCAGCTGATGGCCATGTCATCATGGATGAATCATGAGGAGAAAAGGGCGGTAGAAATCAAGAAGTTGATGGTAAAAGAGAAAAATGAACCCTTAATGATCATAGATGAGCCAGCAGACCCCATGGCTCTCGTTAGTGTCCACTAGCATCTTGCAGATAATCCTCAAAGTGCTCCTAAGTATATCAATGAGCAGGCCCAGGATACTGAACATTTTGAGGACATGGAAAGATTTCTTGGAGATGACTGCATTCATGCCTGTATGAGAAGGTGGAACACACTGCCAGACAGCCTATAGATCAGGGAGTATCACTCCCTAAATAGGATGAAAGAAGCATTGTGGAGAGTGCCTCTGTACAAGTGTTCTATGCAAAGTTTGAATGCCAATTGGATTGGCCTCAAATTCAGTCCTCCACTATTGATAGGCCTATTGGAAGGTGTAAAAGAAGAAGAAGAAAAAAAGTAGTGGGAAGAGGTGGACAGAAAGGTTGGATTCTATGCTAGGGAATAGGATCTCACATCAGAGGCATGGGATGTTAGGGAGTCCGTCAGGGCCATCAAGGATGAGGAGATAGACTAGTTGCTAAGAGGATGAGCAACACATTCGGTAGGGTGGTGATGATGAGCCCCATAAATGGGTAATTATATAGGCTCATTTGGCCTCCTAACTCAGCTTAATCCACCATTCTCGTTAGTTTATTGCATGTTTTGGTTATATTTATGCTAATGGAGTGAATTGGGTTAGTCGTTATGCCATGAAGTCTAATGTGTGCTTTATGAAGATTATTGGTCAATTTTGAGACAAAGTCAAAGGTTTAATGATCATTTGGTAGCCAATATTTGAGGAAAACAAGGGAGAGGACTTGTAGGAGGGTGTCCCCCTCATTTATGACCCCCTACCTTGAATCCTCCTTTAGAAAGCTCAAAGCACAAGCAGCCACATCAATGCATCAAAGGGGCAGTTGAGCAAGTGAAGAAGAACTGTTTTCTATCTCTAGGGTTGGGAGCCAAGCCTCCTTAATTTTAGGAGAGTTGTTGGAGGCTATAGTTGTTTCCATTCCAGTTGTTGAAGTAGGTTAAATAGTGTTTCCGGGAAAAATAGTGTCTTTTCGATCTGCTAGCCCTCTAGGATTGGCAGTTGTCCTAGAAACAAACAATCAAATCAATTTGGGATTTCCTCTATGTATGATAGATAAGAGAGAAGCAAAGGAACCAACCTAAATCTTTCGCTTGACTCCTTGCTTCATTTCTCTCCCCCTTGATAGAGCTTACAGCTCCTCTCCTACTTATTCCAATTAAAGAATACATGTAGAGGAAAAGAAACAAAACACCATCAAAGCATCTCGATCTATTATATCATAAGCATTGTAGAATCAAAAATACAATGAACATGCAATGGCATTCACAAATAACAACATTCACAAATACACGATTGTATGGAGGAAAAATCAAAGAACTTTATTAAAATAGAAGGGAGAATTACAACCTAGTTGTCTGATCCAGCATCAAAGCCCTCTTCACCTCATGAAAACCAAGATCACCCAACAATACAATGCTCCTTCTCAAAGACAAACTATCAGCATCTCCTTACAAATTACAAAATTCCAGCCTGTAGATTTCTCAGATGAGGGATCCATTTATAGATGTTTGAAAGGGTGTGAGTCATCTCTAGTTTTTTGATTAGTGTCATTCCACTTGTTTTTCTTGGTTCCACTTGGAGATTTTTTGGATCTCTTACTCATCCCTGGGCGAATTCAGAGAGGAAAATGTCATAGGAGAATTTTCTAGAAGATTCCATGAGCATCCACTTAGAAAAATGTCTCAGAAGTTTGTCCATTCTCACTCATCGCACCCCACAGAAGGCCTATTTAGTATGCATCACACTTGGCTAGTGTAGAAGTTAGTATGCATCACACCTTGACAGTGGAGTAGTTAGTATGGTCTAGTTTTGGCCAGTTCTGAGTGGTTTTTCAGGTGGAAATTTTGGGGAATGATGTAATCAGTTAACCCTGATCCTTTAGGGTATGAAACAACACTTTTAGGGGTTAAAGAGCCCTAGTTTATTGACATATAAGATTGGGTTTGAAGTTCCCAAATATGTCTATAACAGTTGCCCCCTAAAGCATGAAGTCGTAAATCTTTTGATGTCGGGTGAAATGCTTTATCATGAGGATTCGAGGTATTTTAAATGGAAGGTGACATGTATAAGATACAATACAATACATCATCATCATATTATCTTCATGATCTAGCTGAGGTGGTCATTCCCATGCTCAGTTTTATAAATTCATTTTCATGTACATAGAATAGTTAACCGTCTGTGGTTGCGGACTGGTGATTCTTTATATGTAGAGTCATCATCCCTAGCTTGGATTACCATCTGTGTAGCTTCTTTGTACATTTGATGCCTTTATATTCCTGAATATATCGCAGCCTGGATGGATGAAACTAGATTCGGGGTCTTCAAACTTGTTCAATATTTGTCCAATGTACAAGTCGTTCCATGTGAAAAGATGTCCTGAAGTCGAACATGGAAAGACATCGCCTGATTACCAGCCACTAATGTAAGCTGTTAACAGATGCAAGAGGAATCACCGATAATGATAATGACCCTCAAGGTACTATAGTACAGTTCACGTGGTGTGAATATATGATCCGATGTCGAA
Organism: Pinus tabuliformis; assembly: GCA_031772625.1. Taxonomy (NCBI): domain Eukaryota; kingdom Viridiplantae; phylum Streptophyta; class Pinopsida; order Pinales; family Pinaceae; genus Pinus; species Pinus tabuliformis. The sequence goes on from CM062815.1 coordinate 252,758,271, forward strand.
CACCACGGAAAATCTTTCGGTCGAAGGCCATTGATGTCAACCTATTGCCGGAAGTGAGAAACTTTCCATTGAGGCATGCAAGCTTCAAAGTACTGAAAGGGTTGTTTCTAAGTCAAATTATTGTATAATGAGCTAATGTCGACAAGAAGTGACCTGTCGTAGTGTTATAGACATTTTTGTGCCTCGCGACATGGAGCATGAAATGTCAATAATTACAGGGATCCTCAGTCCCTAAACATGTTGTTCTTACCCCTAAAAGAACAAGGTCATCAAACAACAGCACTTCCAATCAGTTCTCCACCTGAAAACACTTCAAAACAGGCTTATTTTGGATCATGTCAGCTGCACCACTGAGCTTCTGCGCTGGAATGCAACTGTCCCTCTTTGTACCTGCGCTGGAAGTCAAGATTAATGAAGGCTACCTGCGCTGGGCGAGATTGGCCAAGTGGCACAGTCATCCTGCAAGGTGTCAACTGCCCAGGAAGCTTCCAAACTGACACTTGGTTCATAAGATTCGCCCTGTCATGAGTAAGAGGTACTTGATCACCATGTGTAAGCAAGGATCTCCAAGTGGACTCAAGAACTGAAGATTAACTGAAGAGGGAGAGGACACTAGTCAGCTCTATGCTAGCCTCAAGCTAACTCATCCTCTCTTCTTCTCTCCTATATATAGAACTCTTCTATGAGGTCTAAGGAGGCTGGAATTTTGTGTAAAGCAAGGAGGTGCTGTTGGATTACAGTTAGAGCTATTGGGTGATTGTTTTACTAGAGGTGAAGAGGAGAGTTCTTGCTGCTGGGGAGGTGCTGCTGGATTGGAGCCATCATTGGTTGTAACCTTCTCAGAACCCTGTTATTTCTATCAATAAAGTTTTGCATGTTCTCCTATATACTTGTATTACATTGATGAATTGTATTTACTGGTATATTTGATTCACTCTAATCCATGCATCAGTTATGAGTACATGTATCTTGTAGTTTCCTCTCTTGTTTTGTGCAGGATCTGTGTGTAGCTGGACCGGCAAAGAGAGCAAGGAACTGGGAACAAGAGACAAGGAGAGAGGACAAGGATCGACTAAGCGAAATACACCAGGTTGGTTGGCCTTCTTTTCACTCTCTCTGTACTTTCATAAAGGAAATCATCAAAGCTTTACTTTCAGTTGTTGCTAAAGACTGTCACCTTTAGAGTAGGGATAGGGTCATCCGCATCGGATACTTTTCCCCACAACAAACTGGCGACTCCACTGGGGAGCCTAGTATCTTGTTGGTGTTTGTAGTATTTTGCTATTCATTTCTTGAAGAAAAGAGTACCAAATCGAAAAGCTTTTGACTATATCAAAAGCGAAGTAGAGGGACTGCTACTCTTGCTCATTTGTTGAGCAAATTCAAGATTTGAAGAGCTTATCTACAAAAGACTCTTTACTCTTTGTGATAGATCTTCATCCTCTTGATCATCCCTTAGCCTGTACTTGACCTATAGCTTTTTATTTCAGCAAAAACAGTGCATTTTTGAGCTTTTTATGACCCGGAATTCTTTGTAGACGAAACTCTCGTGAGTCAGTGCAGGCTGTCCACAGGCAGCCTGCATTACAGCGCAGGTACTCCCTTCGGGAACTGCGCTGAGAGTCAAATTGGCAGACTAGAACCTGCGCTGGTCCAGTTAGCCATTGTCTTGCTCAGCTTTCCCTTTGTGTCTTGGCCCTGTTTTCACTTGTTTTTGCTGATTGCTTGCTGGTCATTGTACTTGCTGTAAACCACTTCTCCTTGACATTATTCCGCCTCAGTTGTGTGATGAAACTGTGAATGTTCTTTCAGTATTTCTTGTTTCAGTTACAGTTTCCCATTGTGAAAAGCGAACCAGTATAGCTGTGGCCTCTTAGATCCTGAACTGTAAAAGTGTCTTTGTGATCTTATGAGCTAGTTTTATTACTGTTCATGGCTGTTTGAGTTTGTTTGCTCTTCATTTTTATGGTTTGAATCTATACATTTCCTGTGTTTAAACAAGTCTATCATAAGGTGTCTTTTTTATTGTGGACAAGCTTGTTTATTTCTACTTGAGATTAGATTCAAAATTATACAACAGTTTCCTTTCTGTCTTCCATCAACATTAAGGATAACGAAAAGAAATACATGCATTGTGCATTTTGCATTTGACTGTGTGCTTGACGATTTAGGAAAATGTGCATTTTAGTGTGTGTTCTTTGATCTGTGGAAAAAGTTGTGTCTTTCTTTTCCCTCAAGTAGATTAAGGTTTTCAAAGTTGAAAGATTGAAAAGATTTGCTTCTCATTCTTAGATTGCATATAGGAAGTTGTATATATACATCTCGTGGCGAACCTGAAAGGCAAACTGTTAAGAAAGATCAACATTAAAATAAACTCAATTTACATAACAACGCTTTGGAATTTAATGCAAACATCTAGAGGTCTAGGTAGAGATGTGTTCCGGCGTCGTTAAACATAGTGACTGTCGATCTCTACGAAGGTGGGTGATTCCTCCTGAGAGTCGGTGGCACTAACACGGACTTGAGCTCCCGCGTACCGTCGCGTATATTGGGAGACCCCTATAGGCTTTTATCCTTCATCCTTAGGAAACCGTGTCGGCCGCCCTACTGATCGCGATGCAGTGAACACAGCATTCACGAAGATCGACCACCCGTACCGTAAAACGTATTCTGTGGTTTCGCGAAAGGTTTGGCACACCCTCTACCTAGATCTCCAGAGCAGTTTCTTTTGGCCTTTTTCAAACTCTATAACTGAAAAAGTCCAACCGAGCATTTGTCACTTCGGGCTCGTTAATACATCGAAGGCGACTAGAGTCATCTTTAGCTTTTTCTCGACTCTTAAAACATGAAAAAGCAAGTTTGTGTCTAAAAGCGTCGTTAATAAAATTTATTTTAAGCGGAACATAATCACCTGTTATTCCCACGTTGATCTTTCAGTTGAAAAGTATGGAGCCCACCAACCAAGGAAGTAACCTTGGCGGAAGTCCAAATCCCTTCTCCTCTTGGGGAGATGTTGGTGCGCCTCATATGGCTACATTGTCACTTCCAGGATTGACAATCGGCCTCCCTGTATGGCTCTTTTCAACTAATGTAGTCCAGATCGCCACTAATCCTGAGCAGTCGAATCAACAGTCAGAACAATCTAGAACTACCCACCAGCCTTCCACTTCTTATGACACTTCCTCTGATCCTTCATCTTCGCAAGGTAGAGCTGGCAAAAGTCAGCCTCCCAAGGGGAAGAAGGAAAAGAAGAAGAGAGAAAAGAAGCAGAAGGAGCCTCTGGCGAAGGCGACTGGGGGCAAGCAGAAGAAAGCTGACAAAAACCCACACACTGCACCGACCGGGCCTAAATCGCCATGTGTCATTTGCAAAGGGATCCACTTCCATCGTGATTGTCCTTGTATTCCCCGGATACTAAGGGACTGGTCCCCAAGGTTGCACAATCCGGTAGCATCAACCTCTGGTTGTCACGTTGATTGCATTCCGTCAACTAGCGAGAGTGAAGGACGAAGAAGGGGACCAAGATCACCCTGTCTATTGTGTGAAGGCAGTCATGCCCTCCACAAATGTCCATTCTTAGATGAGGCAAAGAGAGTTTTGGAAGATCGCCCGGTGTCGCCGGTGCAACTTCCTCCTGGATACCGAAAACTCGCGCCTAATCCCTCGATAGTTGAAAATCCAGTTGAACCACTCAAGTGGTCAACTGAAGTGTCGGTCATTGAGAATGAACCTACTGAATCCAGACCAGACGAAAGTCTAAAGGTCGATACGGCAGTTGGCCCGGTTCTTCCTTCAGAGGTTCTATCGTCCAATGACTCCGTCATTGAAGACCCGTCTTCAAATGACACCGTCATCGAAGAGTCATCTTCATGCGACACCCTCACTGATGAGAACAAGGATGACACCATCCAGGTTCTCTTCATCAGCACCGACTCCGATGAGCATCCGGGCAATGCGCCCATTCCTTTGTCGCAGGAAGGAACATCATCAGAGTCATATCCGGCCATATATTCGGTCCCACCACCAAGCAACCTGGTTGTGTCCTTTGATTGGAATCAACTAGGCAGACCCTGGTTACCAGCCAGTACACCATTCAGAATCATTGTCCAGATCTATAGAATGATTATGGCTGGTACTATCATTGATGAAGGGGCGTCTGTGAGTATCCTTTCCTCTGTTGCTTGGAAAGCACTGGGTTCCCCAGCGCTTTTACCTGAGTTGAGAAATCTCTCAGGTTTTGATAAAGGAACCAGTCGACCATTAGGGATCCTCCCCGATGTACCTGTTACATTGAAAGGGAAGACCATCAGGATGAACGTGTTGGTAGTTCAAGGACCCTTGGATTATAACCTACTCCTTGGACGCGACTATATTTATTTCATGGGAGCGATAGTCTCCTCACTCTTTAGAGTAATGTGTTTTCCACACGAAGGAAGGGTGGTCAAGCTCGTAGACCAACTTTCATTTCCGGGATCTCGCATTGCAAATAGTCAAATACCAATCCTAAATGGTCTGTTCACTCAAGATTCGCCTCCACCCCCGGTCCTCCTTCCCGATGAGCGCGAGTAATTCGGAAAGAAAGACTAGGACCCAGGGGGCATGCACCCTGGTCTGCTTCGGGCAGAAGAAACTCCGGGTATAAGAAAGAATTTCCGCAGAAGAACATGACTAGTCCGTACCCCGTCCGTAGGAAGTGGGGTTGTTCTGGAATAATGATCTTTTGTTAAAGTTATGTGTTTGACCAAAGAGTCATTCACCTTTGTCTAAAAAGTGGGCAATGCCCAAGTAGGAATTCCCTTATTGCAACAAGTAGTCACCATCTTTGAATTCAAGCCTCGCCCATCGAAACATATGTTTTGAAGGATAAGCAGGGGCAGTCTACGAAGAAGGAGACCGTATTGTTGTGACAGAGGGTAACCATCTTTGGACAACCCAATGATAGACACCGCCGAAGAAAGAGATTGATTTGCGGCAGCAAATCGAACCTTCTTTGGAATAATAAGAAAGAGGCAAGCCTCCCTCAATAATGCCAATGTTTTATCTTTGAGTGATGTTCTTCTATTGTCACAAATAGCTGTTTGTTAAAAGTGGGCCGACGGGAAGCCTGAGTACTGCGTAAGACCCCTTAGAATAACGAGAAGACAAGTATCGTTAGCATTAGATTGGCAAGATGACAAGTAAATGTGAACACCCAAAGAAAAACAGAAGTAGGGGAGAGGAGGGGCAGCCTCGAAATTCTATCGTATACCTGGGGGCATGCAAACCTTCTGGAGTGCAAGTTAGGGGCGGTTATTTATCTGGTTTTAAGATTAGCCGTTTCCAAACTTGCATGAAAGAAGCCTGTGGGGCAAAAGTAAAATTTGCCAAAAGTGAGCATAGCTGTGGTAAGGCATAAGCTCTATAAAAATTGGTCCTTACGGGAGGCGTTCTTTTTATGACTGGTATATCGAGCAGTTTTAGCATATAGTTCATGCTCGTTAAAAAATAAACGCAAAATTCGAGCAGTTTTATGACTGAATTTATGCTCGTTAAAAAATAGAAAAGTGTGAGCAAAAGTTTCCCCCAGAGTTCAAGCTCATGGAAAAAATGAACCGGTAAATAACCTTTTGAGATCGTAAATTCATCAGCCATAAGAACCTTGATCGTGTTTTCATCCATCACCTCCACTGTTCATTTGGCCGATCATTCACTTCCATTTGTGTGTTTACCTCTTTTGAGAAACAGCTGCAAAGAGTGATTTCACCTAGCCATCCTTGTGACACTGCCGTGATTGGAAAATTCCAACCTGTACCTGGAATCTGCTGCTATCTCTGTTTATCACTCGTTCCTCAAAAGACGAGTCTTCTTTCAGCTCTTTTCACTGACTCGTAAAATATGAAAAGTTTGCCGAGTTTTGGCCTTCCAGCTCGTTAAATGACCGGAACGCTATCCCTCCTCTAAATTTTAATCTTTTTGGACCTGAGGGATTATTGCACAAAAGGATCGAGCGCTTGTCTTGTTCGGCTCGTTAAAAGTACCGAACAACCATCCCTTCTGTATTGTTTTATACTTTTTCGGACTTAAGGGATTAGCTGACGAAAAAGGAATTATGGAGTTAACTTTCTGTATCTTTTCAGACTCTCTAAAAATGAAAAGGACCGAGTTTTCTTTGTCGTTAGACTCGTTAAAATGATTAAATAGTAGCGAAAAACTTGTCTTTAGACGAGAACGAGTTTCCCTATCACTAGGCTCGTTAAATCATAGCGATGGGCTTGCCCGAAGGGCAGGTTATAGAACAAGCATATGTTATCCTCCTCAAGCTTGACAAAAATAAAGAGGTACTGGTCAGAAATGACTGGGGAAAAATATGGAGAACATCAAAGTTTAAAGGTAGCAAGTCACTCTTGAACATGACACTTTTCCTCCGTACCACATCGGGTTGGGTTGTTTCATTCACCGGTCTCATCACCATGGTCCTCGCCACACCATCCACATTTGGGGTAATGCTACCGATCCATCGCATCAGTGTCGTTATATGTTCAAGAGGGGTCATTCTGAAAGTGTCAACCGTGTCCCATCCACTACCATACATTATCCTTCATCCATTCATGATCGCCACCCTGAATCATATGTCACAGTTTGTTTTCACCTCCACTAAAATCATTAGCTCCGTTCCGTGTCAATGATGTGGGATTCATTAAGGCCCTCCTTTGACAGATCGCTTCTTGTCGACTTCAGCTCATTATCCAAGAAGTTGATCTAGGAACACCCCCATCAGTACTTTGAAGCTTGCATGCCTCAATGGCAAGTTTCTCACTTCCGGCGACAGGTATACATCAATGACCTTCGACCCGAAGATTTTGCGTGGCGTTCGACGCCAAGTCCTGTATTCACGCCACGTGAATTGTACTGCAGTACCTTGAGGGTCATCGTCATTATTGGTGATTCCTCTCGCGCTTGTTAACGGTTTTCATTATTGACCGGTAATCAAGCGATGTCTTTCCATGTTCGACTTCAGCGCAATTCTCACATGGATCGACTTGTACTTAGAGTGAAGATCGAACGAGTTTGAAGACCCCGGATCTAGTTTCATCCATCCGGGCTGCGATATATATTCAGGAAATATAAAAGCATTTGCCATGTACATCATTGCAGCAGATGATCATCCTATTCAAAGGATGATAATTTCAGCAGAAAATTATCAGTCTATCTTCAGACGATCGTCTGTCATATGTACCAAAATGTATTTATAAAAGCTGAGCATGGGAATGCCCGCCTCAGCTAGATCATGAAAAATAGAATGAAAAATAATGTATTGTATTGTATTGTATTACAGGGCACTCTCCTCAGCACTGGAACGAACTTCGGATCCTCTAGATAAAGCATTTCACCCGATAAACGGCCTCATACTTTAGGGGGAAACTGTTATAGACATTTTTGTGCCTCGCGACATGGAGCATGAAATGTCAATAATTACAGGGATCCTCAGTCCCTAAACATGTTGTTCTTACCCCTAAAAGAACAAGGTCATCAAACAACAGCACTTCCAATCAGTTCTCCACCTGAAAACACTTCAAAACAGGCTTATTTTGGATCATGTCAGATGCTCCACTGAGCTTCTGCGCTGGAATGCAACTGTCCCTCTTTGTACCTGCACTGGAAGTCAAGATTAATGAAGGCTACCTGCGCTGGGCGAGATTGGCCAAGTGGCACAGTCATCCTGCAAGGTGTCAACTGCCCAGGAAGCTTCCAAACTGACACTTGGTTCATAAGATTCGCCCTGTGATGAGTAAGAGGTACTTGATCACCATGTGTAAGCAAGGATCTCCAAGTGGACTCAAGAACTGAAGATTAACTGAAGAGGGAGAGGACACTAGTCAGCTCTATGCCAGCCTCAAGCTGACTCATCCTCTCTTCTTCTCTCCTATATATAGAACTCTTCTATGAGGTCTAAGGAGGCTGGAATTTTGTGTAAAGCAAGGAGGTGCTGTTGGATTACAGTTAGAGCTATTGGGTGATTGTTTTACTAGAGGTGAAGAGGAGAGTTCTTGCTGCTGGGGAGGTGCTGCTGGATTGGAGCCATCATTGGTTGTAACCTTCTCAGAACCCTGTTACTTCTATCAATAAAGTTTTGCATGTTCTCCTATATACTTGTATTACATTGATGAATTGTATTTACTGGTATATTTGATTCACTCTAATCCATGCATCAGTTATGAGTACATGTATCTTGTAGTTTCCTCTCTTGTTTTGTGCAGGATCTGTGTGTAGCTGGACCGGCAAAGAGAGCAAGGAACTGAGAACAAGAGACAAGGAGAGAGGACAAGGATCGACTAAGCGAAAGACACCAGGTTGGTTGGCCTTCTTTTCACTCTCTCTGTACTTTCATAAAGGAAATCATCAAAGCTTTACTTTCAGTTGTTGCTAAAGACTGTCACCTTTAGAGTAGGGATAGGGTCATCCGCATCGGATACTTTTCCCCACAACACGTAGGAGGGCCTTAATGTGTCCCACATCTATGACATGAAACGAAGCAAATGATTTTTTGGAGGTGAAAACGATCTGACGACACAAGGTTCAGGAATGGCGGTCATGAAAAATGGAGGGTGAAGGTATTGCAGTGGATGAGGCATTAACTGGATGGTGAATTCTATGAATAAATTCTCTTGAATATATTGATGACACTAATATGGATTGGTAGTGTTAACCCCAAAATATGGATGGTGTGGAGGACGAATGGTGAAAGGACCGGTGAATGGAATAACCCCACCCAACTCAATCATGGTGATAGAGTGAAAGTGTCATGTTCAAGAGAAACCTACTACCAATAAATTTTTTTAAGTTTTCTTCCCTTTTTCCCAGTCATTGCTGACCAGTACCTCTTTATTTTTGTCAAGCTTGAGGAGGATAACATATGCTTGTTGTATAATTTGCCCTTCGGGAAAACCTGTCGCTATGTTTTAGCGAGCCTAGTGACAGTGAAACTCGTTCTTGTTTGGGTGGACAAGTTTGTCGCTATTGTTTTAACTAGTTTGACGACAAGGATAACTCGGTCCTTTTCATATTTAGAGAGTTTGAAAAAGGACGAAAAGAAAAATTCAGTAGTTATTTTTCATAGCATAATCCCTTAAGTCTGAAAAAGGATAAAATAATACAAAATTGATGACGTTTCGATCACTTTAGCGAGTCGAAAAAGACAAGCGCTCAAACTTTTTCATGAGATAATCCCTCAGGTCTAAAAAAGATTAAAATATACATGAGGGATGGCACTTCCAATCACTTTAATGAGCTGGAAAGGCCAATAGCTCGACAATATTTTCATATTTAACGAGTTTGAAAAGAGTTTAAAGGATACTTGTTTTTGAGGAACGAGTGGTTTTTAGGGTAGAAAACTGGTTCTGGGTGAGCTTGGAACTTATCGAAACATGGTGGTGTGAAGAGGTTGGCTAACAGGACCACTCGTCGTAGCTGTTACTCAAAAAGCTAAACAATCAAGTGGAAGCGTATGATCGGCCAAAAGAATGGAGGTGACGGTAGGAACACAACCAAGGTTCAAAAGGGCAGATAGCATGGCAATCAAAAAGGCTATTTACCGAAGGTGGGTTCATTTTTTAACGAGCTTGAGGTATGGGGGAACATATGCTCAGTGGTAGGTTTATTTTTTAACGAGCTTTAACCATGCGATAACATTGCTCATTATAGTGGTCAAAGATGTTCAATTCACTGTTTATGACATTAGATTCTTTCATCGGTCGTTCAACCTGCTTAATCACTCCATCGGATTGATTAGAAATACATATATATGCATGAAAAATGAATTAAAAACTAACATTTTACTTGAAGTATGTGAATAGTGACATAAAAAGTAGTTTAACCTTTCACTTTCATCACTTCATTTCAAATTTGGGATTTTGGAGCTCTGGAGTGGTTTTCCCCCTCAAATTTCATCAGTTGATTTCGGGAGATCCGGTGGACTATTCTCGATGCCATCAAGACTAGGTAGGAGCTAACGCTAAGCTATTCATTTTCATTCCATCCTCTCTTGATTCTGAGCAAGTTTTTCCATTTTTCTGGGCCCCTTGGGTTTGAAGAAGTCGTTCTCCAACCATCGCACCTAGCCTATATCAAAAGGTGCAATGCATACTGAGTTGTACACTAGCTAGTGAGTATGCATCTCACCTTGCTCAAAGGCAGGGTGCGATGGGCGCAGAAAGGAAACTTTACACAGTGATTTTTCATGAAATTTTCACCTATTTTTGCTCAAATTTGGATCCAAACTCATCTTTTGTTTGTGTTTCAGATATTTGTTGGATCAAGATGGTCGTCACATGGCATGCACATGAACATGAAGAGGAGGACATGATTGCCTTACATGATCAGGGCATAGTTACTGCATTACGAAACTGTGGTTTGCTCAAATTCTTCCGTATATCCAGCGTGAGGCAACAAATCAGTTTGTTGTAGTATTTTCTCGATGCTTGGGATCCGATCAGCCAGGTATTCCAGATCAAAGGCAAATCTATTCCATTGGCAGAAGGGGATATTTACTTTTTGATGGGGTTATTGAGGCGTGGTGCCCCTATTTCACTATCAGGATCCGCCCATGGGGGTGAATCTGTGAAAGATTATTCGTCAATTCTGTACAAATGGATCTTAGCCCAGTAGAGATGACAAGATCAATATTGGGATGTCACTGATCCGCCCTTGAGGACCATTTTATTTACCTATGCTAGATTGGCTGGCAGCGCGGCTCTTCATTTGGAAAACAGATCTTACATGCAGTACGCCCTGGAATGCTTGGAACCAAAGGTGTTCAACTGGTCTGAGTCGGTACTTCCTGTCATCAAAGAACAACTCTCCAAAGTAAAGAATGGAAGATCCAAGAATTTTGGCTATGGTTCCATCTTGACTGCTTTTTCCTTGGAGAGGATTCCATTGATGCAGCCTCAGAACATTTCACTGGGATTTCCAGCACAAAGGGTGTTTCTGGGAAAACTAGTGTCTTTTCGATTTTCTAGCCCTCTAGGATTGGCACCTATCCTAGAAACAAACAATCAAAGTAATTTGCAATTTTCTCTATGTATGATAGATGAGAGAGAAGCAAAGGGACCAACCTAGATCTTCCACTTGACTCCTTGCTTGATTTCTCTCCCCCTTTATAGAGCTTGCAACTCCTCTCCTACTTATTCCACTTAGAGAATACCTATAGAAACAAAGTAACAAAACACCATCAAAGCATCTTAATCTATTATATCATAAACAATGCAGAATCTGAAATACAGTGAACATACAATGGAATTCACAAATAACAACATTCACAAATACACAATTGTATGGAGGAAAACTCAAAGAACTTTATTAAAGTAGAAGGGAGAATTACAACCCAACTGTCTGATCCAGCATCATCCTCCTAGCATCAAATCCCTCTTCACCTCATGAAAATCAAGATCACTCAACAATACAATACTCTTTCTCAAAGACAAACTATCAGCACTTCCTTACAAATTACAAAATTCTAGCCTCTAGATCTCTCAGATGAGGGATCCATTTATAGATGTTTGCAAGGGTGTAAGTCATCTCTAGGTTTTTGATTAGTGTCATTCCATTTGTTGTTCTTGGTTCCACTTGGAGATTTCTTGGATCTCTTACTCATCCCTGGGTGAATTTAGAGAGGCAAGTGTCATAGGAGAAGTTTCTAGAAGATTCCATGAGCATCCACTTAGCAAATTGTCTCGGACATTTTTCCATTCTCATTCATTGCACCCCATAGAAGGCCTCTTTAGTATGCATCGCACCTGGCTGGTTTATACATCACACCCTGACAGTGGAGCAGTCAGTATGGTCCAGTTTTGGCTAGTTCTGAGTGGTTTTTCAAGTGGAACTTCTGGGGAATGATGTAACCAGTTGACCTTGATCCTTTACGGTATGAAACAACACTTTTAGGGGTTAAAGAGCCCTAGTTTATCGACATATAAGGTTTGGGTTGAACCACCCAAATATGTCTATAATAGAGGGACCCACGGATGTAGAGATGGGTTGATCTTATGGCCAGACATGCTGGTCAGTCACAAATTTCCTTCTCTGATGCCTTTTTCAAGTGGTTCGACCATTAGGAGATGGTCTTTGCAGAGCATCCATACGTTGGGATGGATTTTTGAGGCGACCCGAATTTGGCATTACCAACTGGTGAGCAGTGGAGTGTTATGGATAAAATGATTCGACCACATCTTTGTTTATTAGTTTTATAATGTTTTTGTGTTTTTAAATGTTATCAAGACTAATCAAACTCATATATTTGTGTAGATATTGGGCCAGTGCGACCAATGGCATGCCCAAGGGTGGCAGCTGACGTTTCAGTAGGGGAGGCTATAGGGAGGGCCATCCTTCGCGATCTGGACATAGCAGAGACCCTGGCAGTGATATAGGATCAGATCGAGGGCCTCACTCTTGGTATTCAGGATGTGAGGACCGACGTGTTACCTCTGAGGTTACAGTGCCATACTATTGGTGTGCCGAGTTGATGGACCAGTCTCTTACGTATGATTGCACAGGCTGTGACATGTTATCACCAACATCAGTAGTCTAGGATGCTTTTCTGCATTCATTTTTGAGTTTCTTGGTCATATGACTGATTTTGTCTTGGACACAAAACATTTTGTAAAAACTATAAATAGTTATATATTTTTTATTTTTGGAGTTTTATTTTGGTTAAGTTACGCGATCCTGATGCAAATGTTAATGTGAAATGATTTTCTTTACAAATTCTGCAATTGTCTATCTAACACATAATTTTCTAATGAATCAGTTAATGTGTTTAAGTTTCTGGAAATGTGTTGATATTGAATGGAATCAAACTGTCTTTCCAAAATCTTGAATCTTAGGAACATACGATAAATAGCTAGGTTCTGAATGGAATAGACGCCAGTAAGATGTAGAATGACAAGTTGCGAATCTAGCCTGACAACAACTTGGCATATGCCATGCAAAATGGCATTAGAGAGAAGCTCAATCAATGCACTATACTCAGCGATGTTGTTCATTGATTGGGAAATACATATCCCCCTTAAACTCACTAACTCACCGCTTGGAGCAAAAATGGCCGAGGCTGCAGAAGACAGGTTCCGCGTACTACAACTAGCTTTGTTGGCATACCCAACAAATGGTTCCAAAAAGTCTGACATCTGCAGAAAATGTAAAATGGATTACCTAACCAAAATGACAACTCTAAAAGAAAACAAAAATGTAACAAAAGCATATATAGAAAAAGATTACTACACTTAATCAAGCATAGTAATGCTTAAGATACAACCCGTTTCAAGGTTGCGACAGTGGAATCCCATCATAATCGACTAGCTCATAGGCTCCTTTTGTCAATACACACTTAACAATTTAGGGGCCCATCCATAATGATTTGAACTTACATGCTCCCAATTTGTCAGAGTCCTAATCATAAAGCAAGGCCAGGTCACCTTTTGAGAAGACACGAGGCTTGACATTTTTGTCAAATTTCACCTTGACACGTTTCTTATGTGCTTCATTAGCCAGTGCGACGTCATGAAGGGTTTCATCCAAGTGGATTAGTTCCAAGAAATGAGCCTCTTTCTCCGAAGTTTCGGGAAGCAGATCAATTGCAAGCTTGAGAGACGAAATTTCGCACTGAATTGGTAAGACAACTTCTAGATCATACACCAACTGAAAAGGTGTAAATCCGGTCGCATTTCTCACTGACATCCTATATGCCCACAGAGCTAAGTACAGGATTAAATTCCAATTCCTTTTGTGGACTCCAATCATTCTCTGCAACATGCACTTAAGGACTTTGTTGATTGCCTCAATGTGTCCGTTAGCATGTGGATAATATGGAGTAGAACTATAGTGGGATAGTCCTAATTTGGCAGTCAATTCAATCGTCATGTGATTGCGAAAATGTGATCCATGATCTATGAATATAGCATGTGGAACACCAAATCTAGAGACTACATGATTAAAAAAGAAAAGAGCAACCGTTTCACCGCTATTGTTTAATGTAGGCATCACCTCGACCCATTTTGTAAAAAAGTCGACAACAACTATAATATACCCATGACCCCCAGCCAAGGTGGGGTTACATGTCATGAAATCTATGCCCCATTTAGCAAATTGCCCAACATCAACTACTGGATGTAGCAGTGCAAGTGGTAATCTGGTTTTGCGATCAAAAATCTGATAAGCATGGAAACTTCTGACTGCAATTATGCAATCTTTGAATATATTGGGTTAGAAGTAACCATCTCATAAGATCTTTTGTTCAGTAGCATAACCAGATAGATGCCCCCCACACACACCTGAATGACAGTCATTCAGAACTTTTTCGGCCTCCTCATGCATGAGGAACCTTGACAGAACTATATCAACACCACGACGGTAACGTGTATCACCGACGATCATGTAGTCTTTGGCTTGGTATCAAATATGCCGCTGTTCAGAGCGAGAGGTGTTTGGCCTAAAAGTTTGGGTCTGGAAATAGATCAGTATATCTCCATACCACGGATCGCTTGACAATATCAGAAACATAGTCTCATCCATGATTGATGCTTTAGATGTTAAATCGTTGGATGACGATGGGAGGTCACAAAGTAACTCTGCAAATACGAGAGATTTCTTTGATTTGGATTTGGTGAATTCGAAATCAAACTCTTGCAAAATGGCTATCCATTTGGAATATTTTTCCCCTAGTAATTGACACGACAGAATGTAGGTCATAGGGTTGCAATCTGACACAATGGTAGTTTTGCGAAAGAGAAAGTAGTGTCGAAATCTATGTAATGTTTAAATAGCTGCTAAAGCCAACTTTTCAACATAAGAGTACTTGCTTTATGTATCATTAAGGTTGCGACTTAAATAATATATAGGATGTTCTATTCCATTATCTTCTTGCACTAAGACCATGGCGATGGTTGTATCTGCAGCGATGAGATACAGGTTAAAGTCGTTTTGATAGTCAGGAGCATAAATTAATGATGCTTTTATCAGGGAACCTTTTAAAGCATCAAAGGAAGCTTGTGCAACCTGATCCCAGTGAATGGGTACTTATTTTTTCAAAAGACACATATAACCTTTAGCGAGTTCGGCATAATGTGGAATGAACCTCCTCAGAAACTTATATTTCCCCTGGAGTTTCTGAATCTAAAGCAAATTTGAAGGTGGAGGCATGTCAAGGATTGCCTGGACCTTACATGGGTCGAGTCGAATTCCGTCCTTAGAAACTACGAAACCAAGTAATCGACTGGAACCAACACAAAACACACACTTTTGCAGATTGAGTCATATCTTGTAGTGTTGGCAATGTAGAAATATGGTTCTCAAATGCTACGGATAAGTAGTCCGCTTTTGCGAATGAGCCAGTAGTTCGTCGAGATATGGTTGAACGATGTGCTTGATGTCATGCAAGGTGTATTTCATTGCCCTCTGAAAAGTTTCCCCCGCATTCTTCAATCAGAAAGGTAGTTTACGGTATGCGAATGTGCCCCACAAACATATAAATTTAGTCTTCGACTGGTCCTGTGGGTGGATATTGATTTGGTTGTACCGGGAAAATCGATCCATAAATGAAAAGATTTTGCATCCGGAACATTCATCAATTATCTGGTCGATGAAGGGTGTGGGGTAGTTGTCCTTTGGACATGCTTGATTTACATCCCTATAATTAATGCACACTTTAATTGTTCCTTGCTTTTTCATCACAGGAACAATATTCGATACCTAATCAGTGAGAGGAACAGGGTAAATGAAACCAGCATGTAAACGTTTTTCAACTTTTGCCTTAATGGTAGCGGCTTTCTTTGGTTCAACCGGTCGAATCCATTTTCGTACTGGTTTGACATCTCGATACATCTTGATTTTGTGTTCAACGATTCTCGAGTCAATGCCTGGAATTTCTTCATATGACCATGCAAAGACATCTCTGAATTCACGAAAGAGAGCGCAGTAAATCTCCAGTTCTGATGAAGAACATGACTTGCCAACATGAATATTCTATACAACATTAGGTTTGGTCGAGATATTTATGGCGATAGTTTCTTCAATATTGGACAGATTTCGCTCGAAATCCACCGTATTTATAGTATTTGATAGAAAATAAAAAACTGAAGGATGATTAAGGTCGCTTGAATAATATTCATTGTTATCTTGAAGGTGGGAACAATGGTGGTAATCTTCCAACTGCGTCTCTCCTATCATCATCGACTGGATGATTCCTTCGTCTGTAGCATGTATATAAGACCAAGGATCGGAAGAGGTACCATACTCTAGAGACCTATCTATCCAAACACTCATTGAGTGTTGATTTGGGTTTGCCGCCCAGGCCCAAAAAATTGATTGCTACAAAGATTCTATGGTGCTTGGGGGCAACAGCTCGCGATGATCCACACTATCAAAATGGTCATATTTCTTCTTAATCTTAGATGATGTAGAAGATATCATATGATAGGTTTCCACTGTGGCCACTTCAGCCAGATCAGTTGGAGGTGGGAGGGAAAAGGTAACCATCAAGGAGGGGTCTTTTAAGAGACCTACTTCGACATTTTGAAGCGATTGAGAACTTCCATGGATCAATGGAATGCTTCCAGTAGCTTGTGAACTATTGGGGGAAAAGGTTAGTTGGTGAAGGATTGTAATTCTACCTTGGAAGGGAAATGCAATATTTCTAAAATATGTTGACACAACGACGGCCATAGCACAAATCCAGGGCCTTCCCAGTAAGATATTGTAGTCAAGGTTTCCATCAATGACTTCAAATTCAATTTCTACTATCTTGCCCCCCAGTTCAACTTGCAAGTTACTTAAAATCCCATATGGCGTGTATGTTCTTCCATCGAATGATTTTAATGTCATTGATGATCATGACAAGGGTGGTGATCCTAAAGTTTTCCAACAACTCATTAACATAATACAGGTAGATGCCCCTTCATCAATTATTATTCGATGAAAAGTTTTATTGAGGGCTTTTACCTGTATAAGGAAAGCGAGTTCAGACGGTAACTGAGGTTCGTATCCTTTATGGCTAAAGACCACAAGATTGGAATCCGCTGGATCAATCCCACCTATTGTTGGTAACAAAGCCTGCTTTTGGGAGGGGCAATTATGCAGTACTTCAAGTGTCGACATAGCGGATGGCGATTGAGCCAAATCCTCCACTATATTATAATTCTATGTTGCTAGAGCATGAGGATTAAATGTCGATTTATGTACTAATCCCTTTGGCAGCTTTACTGTTAATTCAAGAATGATGGGTGGAACAACTTTTGGTGAAGTTGTTGTCGAACTACTGGGTTGATCTGTAGCCTTGTTGTTTGATGAGTATGGATTCCCATAATCTTTATTCCTTGTTGATATCAAAGCATCATTTTTCTGTTTCGAGATGGATAGAATAAGAAGTTGGGATGGGAAGCATGATAGATAGCAACCAGATTAGTTTCTGGGTTTGGAAATGGATTAGTCAACACCACTGAGGTATTTGAAGTCTTTAAAAATTTCACAACTTCAACTTGATGTGGACAATCTTTTGTGTAATCCTCGTCATTACATATTAAACATGGATAATGAGGTTTCTTTTGCCCACCAAGGTTCTCAGAAGATTTTTCAAGACGAAAATTCTCCTGTTTCTTCTTATTATTCTTCCCTTTCTTCTTGCCCCCTGGTTGCTTTGGATTCTTGCCTTTGTCAGATGACTTAGCGTTAATCTTCGAGGCAAGAGTTTTGTCATTTACTTTTTGACTAGACACTGTAAGGGCTTTACCACATGGAGCCTTTGCAGTTTGCATGCTTTAGGTACCGATCACACCATCACCAGTGTGAGGGTCCCTGTTTGATTTAGGAGGGGGAGGAATGGAAAATTTTGGTCTGGGAAAGTCAGGAATTTTGTCGTAGAGTGTGCCAGACTGAGTATATATCAAGTCTAAATATTGGGCACGAGCAATGACTTGCTCTTCAGTGGCAACACCTCCTTTTTCCACATCCTCAATAATAGAAGGCAATAAGGACTTAATAAACCACTCTGCTAAAAGTTGATTAGGAACATACGTCTTTACCATTCGACAATGACGTCGCCACTCATGAATATCATCAGATATGTGAGTGACTGTTGTCTGTTTAAAGTTGGTAAGGAGTTCTATTCCCGTTTTGTACCTTATGGGTAGCTGAAAGTGGGTTAGAAAGGTAGTGGCAAGGGTGTTGAAGTTATCAAATGAAGCCCTAGGCAATTCAATATACCGTTTCGCTATTAGACTAGTTAGCGTTCTCTAAAAAAGGTGAATCCTAATCGAATCATCATTGAGGGTGTTAGACGACTACCACAAATGAAAAGTCATTATGTGATTCGATGGATCTTCACATGGATTTCCATTGAATTTAGGAATATCGGAGGGAAGTTTATGAGGAATCGCTCACCACCAATGGGTGTGTGCAATTGGATCATTTTTCAGTCGGTTCAAATCTAGTAATTCTAGAGTTGCTACAAAAGGAAACTGTTGATTTAGGTTTGGTGAAGCATACCCAGGATAAGATGGGATCACCTGAGCAATAGGTATTTGCATACCAGCATAATGTATCTGATGCTGGTAACTTTGATAAGGTTGTTGGACATAACCATTATAGTATGGTTGTTGATAAAAATTTTGAAAAAGCGGTTGTCCATTACCTACAAAGCCTTGTTGCTCAGGTCCTCGGTAAGTTTGCTGGAATTGCGGTTGTTGATATTGTACCAACCATGGTTGTTGGACCATTTGCTGTTGCCCAATATTGGAAGATTGACCAAGATGTAGAGTGATAGTAGCCTGAGTCATTCCAGGTAAGGAAGCACTAACCCGAGCTTGTGATTGAGCTGTAGAGACAAGAGGTTGTTGTATTGCAACCTGAGAGACTTGAGGTTGACACGCAACAGGCAATGCTTGTACTTGCGACACAGTCACAATAGCAGGTGTAGTGGGAATATTCGACACAGGTTGGACTGGTTGCATTGAATATACAACCCTTGGTTGTTGAGGCAGTATTGGTACCCAACCGCTGGATGTAATTCCAATTTGACCAAAATTTTGTTGTGAACTATCATATGGTTGTTCTCCAAGAGGGAACATTCAAAAAGCATACTTCCCTCCATATGGTGGCAGTCTAGTGTCTAAAGGATATATCAGTCTTTGAAGACTAGTTTGCCCAAATTGATACTGGCATGTAGGATCAATTTGCTCAGTTTCCACATAAGAAATACCAGATGGGATTCCAGATGAACAAATAGGAACAGACCATGTCGTCGAAACAGTCCATGAGTGGACTCTAGATAGTGATTGATAACTAGTTGGGACAGATGGTATACCAACAAACATTGTAGGAATGGCCGTAGGAAGCTCTACCGTAGCTGTATCAGATGACATAGTCCTAGATGTTGATGGTTTTTCAGACATGTTTAGTCTATTGAAAAGATTTCCTAGAAATTCGACATGAACTTTTGATGAAGGATAATTAAAAGAACTAACTTCAGGAGTGGAAGGATATAAGTGGATCCCAGTTCCAAAATGTAATGGGGTACTGGATGGAAGATCCTCTACTATATCCTCTATGGCAATCAGTCCAGGTGGAAGAGGTAGACCGTTAGGTCCATAAAATATTTATGGAGCCGAAGAAGTTATAGATTCTTCAGTGATAGGTACTGGAGGGGTGACACCTTCTGAATTATGGAAATCAACTTCCAGATGTTCAAGTAAGTGAACTTCAGTCTCTGGATCATATCTAGTTGTAGCTATTTTAGGTATAGAAGTGTCTACTGTTACACTAGGATCAATTCTAATGTCCTCCTATAACTGTGGAACTTCTTTTGTAAAGGCAAATGTACTAGAAATGATCGGAGTAACTGTAGTCTTTGATGATGTTGAAACACAAGTTTCAAATAAACCAGGAGAATTGGACTCAATTAAATAAGATCATTTTGCTCGAAATGGTTTCGTTTCCGAAGTCAAAGACGGTTGACTCGCTAGGCTCCGTGAACGATGGGGTTTTGATTGACTTTCTTCCACGATTGCGGATTACTTGATCAACTCAAAATTAAGGGGCAAAATGTTATTCCGAATTAAATAAATTTTAATGATGCTTTGAAAAAGCTTTTCTTTTTCATTTTTTAAGAGTTGAGAAAATGCTAAAGATGACTATAGTCCCCTTCGATTTTTAATGAACCTGAAGTGACAAGTGCTCAGATGGACCTTTTCTTTTAAGGAGTCGAAAAGGAATGAAAGTGACTACTCTGGAAATCTAGACAGAGGGATTACCAAGCCAACCACAAAACTGAAATATACACCTTGGTGATAGATTAAAGAGAATTTACCAAGGACTTATGTACGACAGTCAATCTTCCCAAATGTTGTGTTTAGTGCATTGTGATCGATAGGGCGGTAGACATGGCTTCCTATGGATAAAGGATATAAGCCTATTGTGGTCTCCCAATATATACTCGACGGTACGGGGAGCACAACTCCATGCTAGCACTTGTATCAAAGAGGAGGAATCACCCAACCTTCGATGAAAACAATAGTTACTAGATTTTACAACGACGGAACACGTCTCTAGCCTAGACCTCTAAATGTGTTGCATTAGGTTCTAAAGCATTGTTAAGTTCATTGAAATTTATTTTACAGTTGATCTAGTTTAGAATTTTTCCTTTCAATGGTTCACCGCGTGATGTAGATGTAAAATTCCTAAAAATGCAATCTATAATGATAACCAATTGTTGTTTATTTTTAGCAATGAAAATCCTAGCTACTAAGGAAAGAAGATTCAATTGCTTTCAAACAAAGAGCAAAGAGCACACACTAAATGAACTTTTCCTAAATCATTTTACGCACACAGTCTAAATGCAAATGCAAATAAATGTATTTGTTTTTCGTTCCGCTTAATGTGAAAAAATGCCAAAAAAGGAAAACTAAGTAAAGATCTAAAATATTTTTTACTCAAAGCGACATTTTGACAATTTCTTTTCAAAATGGAAAGGGAGACTAAATGACACTTTTTAATTTCAAATAGAAAATGCTTTTGACACTCCAAATATCAACAAATCAAATCAAATACATGTCAAAATGTTCAATCGACTATCTAGATAAGGAAGACTCAACGACACTTCTCTTTTTTGACAAAAAATGACAGTTACGACACTTTTTGTACCAAAGTGACAGTTTGATTTAAGCGACTTTTCGACAAAGGATCGTAAATGATGGACAAATACATAAAAACATTTTCTAATCCTAATCAATGGAGGTTAAACTATGTAATGCAGGCATGCTTCAACAATGAGATATTGTTCATAAGCAGCAAAAATCAACTAAACAGAGCTAAAAACAAAGACAAAAAAACCCAAATTTCAAGAGGAGAAATAGGATTACTCAGTCATCGCACCTGTGATTCATAGAAATAGGGATGCATCACACCTGCTACACTCGGGAAGTGCGATACATACTGGCTTCCAGTGACAGACAGTGCGATGGGCCAGGGAGCGCAACTGAGATGGGTTTTGGCTCAAATTTGCAGCTAATTTTAGTGAGTTAAGTTGAGCTATTATGAACAGTATAGAGAAAAGTACAGAGGTATGAACTTTAGAGGTTACTGAGCTACCAAAAGGGAAACTAGAATGCTTGTAAGTCAGATGTTAAATTCATAAACTAAACTGGGGATTGACTGAAGTAGAATTCATCTACTTTGCAATTACATAGCAAGAGCAGTTCGAAGGCTATCTAGCTAACTTCAGGCTTCGTCTATAGTTCATAAAACAAACAACAACAAAAAACAAACAAACTATTCGGTCCCTAGTGGAGTTTCCATTTTGTTTCCAGGAAAAATAGTGTCTTTTCAATCTACTAGCCCTCTAGGATTGGAAATTATCCTAGAAACAAACAATCAAAGCAATTTGGGATTTCCTCTATGTATGATAGATAAGAGAGAAGCAAAGGAACCAACCTGAATCTTTCACTTGACTCCTTGCTTGATTTCTCTCCCACTGTATAGAGCTTTCAACTCCTCTCCTACTTATCTCGCTTAAATAATACCTGTAGAGGCAAAGAAACAAAACACCATCAAAGCATCTCGATCTATTATATCATAAGCATTGCAAAATCAGAAATACAATGAACATACAATGGCATTCACAAATAACAACATTCACAAATACACGATTGTATGGAGGAAAACGCGAAGAACTTTAATAAAATAGAAGGGAGAATTACAACCCAGCTGTCTGATCCAGCATCATCCTCCCAACATCAAAGCCCTCTTCACCTCATGAAAAGCAAGAATACCCAACAATACAATGCTCGTTCTCAAAGACAAACTATCAACACTTCCTTACAAATTACAAAATTCCAACCTGTATATCTCTCAGATGAGGGATCCATTTATAGATGTCTGCAAGGGTGTGAGTCATCTCTAGGTTTTTGATTAGTGTCATTCCACTTGTTGTTATTGGTTCCACTTGGAGATTTTTTCGATCTCTTACTCATCCCTCGGCGAATTCAGAGAGACAAGTGTCATAGGAGAAGTTTCTAGAGGATTCCATGAGAATCCACTTAGCAAACTGTCTCAGACATTTGTCCATTCTCACTCATCGCACCCCTCAGAAGGCCTCTTCAGTATGCATTGCACCTTGATAGTGTAGAAGTCAGTATGCATTGCACCTGACAGTGGAGCAGTTAGTATGGTCTAGTTTTGGCTAGTTCTGAGTGTTTTCTTAGGTGGAACTTTTGGGGAGTGATGTAATGAGTTGAGCATGATCCTTTTGGGTATGAAACAACACTTTTAGGGGTTAAAGAGCCCTAGTTTATTGACATATAAGATTGAGGTTGAAGTGCCCAAATATGTCTATAACAAATAGGGGTAATAGAAAGATACAAAAAGGCCATGAACAGAGCCTAACCTCCTTTTCTCCTTTGGGGACCATGAATTGAGGTCAAGATCTGCTTGCTGCCATAAAAACACAGTTTTGCTTTCCCCATGCAATTTCTAGTGTTACAATTTTATTTAGAGGTTAATGTTTGCTTCATATCCATTTTGCCATACTCATTTTTGTTTCTGCAATAAATCTCTTTCCATGCTTTCCCTTCCATATAGCACTATTCAACATTTTATATTCCTAGATCAGAATTTAGGTTAACATGAGCTATAGTTCTATTTTTGGTGCAACTAGTTCTTTTCCTGCTCAGTTTCAGTGTTTTGATTCGTAGCTCTCTTATAGTACATCTCTGCTCATAATAATTCAATAAAGCAGCTATCACCATCTCGTTTGCTACATGTTTCACAGGTCATTCATATCCCTTCGCCAATTTGCCCTAATTTATGCATTTTTCTCATAAGCTTTCCTCTCGTCTCTTGAAAAAATCCAACCATCATTTTCTTTCCTAATCCTCCTTGATGAACCTCAGACACATTAACACATCCCTCTAGTCTTCAACTACCCTTTCCCACCAATTTTCTACCTTTAAACCCTCTAAAATAGACCTCAACATCCTCCTGTAGATCCTCTTGTAGAACCTCCTGTAGATCCCCTGCAGCCTCCTGTAGAATTTCCTGTAAGTGTCTTTTTGAAGTCTGATTGCAGGGAAAGCCTCCAGAAGTTTTCCAGAGGCCTTTTAGGACCCCTCCACACCTTCCTACACCTCTACATATCCCATGGTTTCCCTCCATCGCCACCTAATTGCTGCCACATCCACAAATAAATAAATTACATGCATAACAATTTCACATAAAATACATAAAAATCCAAAAAATATGTTTTTTTCTTATTTCCTTCTATAAATGGCTTGAATAGGTGTAGTTTACTTCCTCATTAGGTAATGTCACTCCTTTCCTATATGTTCACCTCTCTTTTTGCAAAAGTAGGGTTAGTCAATAAATTAGGGTTTGCTAGGTTTACTTCACATTTCAGTCTTCTTTCTCTTTCTGCAAGTAAAATAGCCTTTGTAGAGTAAGCTTTCCTTTCTTTGATCACATATAAAGCTTCTTCTAGAATTCATAGAAGTTGGCTTGAGATCCTAGTGATTGTGCGCCAGTTGACCATGTGACAGCCTGTAGTAAGAACTAGTACTTGTGCATACAACACATTTGCTTCCAAGTTTGTTATGAACTATCGGGTTGATAAAAGTAAAGTAGGAAGCCCAAGGATTTGCAGCATTATTGCTGCAATACTGGTGCTCACTAGAAGGTTCCTCTACATGAGCAACAGGAGCTCCATAGGATTTGGCTCTTGTTTGTAGAACTACCGTTTTAAAGGTGTAAATGATATAAGATTCTTCACCAACTAAAGGATGTTGTGAACCATTGTTTCCCCCTTGCGGGGGTTGGGGTTGGTTTGCAAAAAGGTTTTGTTGTTGTTGAGTGGGGAAATGAATATTAAGGACAATGGGGGTCCTACCAGTATCCTTTTTAGTAATGTATTTTGTGCATTCCTAAAGACGCTAGCAGCGATAGGTCATGTGGTCTTCAGCACATATTTTGCAAGGGAATCTGGTGGGTTTATCCTTTCCATCGTGAGGAGGCACAACAACCTTCCGCTTTGGGTTTTGCTGCTTTGTTGATTGCTCCTTAGAAGGAGGACTATTTTTCTTATTCTTCTTGTTCTTACCATTGGGTTTTTGCGTAGATTGCATAGAGTTTATCGCGGTGGTAGGAAGAGCAGTCGATTTGGTACAGGGGTCCAATGACATCTGGGCAATGTGACCGTCAAGTTGTTTTACAGCAGCCCCAGAGGTTGTGCTGATAATCCCATCAGCATATGCTCCGGGGTGCTGAGTAGTGGAAAAATTGGAGTTACGAGGGGCATTGGGGATTACGTCAAAAAGAGTGCCAGACTATGAATATATCAGAACTAAGTGTTGGGCATGACATACGAATTGTTCTTCTATGACTGCACCCCATAAGGCAACATCTTTAGCGATTTGTGGGAGTAGGCACTTGCAGAACTAGTCCGCTAAGAGATAGTCTGGGAGGGGAGCTTTTACTAACCTCCGCCTACGTCTCCATTCATGTATATGATCAGAGATGTGGGTGGTGGTATCCTGACGTAATGAAGTGAGGAGCTCTTTCCATGTCTAATAGCAGATGGGTAGCTGGAAGGGCTTCAAGAATTCCATCGCTAGAGCGTTGAAGTTATTTACTGACGCACGTGGTGACTCAGTGTACCACTTAGCTACGTTGCCAGTGAGGGTGAAAGGAAAAACACGTAACCGAGCACTATCGTCTATTATGGAGTTGGAAACACACCAAAGATGATAGGTGTTGATATGGGTTCCCAGATTCTCCCCTTGTTTCCCTTCGAACTTGGGGATGTCTCTTGGTATTTTATGCGAGATTGGTAGCCAAAGAAAGTTATGATAGATGGGGTCATTTGTAAGTTTGTACAAGTCGGGGATATCCAATGTTGCCAAGAAAGGCAGAGTGTGTGGTACCCCCGACTTAAACCAAGGTGATGACATATGACTTGAGGGTCCTTGCAGTCCTCCCATCATTTGAGTCCCAATATTATACATAGGTTGCGTGGTATAGTAGTTCCCTTGGGGTATGGCATTGTAGTGTGGATTTCCATGGGGAATGTGATGTTGGGGTATAGAATTTCCCCTAGGATAAGTAGTGTCCCCTTGGCTCATTTGAATTTGTGAGTAGGGTTCCCCCATGGATTGGTTGGGACCTACTTGAGGATTTCCGCTCACCACAGAACTAACCATATGTCCTTTATTGACATAAGGAATTCTCATGTCAATCAATGACTAACTGTGCATGCCTGAAAATGGAGGGGGAACTATTACGTTCCCAACCGGTATATGCATATTGGGAGTGCCCCCAGATACCTGAATCTAGGGGGTTGAACTATACAATGGATTCCAACAATATTGTTGGTTAAGGGGACCCACGCTAACGATGTTATATTGAGAATTATAAGGAGCGTTGTATGTAGCACTTGTCGAAGGTATAGAGTTTGGCACTAAATGGGTGCAACCTGGCATAGGTTGGGTGTCGCTCATGGAGGGTGTCATGTGAGGGTTTGTACCTGGGACAAATGGAAGTGGTGGGGGACCAAAAGTGTCCACAAAGTTCCATGACTCGTTAGTCATCGACGGGATGGATGGAAAGGTTTCAACTAAAGAGATAGGGAATATAGGTGCCACAGGAACCAAGAGTGGGTCCAACAGATTCGTGAGCGGAGGGTTAAAGGGAGGAAGAAATCCTCCGGTAAAGAAATCCTCCGACAAACTTGAATCGTCGGTTGTCCAAACAAATTCCATGTGAGATCTAGGAGACTGATTCGCCGAAGATGGGGAATCCGGTTCACTAGAGCTCGATGGATCTTCCACATTGAGTGGAGGAAGTCCTAACAATCGTCTATATTGATGACAAGGGAAGGATGTATCCACGGTGACCGTTAACTTTTATTAATAAATTTTATCATGATATTTATTAAAGTGTAAATGATAGCACACGGTACCTAAAAAATATAAAAAATAGACTAAGTTGATCAATAAGCAAACAAAGGGAAATGACCCTGTCTGGTAAGCACCGATCACTGGAGATGAAACCCAGTATCACAATGAATAACAGAGAGGGCTGACCAAATGTAAGTTGCGGTTACTCTAGAGCTTCGCCCAAACCTCAGGTTGAGGGGCCAAGTACTCTCATGAAGATGAGCACCCTCCCAAAAACAAAAGATAGAGTAGGTCCATCTGTGTTAGGTACCAGGACAGCCCACCCCAGTCAAGTTGTGTAAGTCCCTAAAAGCTTGGCCACTAAGGATATGATATGAAACCAACTCACAAAAATATAGAAAAGATACATCAATGCCTTAGAAATAAGCCTCTTCGAGGGGGCAACCTCCTTTACATTACACAAATGAACAATTCTTAGATGATACAAATGAAAATACTTCCTTTCTATATATAGGAGTCTAAGGGGTCACAATATAATCAGGGTCGACATAACAATAATAATGTAAGGGCACAATAATAACAATATTGGGCTTCTATGGGGCACAATAATAACAATATGGGGACTACATGGGCATAAAAATATAATAAGGGGGTTGTGTAAATAACAATGAGGGGTTACACTAGTAAGATAGGGACCTAACATGCCCCTCTCCTTCAAAAAGTGTTGTCCTCAACACTTGAGTAGTTCTTGATGCTCCTGTATAAAAAAAATTCCTCCCATGTGGAATCTTCAATTGGTAAGTTCTTCCACTTGATGAGATACTCTAAAATTGATTGATTCCGTAGCTATCGGGTTCCTGTTTCTGTGACTGTTCTAAGCTGAAATATGATTTTTCCTTCCTCATCAAGTTCTAGCAATATTGTTTGAACTAGGCTCTTCTGCAACTTTTGAATGAGTGGCCACACTTCTTCGTCCTTATTCCATTCATACCTTGTTTCGTTTATCCAATCTGGTTGGATAATAGAAATGGCACACAACAATGCTTCCACATCCTCATCCTTTCTTAAGAGTGCATCTGCCACAACATTTTGCTTCCCTTTTTGTAGATGATTTCAAATTCATAACCCAACATCTTTGTGACCCATTTTTGTTGCTCTTCAGAAGATAATCCTTTTTCTAAAAAGTATTTAATACTATCATGATCCATTTTTACCTTGAAGTGTCTTCCCATTAGGTAAGGTCACCATTTATTAAGTGCATGTAGTATTGCCAACATTTCCTTCTCATAAATAGATTTCTTGAGGGAAATTTGAATGTATGTATGTAACCATAAAAATACCCAATCTCCTACATAAAAATTTCTTTCATTGCGATGTTGATCTTGCTGTTGTTTCATTCGATTTTGCACCAAAGTAGTGTTATCCTTTAAAAGTTGGAGAACTTGTTGTTGATGCTCGATGTGATCTTTCACTGCTTAAATCTTTTTCTTCTTGATATGTCCTTCTATATTTAGAGTTTGAGGAGTGGTAATTTCTTCCAGTACATTACAAGATATGGTCGGATTCATTTCTTGATGCTCTATGTGATCTTTCACTTCTTGAACATTTTTCTTCTTGATATGTCCTTCTATCTTGATAGTTTGAGGAGTGGTAATTCCGTCCATTGCATTACAAGATATGGTTGGATTCATTTCTTATTTCTTGATGTGGTCTTTCATTTCTTGAACCTTTTTCTTCTTGATATGTCCTTCAATCTTAAGAGTTTGAGGAGTAGTAATTATTTCCAATGCTTTACAAGATGTGGTTGGATTCATTGCTTCTTTCTCTGGGGTTGGTTCCTGGTGTATATACTCTTCTTTTGATGTTTCTTGACCCTTTTCTTCCTCCTCTCCACAATCAATGTAAAATAATTTCTTCTCAGCACACTTATGACCTTTAATGTATTTTTTATCACAATTGTAACAAATCCCTTTTTCTCTTTTTTCTTCCAATTGTTGTGGTGTAACCCTTATAGGTTGTGGAAGGCTAGGGGAAACAACATTTCCATCATTATAGTTGTGAGGGGTAGACTTTCTTGTTGCCATAATTTTTCTTTCCACTTTGTAACAAAGCCTTTTTTCTCTTTTTTCTTCCAATTGTTGTGGTGTTGCTCTAAAGAAGGTGTTGCTCTTTGTATCCTCATAATGTGCTATAATTTCCTTCGTGAAAATTGACCACATAACAAGTGGTTTACGAGAACAAAGCCCTTTATACCATAAAAATTGATCTTTTTCTAAATATGAAGATGTAATACATACCTTTTGTAATAGTGGCACACCATGTAGATCAAAATATTTCTCCATCTGTAGTATCCAATTTACCGGATCCTTGCCATCAAACTTCCTCATCTTGATTTTTCTTGATTTTAGGAGCTTGATCTTGAAATGACTATAACTCTGTAATTTCAGATCTCCGAGTTCTGAAATTTATTCCTACAATATCTCTCTGAGTTCTCTTTCTAACCCCATAAGTCTGATGAGAATTTGATTATTCAAGAAAGAGTTATGCTAAATATCCCATAGTGACCCAATTATAGACTAGTTCAGTAGAGATAACTTGTACAACATGCCATGTCTTAGTGTTTCTACCTTAGTACCTAAAACTGATATACAGAAAACTACAGGAAGTCCTCCTTTTGAAACTTACGAAATTTCAATCTAATGCTCAGAACAAAAGTTATGACAATTTTCCATTGATCACCTATTTGATATGTAATTCGGGAGTCTACAAAATCTATAAATTCGATAGATCATATCTACTAAATATAGCGAGCCAAAATCTGAATTTAGGACTAGAGATTCAGCGCGATTTATTATCAAATGGTTTTTTTTTTGCTTTTGAAACATCATAGAACAAAATTTATAGCGAAAATTACACAATGACCTGTTTGGAGTAGTGAAACCCTAGAATCCAAATCTCTGATACCAAATGTTATGAAACCTGCTCACAAAAAGATAGAAAAGATACATTAGCGCCTTAGAAATAAGCCTCTTCGAGTGGGAAACCTCCTTTACATTACACAAATGAACAATTCTTAGATGATACAAATGAAAAGACTTCCTTTCTATATATAGTAGTCTAAGGGGTCATAATATAATCAGAGCCGACATAACAATAATAATGTAAGGGCACAATAATAACAATAGTGGGTTTCTATGGGGCACAATAATAACAATATGGGGACTACATGGGCACAAAAATATAATAAGGAAAAATAAGGGGATACACTAGTAGTATAGGGACCTAACAGGATACCTCAGATCATAGACACTACTGGGGGGGACATAATCACAAATAGTACGTTGTGTGGGCAGGATACCTGAGTCCCTGACTCAGCTCTGAAATCCTCGAAGGGATCCCCAATACATAGAATACCCAAAAGAGTTGCAAGTGAAGGTGGGCTACCTTCACTTACAGTCCGATGTTGTCTCGTATTTATCTCTGCTTTGACTAGAGTGGTCCTGGAAGTATGAGTGCAGAAGAAATTTTCTCTCTTTTAATGACACTAGTTTTGGTTTCTGATCTTTGGTAGTTTACTCACACTGCCTATCCCAATATCCTAGCCTGAACTAATGTTTTTTTGCTCAATAAAGAGTTACTGATTGATTTTAGGTAAATTTTATGTGTACTTTTGTAGTGTCCCCAGTAGGGGAGTTGACGTATGAAATGTGATGGGACTCTAACTAAAAAATCATGCACAAGACAATGCTTAAAAAATATTCAATTCGATGGAAACAAGATTTATTCTACAGGTGAGATTCTTTTACATATTCATAATTGTTCCATGCATTCAAATCATTATAACACATGCATAACCAACAAAAATCTTTCCAATGTTTTCCTAACAACTATTTGAAACCAAAATAAAGCAGATTTTAACCAGCCAAGCAGGAAAATAAATAAAAAATGTGGATCTTTCTTTCACAAAAAATGTTTTAAGAAAGAGAAGAAAAAAAAAACTTATTTCCTAAAAAAATTTCTTTCAGGACACCGATATTGCTAACAAAATGCAGTTGCAGATCCCTTTCAGTCCATGAACAGGGTTCCCATCCCTTTGAGTTTACAGACACAGTTGTATATCAAGATTTGGGGGACTAACGCTCTGTAGCAGTGGCCACAGAGAATTATTGGGTCCACTATCACTCTGTGTGTGCAAACACAGAGCTTTATAAAGCACTGTGTAGTATGCTAACCTGCGTTAGTGTGGGAAAACAACTCAAAACAGGGCTTTTAGGACCATATTCAAGGCTGAATAAATGAAGGCAGAATGAAGCAAGGTTTTGGTGGGCCAGAAATGGAATGCAGAAGTATAGGGAGGCCTTAGAAGGAGGAGAAAACTGAGAACTATCTGGGTAAACCGGGAGCTATATGTATAATCCCTAGTGGAGTCATCAATTCTGCTATAGGATAAAATGCACACTATATGGAGAATGGAGATACCCTCAAAGGTCTTCCTGGGACCTCTGGTAGACCATAAGATTATCTGCAACCATCACAAAGTTACATGCATGTCCATAAACATTAACTAACTATCAAAGCAAAATAGGTGGATTATCTCAAGCCTCTGTGTAGATTTGCTGGAAAGCACAATGCAGCTAGGTGGAAGTTCCCTGAGCTGGCTCCAGATCAAGTCCTGCACATAGAAGAGACAAGCATAATCACAACATACAACCTTGATAACTAATACATGAATACATAAAAGACATGTAGTTACACATAACTAAACTACTCATGCTAAAAGGTATTGGACAAACAAATAAATGAATGATAGTACCAACACCTTGGAGTAGACAATGTAACTACAGTTCTATATTAATGTGAAAAGAGTGATTAAAACCATCTATTGCATCAGCCTTCCCTTACTCCTCCAACTTCTCTCTTTCTCTCCCTTCTTAACTACTTCTTATGCTTAGATTTGAGACTATGCTCAACAATCAAGTAAGTTATCCTTTCAAATGATTTGACCCTTTTCACCATAGCCCTAGCTTTGCTTATGTAGCAATTGAGTTAGTGTTTCCAAGTTCCTCCATGAGTTCCTTAAGGTAAAAGCAATGGAGTTGCCATGCTTTTCAACTTGTTCCCATTTGCCTCCTTCATTAGGATTAGAAATACCCCAAATACGTCTAACTTGAGATGTTTCCTTGCTTTTCTTGAGTAGATTTAGGAGCAAATATGATCTGGATTTAAACAGGCATGCAAAAAATTATAGAGATAACTATAAACACAAAGATGCAGTGGAAATAATACTTCATTTCGTTAATGTAAAATACTGAGATATGCTTACAAACAAAAAATGGAAATAAACAGCTAGGGCGATGGTAGCTTATCTCTGAGAAGAGATGTGGTGGATACATGCCTCTGAAATATGTTACAATGAGGCTCGAAGGCCTATTTATTGTTGAGAAACAATGGAAAACCCTAAACATCCAAAACCTAACCCTAGAAGATGAAACGCCAAACTGTGGGCCCCGTTTGCGTAAATTGGTACATCAACTTCCCGGGGTCATAACTTTTGCATACAATCTCCGTTTGACGCATACAATATCTCGTTAGAAAGATCTATCTGAGGACTACAACTTTGGGAAGAGGTCCATGGGTCCATGGACACATGTTGCTCCCAGGTTTCCCAAAAAAGGTTGTTTAGGGCCTGAAAATGGCTCCGGAAGTTTAGGACCTGAAAAATTACTAAAAATAGTAAACTATGCTACAATTAAGGAAACTGAAAAGATGAAAGAAGCAATTGTGGGAGTCCAAGTGGACTTGGTGGGTGACCATTGATATCCACCTGGATCATTCCCCCCCCTTAGGAAGTAATGGTCCCCATTGCGTTGAGTTCCTCCATGAGATGATGAAGCCTCTGCTGAACTTGGTCCTTGGTGAGTTGCTTGCCCTAGTGAAGGAGTTGGCCAAATTTGAAAACTCGATATAGTTGTATGTTCTGCTGGCGAGTGTGCTTGATCTGTGTGTCCATGATTCGATTAGTTGCAGCTTGTTCCATGCATTCTGGATTTAACTCTGTGGGTGTGAGTTTTTCTGCAATATCGGATGTGTCTAGTAATGGTGGAAAGTATGGCTGAAGGTGGTCCACAATGAATACTGGGTGCAGGCCAAGGAATGGGGCAACGCTAAGCTCAAATGCATCATCTCCCATAGCCTTGGTAATGGTGTAAGGACCATATCGAAGTGGTCTAAGTTTTTGATAGCTCTGGTAAGGCGTTACTTTTGGAAATGCAACCAGAATTTGTAGCCCACCTAAAACTTGTGTGGCACTCGATGTTGATCATGTTTTTGCTTGTACTTGGCATTTGATTTCTCCAGAATTTCATGGAATTGCTGGCGAATATGTTGGATGTGCTCAATGAAGTTGTTTGCCTTATTTGTTTCAGACTGGACATGAGCCGAATCTGCATGAGTAGTTGTGCTGAACATATAGGAGGCTCTCATCCCATGTGCATGGATACTTTGAGTTGTACATGTGCAGAATGTGTACAATCATCCTGTTGAAAACCTCTGTCTGGCCATCAATTTGAGGATGGAAGGCTGTGGACTTAGTGAGTTTGGTGTCCAGCATCGACTAGATACTGGACTAAAATGTACTGAGGAACCTGCTATCCTAATCTGAGATGATAGACTGTGGGATCACAAAGTGCACCCACACTCGTTCAAAGAAGAGTTTAGCAGTGGCTTCTACTATGATATTCTTCTTGCAGGCTACCATAATGGCCATCTTCGAGAATCTGTCAACGACCACAAAAACACAATAGTTTCCATGCTTAGTGGAAGGAAGGCCTGACATGTAATCCATGGAGATGGATTCCCAAGGTCTACTAGGGGTAGGCAACGGTGTATATATGCCTTACTTCTTGACTGTCGGTTTGGAAATGGTGCAGACAGTGCATGATCTGATGTACTTCCCGACATCCTGTCGAAGATTCGGCCAATAGAAATACTTCTGTAGTACTGCCACCATTTTCTCAACCCCAAAATGCCCAACAACCCAACTAAGTGTGCTTCCCAAATCATCTTGGCACACTCTCTTGAAGGAACACAAAGGTGACCTAGGTGGCATAACACGGCATCTTGGAGGTGAAAATATGGAAAATGCCGACCCTCCAAGAGTGTCTGGTGTGTGTCGCCAAAGTCTAAGTCGCTTTTGTAGAGAAGTGGCCAATCAGAAGTCTCGTGCCCATAAGAGTTGAGCACGATGGTTAATGACATGATCAGTGGTCGACTGAGGAAATCTGCAACATTATTGGTGCTACCCTTCTTATACTTGATATTCAAATGGAACTCGTCTAGGTATGTGGACCACTTCTGATGGCGGTCATTCTGTAATTTCCCTTGGGTCTGTATGAACTGGAGGGGTCGGTGGTCTATGTGGATGACCATTTCCTTCCCCAAAATGTAATGTTTCCATTGTCGGCAAGCCTGCACAATGGAATACATCTCTTTGTCATAAGTGGGATACTTTTGGACTGTGTCTAAAAGTGTCTCACTGTGATATGCCATTGGATGCCTGTGTTGAGTAAGGACTGCCCCAATAGCATAGTCATAGGCATCTGTCTCGACCTCAAATGGTTGTTGCAATTCTGGTAATGCGAACGCTGGTGCCTAGTAGAGGCGGTCTTTCAACTCTGTGAATGCCTTCTGTTGAAATTCAGACCAAAAGAATTTTTCTTTCGCTCCTCCCTTGGTGATTTGACTCAAGGGCCAAGTGATATGAGAAAATCCCAACACGAACCTGCGGTAGAAGTTGGCAAGACCTAGAAAGCTGCGGAGCTTTGTTAGAGTGGTAAGAGAGGGCTAATCCCTAATGACTTGGATCTTGGTTGGATCCACATGCACCCCCTATTCATCAATAAGGTATCCTAGATACTGAACCTGGGTCATGCTAAAAGTGCATTTCTCCAAATTGGCACATAACTTGTGTTGCCGCAGTGTTTGCAGAACCTGTCGGATGTGTTGGAGGTGCTCTTCCCAACTCTGGGTGAAGATCAGGATGTCATCCAAGTATAGCACTACAAATGAGTTGGTGAATGGCTGCAAGATGTCATCCATTAGCCTCATGAAGGTTGCAAGAGAATTCATCAATCCAAAAGGCATAACCAACCATTTGAAAAGGCCCTCCTTGGCTTTGAAGGTAGTCTTCCACACATCGGACGGTTCGATTGGTAATTGGTGATATCCTAACTTCAAATAGATCTTGCTGAAATATTTTCCCCTTTAGTTGGTCCAGGAGGTCATCGATCCATTCAATTGGGTACCTATTATGGACAATGATCTTGTTCAGTGCCCTATAGTTAATGCAGAGTCTGCAAGTCCCACCCTTCTTCTGTACCAACACGATCGGGCTCCCACAGGGTGATGAAGTTGGACGGATGTGACCTTTCTATAGCAGCTCCTGAATCTGCCTCTTGATTTCATCGTTCTCAAGAACGTAGTGCCGATAGATTGGTCCATTAGGCAGCGGCGCACTTGGGGTCAGATCGATGGAGTGCTTGACCTAACAGTGTAGAGGAACCCCTGCAGGGGAGGTGAAGATGTCCTCATACTCCTCCACGACCTTGTCAATCTGTAGTTGTCGTACGGAGGGGCCCTGTCTGGAGGTCATGGCCATCGTCTTCTTCTTTCCTTGAGGGCATATCATTAGGAAAACAAATTTCCCAGTTTTGGAAATGAGCTTACTGCATTGTTTTGCAGTAACCAAAGATATGGTGGTAGGCAGTGCTACCTCCTGTATCCTGTACAACTTATTTCCCAAAGTAATAATAACAGCACGGGGCCTTGATTCATACACAACATGTCACTTCCACAAGTATGGTTGTCCTAATAATACATCACAAACTTCAAGCGGAGCAATGTCACACAATACCTCATCCGTGAAGGGCTTGATGTTGTATGGAAGGCGACACTGATGGATCAAGCAAAGATCTCATCCTTGGTGAAGCCACGTGATGGTGTACGGTTGTGGATGTGCTATGGTCGGTAAGCCCAACCACTTCATGACCTCTGCCGAAATGAGGTTCTTTTGGCTCCTGCTGTCGATAATGAACTGTAGTGGGGATCCCTTTATCCACATCTGGGAGTGGAAGAGACGCTCATCCTCCTCTGGATCTTCGTGGTGGCAACAATGGCGTTAGGCTCCGCATCGATAATCTACTTCCCTTTTTCATTCCCCTTGTCGGGTTCTGATTCAGAGTCAGAACATGCATCTGATTCTGAAACCTTTAGCTCAGCCACCAGTGACTGCTTGGCCCGACACTCACTTGTGTTGTGAGTGGAGCTCTTATGGAACTCACACCATTTTCCCGTGTCCTTTTTCGGCTTCGCAGTGCTATTATTTGCTTGCAGCTTTGGTGGGTTGTCTTTGGCCACCATTCCTTGGCTTTGTCCTTTGTTCTGCAGTTTGAGGGCACCTTTCCCTTGCTTCAGATCTGTAAATCCAAAGTCTCGCTTCTTCTGTTTAAACTTTTTCTTGACCTTGACGGAATATTGGTATGCCGTGCCGAGCGAGGAAATGTTCAGGAATCATATTTCTTCCTGAATGTACTTGTGTAGGTAGACATGGTATTTGAGTATCAAATGCTACTCCGAATCCTTGATACCCAACTTTGTGCGAAGGGTATGGAAAATATTGGTAAACTCCGGCACGTCTTGGTCCCTTCCCTACCATAATGTGGTCCACTTTATGTATTGATCCTCATAGCTTCTGACAGGGTAGTATTACTCCTTGATGGCATCCTGGAATGAATTCAAGGTGGGTGTGGCTAAAAATAGTGCGCTGTTACTTTCATCCTTCTACTCGCAGTAGGTTTCCCACCAGTCCTTAACGTGGGGGGCTGCTTTGAGAAGAGCAAAAATAATCTTTTCTCGACTGGAAAAATCATGAATAGAAAAAAAAACCCTCTAGTAGATTTAACAATTTATTGATGGCATTTATGTCTATCTGACCCTCGAATATGGGGATTTTAAAATTAACTTGTACCTTAAACGGTGTGGCATTTCGAGAGTAGCTGTGGGAAGTTGATGCGTCCCCTGTGGGTAGCCACTGAATGATCTGGGCAAAGTTGTCCATCATCACGTTCCTTTGTCACTCGAGAGCTTCTTCAAGCAAGACTTTGATACGATCTCCTGCTCCCTCATCTTTCTTTTCATCCACCATGGGAGACCGTCACATTTTGTGAGGCTGGTCTTGCAAAGGTTCGACGAGTTCAAGCCCTAGCTCCTTATATCCTGACCTCGTTGGGGACATGCAAAGAGAAACAGAGAAAAAGCAGACCGCTCTGATACCACTGATCTTGATTTTAACAGGAATGCAACAGATTATAGAGATAACCATAAACACAAAGATGCAGTGGAAATAATACTTCATTTCATTAATGTAAAATACTGAGATATGCTTACAAACAGAAAATGAAAATAAACAGCTAGGGTGATGGTAGCTTATCTCTGAGAAGAGATGTGGTGGCTACATGCCTCTTAACTGTGTTACAATGAGGCTTGAAGGCCTATTTATTGTTGAGAAATAATGGAAAACCCTAAACATCCAAAAACCTAACCCTAGAAGATGAAATTCCAAACTATGGGCCCCGTTTGGGTAAATTGGTACATCAACTTCCCAGGGTCATAACTTTGGCATACTATCTCTGTTTGGCGCGTACAATATCTCGTTAGAAATATCTATCCGAGAATTACAACTCTAGGAAGAGCAACATCGGTCCATGGCCCGATGGATCGATGTTGCTTCAAGTTTTCCCAAAAAGCGTCGTTTAGGGCCTCAAAACGGCTCCAGAAGTTTAGGACCCAAAAAACTGCTAAAAATAGTAAACTATGCTACAATTAAGGAAACTAAAAAGCTGAAAGAAACAATGGTGGTGGTCCAAGTGGACTTGGCGGGTGGCCACCAATATCCACCTGGATCAAAATATCTAGATATTTATGAGTCAATTCGCTCCTTTTACCTTTAGAACTTCATTAGGATCCACTAACGATGTTCCTGAACTAACAACTAGAGTTAGTAGGGTCACTAACGCACCCTTAGGCTTATAAAGAAGCTTTACAAAGCAGGTTGTTAGTGTATAGCCAGCATTAGTGTGGAAACAAGGCATGTGATCTTGGTCTTTGCTTCAGCAATCATGTCTTTCCCCTCTGAGCTGATGAGGGGGTCATTTTGTTGTATAACAGTTGAAGCTCCCTCTCAAGGGAAACTCGCATGGCCTTCTGCTCATCAAACTTGAGATCTATGCGAACCACTGTCCTCCGACTGGTAGGCAAGTACACCTGATAGTTGTGAGGTATATCAGTGTACCCCACAAATATCCCCAACTCTGCTGTCGGCTCAAGCTTCTTCCGTGCATCCTTTGTCACATGGAAATATACCGATGAGCCAAAAATCCTGAAGTGACCCACATCTTGTCTCTTACTGAAGAAAGCTTCCTCTCGTGTCTTCATCCCAAGTATGTGATGCGGGCTTCTATTCTGAAAATAGACCACTGTGTTGCATGCCTCATCCCACAAGTGAAGTAGTAGGCCTTCGTCATGCAGCATTGCCCGTGTTGCCCCTACAATAGTTCTCTTCTTCCTCTTAGCCACCCCATTCTGTTGTGGGTTATGAGGTGCCGTCTACTCTCGTTCAATTCCTTTCATTGCACAGAAGTCCTTAAACTCTTGAGAGACATATTCTCCACCATTGTCGCTTCTCAAGGCCTTGATCTTCTTCCCTAACTCTGTCTCGACCAAAGATTTGAACTCACAAAACTTTGTGAAAGTTTTGTCCTTCTTTTGCATGAAATAAATCCACCATTTACGAGAATAGTCATCAATGAAAATCACATAAAACCTTTGCTTTGCTATGGATGCCATCGAGAATGGTCCACACACATGAGTATGAACTTGCTCTCAGATAGCCTCTACTCGACTGTCTTGATCATGAAAGGAAGACTTGGTGTACCTTCCTAAGGTACAACCTTTGCATGTGTCAACTTGATCAAGTTTACCTTTGGGAAGTCTTGTAGATATCAGTTGCATTATCTTCAAAGCCCCATCATGAAAATGGCCCAACCGCCTGTGCCCCAACTTGCCAACATCTTGGCTTTGCACCAATTATGCTTTCGTACTCAATGCTACAAAATCATCTACCTCTAGTTTGTAAAGGTTCTTCAGCCAAATCCCTATCCTCTTGGTCTAGCCCGTGGCTATGTGTCTTAGGAATGCCTTTCCTTTGATGAAGACAACACCGTAGCCTTTGTCTTCCAACAATGCGATCAAAACCAAGTTCTTCTTCAGTCTAGGCACATACTTCACATCTGTCAAGGTGAGAGGAGCTCCATGATCCCTTTGAAAAGCAACTGTGCCCAGTCTTGAAACACTATACCTTCCGTCGTCACCCATATCTATGTGCATCTTGAGGTCTTTCTCCTCCAAGGTGCCGAATAAACTTTTATCACCGGTCATGTGGAATGAGGCTCCACTATCAAGGTACCAGACAAAACCCATCATCAATGACACCATGCATGCGATGAGGGTAAAGTCCATTTCAAACTGAGAGGCTAATGCCTCACCTTCCGATCCTTCTGATGATCCCTTCTTGGACTTCTTTGATGGGAAATTAGTGACATAATGTCCCATCTCATGAAAATTAAAGCATCTCACTTTATACATGTTACCCTTCTTCCCTCCATGAGAAGAATTCGATTTGGAATGGGAAGCCTTCCCCTTCCCTTTCATTGCCTTACTTACTAAGGCCACATTTTCTTCATCATCATCCTTGGATGAAGAACCATCTTGTGTGCTCCTCATGATCTCCTCCCGCATAAGATTCGACCACAGTCATTTCTATGCTGGTAGTTTCTCCCTTCCATTCACAGAGTCATGGTAGCTATTCCAACTATTTGGAAGGCCAAGGAGAATGAGGCTTGCCATATCATCATCGGTAGTAGTTATTACCACACTGCCAAGCTCATCTCTGTAGGTGGTGAGTTTGTTCAGATATGTGGAAATAGTATCGCCCTTCTCCATCTTGATTCTTTGAAGCTTATCCCTGAGCGCCAATTTCCTCTGGTTGCTACTATTCTGGTAGAGGTCCTTCAACGTATTCCACATTGAAAATAGAGTATCCTTCCCATGGAGACTCCAGAAAATATGGTCTTGAACTACCTCAAGGATGATTCGTCTTACCTGTGCCACACACTTCTTCCACTCAACCAACTCTTGTGCATTAGTTGAAGCTGGCTTTGGGATTTCTTAATCAATGAATTCCTTCAAGCCATTGTCTTCTAATATAGCCTCCATTCTATCTTTCCATGCTATGTAATTTGAGCTACCTTCCAAGGCATCCTAGAGTCTCAAGCCAGAGAACGCCATTAAACAAACTTGAATTATGATATGAATACGATTATGGAATCATCTTGTTTCGAATCTCCATAGAAAAGAAAATTTGTTCGTGACGTGGAAAGCACCGAAGAGATAGCCTCTGCTCGACTGTCTCAATCATGAAAGGAAGACTTGGTGTACTTTCCCAAGGTATAACCTTTGCATGTGTCAACTTGCTCAAGTTTACCTTTGGGAAGTCCTGTAGATATCTGTTGCATTATCTTCAAAGCCCCATGATGAAAATGGCCCAACCGCCTATGCCACAAGTCATCAATGTCTTGGCTTTGCACCAATTCTGCTTTCGTACTCAATGCTACACAATCATCTACCTCTATTTTATAGAGGTTCTTCACCCGAATCCCTATCCTCTTGGTCTGACCCATGGCTATGTGTCTTAGGAATGCCTTTCCTTTACTGAAGACAACTCCGTAGCCTTTTTCCTCCAACATCATGACTGATACCAAGTTCTTCTTCAATCTAGGCACATACTTCACATCTGTCAAGGTGAGAGGAGCTACATGCTCCCTCTGAAAAGCCACTATGCCAACTCCTGAAACACTATACCTTCTGTCATCACCCATATCTATGTGCATCTTGAGGTCTTTCTCCTCCAAGGCGCTGAATAAACTTTTATCACCAGTCATGTTGAATGAGGCTCCACTGTCAAGATACCAGACACAACCCATCATCGATGACACCATGCATGTGATGAGGGTGAAGTCCATTTCAAACTGAGAGGCTAATGCCTCACCTTCCGATCCTTCCGACGATCCCTTCTTGGACTTCTTTAATGGGAAATTAGTCACATACATGTTACCCTTCTTCCCTCCATGAGAAGAATTCAATTTGGAATTGGAAGCCTTCCCCTTCCCTTTCCTTGCCTTACTTGCTAAGGCCAGATTTTCAACATCATCATCCTTGGATGAAGAACCATCTCGTGTGCTCCTCTTGATCTCCTCCTGCATAAGATCCGACCACAATCGTTCCCAATCCGGTAGTTTCTCCCTTGCATTCACAGAGTCCTGGTAGCTATTCTAACTCTTTGGAAGGCCAAGGAGAGCGAGGCTTACCATATCATCATTGGTAGTAGTTATTACCACACTGCCAAGCTCATCTCTGCAGGTGGTGAGCTTATTCAGATATGTGGAAATAGTATCACCCTTATCCATCTTGATTCTTCGAAGCTTATCCTTGAGCGCAAATTTCCTCTGGTCGCTACAGTTTGGTAGAGGTCCTTCAATGTCTTCCACATTGAAAATGGAGTATCCTTCCCATGGAGACTCGAGACAATAAGGTCTTGAACTCCCTTAAGGATGATCTGTGTCGCCTTCGCCACACACTTCTTCCACTCAGCCAACTCTTGTGCATTAGTTGAAGCTGGCTTTGGGATTTCTTAATCAATGAATTCCTTCAAGCCATTGTCTTCTAATACAACCTCCATTCTATCTTTCCATGCTATGTAATTCAAGCTACCTTCCAAGGCATCCATGAGTCTCAAGCCACAGAACGCCATTGACCAACCTTGAAGTATGATATGAATAAGATTTGCACCTACAACCCCGAACAATACACATGAAAATACTTTGGGGAAAGCCTCAGCTAAAAACCCCACTATTTGTATTATCATACAAGGTGGAATTACATAGGAATTATACAAAGCCTTAGCTCTCATAGCTAGCCAGCTCTCAGTACAATCCTCACAGTTCATAGGCAATATAGGCTTCTCTCCAGCCTTCCTCTCTACCCTCGAAGCTCCTATTTCCTTGCATTGATCCTTGTGGATGATCTTCACCTCACCAAGTGGAAAGCCTCCTCTTTCCCAGTGGATGATCTCCTCCAAAACTGCGCAATCTTCAAGGACTATCCCCTGACTACATGAATGAGTTTTCTTTATAAGAAAAAACATGCAACTGATAGGACATTGTCCTTCACTTTAATCTCAACTGGGTCTTTCTCATAATAGACATGCATGAGTTTCTCATGAGGGAATCTCCAATTAACTAGAGTAGCCCTAGTTGGATGCATGCATATGTCAACTGACTGTTAACTCTCTATTAGTTCCTCAAACAGTTTGGAACTAATTTAACTGGACTTAACTCAGTAAACTGAGTTAACTAATTAGAACTCAAATATAACTCAATCTTATCTCCTTAATGTAAGGGATAAATCTTTCATGACTTCAGAAAGACTTCTTACTTGAATTTCTCCAACTAATTAATTCAAAATGAATGAATTAATTATTTCCAAGTAGATGTTAAGACTAAATTCAATTTTAATTCACAATTTAATTCAAGGAAAAATTAAATCGAAATATTCTTGTTTCCATATTTCAACAGAGATTCCAAGGAAGTGTAACATCCATTGTAGACTAGTCTTGAGTATATAGGGTTTGCATGCAGCCAGATGATGAAACTAAGGAATTGGATAATTAAATTAGAGGAATTTCCTAAATAATAGGGGATAATTCCTCAAGGAACATCTAAAGGAAATAGGAACTCAAGAAGAGGACAAATCTGACTAGGTTTGGGTCAGAGGTCTTCAGTGAGCATAGAGATAGGTTGTGCACTTGGAAGGTTAGCTTAGGTGAACAAAGAAATTGTAATGCGAGAGGCATTGGGGTTTTTAGAAAATTTCTTTCCCCAAAAATAATGTGAAATTGTGAAATAATGTCTGCAAAGCAGTGGTGTAGGTTTATGTCTCGTGATTTTAATTAAAACTTCATGGGGAGTTGAAAATCAAATTTGGCAACAATGTGACCTATTTACAAGGATTAAGATGGATCAAGAGCTCAATAGGGACTGAAATTCTCGGCAAATCTGTTTTTCTCTCATATAAACCAAATCATTTAGGATGAAAACAACCAGGTTGAAAGGAATATTATAGGTGAGTATGACTACTTAAGTGACACTAAGGTGGCGAATGAAATCATTGATTGGGTTCGTGATGTTGGCCACACCTGTTGTCGTTTTAGTTAGTATATATACATGGTGGATATCTACTAGGACTTGAAGATGCTACTGAGGAAATTTTTGTTTGATTATAATAAAGCGAACAAGGAGATCGTCCTCATGCTTGTTCGACTTCAATTCTCTATATGTCACTGGGATAAACATGTCTAGCACATTGAAGCTCATTTGGGCCTCCCTCTACACATAGCTTGCCCACTAGGAAGTAGCTAAGAACCAATTATAGTAGAGGAATTGAATCTCCCCGTGAATGGATGATGGTTTTTGTTTACTTTCTTTCTACTTATTTTACATGTTGCTCTTCTAATTTTCAGTTCATAGTTGCATTATATGTCTCAAGACAAAAATGACCTAATTTTGGTTTTTGTTAAATTTCTAATGCTGAGAAAACTTTGGTTGATTATGTTATTAATTTAGTTTTTTAATAATAAACCGAGACAAACCATCAAACCATAATATATTTTATATTCAAATATTATATATATATATATATAATTGAAATGAGAAATAATTTTATTAACCAAAAAAATTAATAATTATTTTCAAAAACCAACTCCGAAATCTTTTAAGATTTTTTCACATTTTTAATAAACATTCTTAAATAATTATTTTTAAAACAATAACATTGTAAATCCACAACAAATTTTCAA
Organism: Pinus tabuliformis; assembly: GCA_031772625.1. NCBI lineage: Eukaryota > Viridiplantae > Streptophyta > Pinopsida > Pinales > Pinaceae > Pinus > Pinus tabuliformis. Next base: position 252,801,699 of record CM062815.1, read on the forward strand.
ACATTATTAAACAATTATATTTTAAACAATAACATTGTAAATCCACAACAAATTTTTAAACATTATTAAATAATTATATTTAAAACAATAACATGGTAAATCCACAACAAATTTTCAAGATCCCATTCAAATTTAAAAAACATTCATCCAAACTCACAAGTTCCAGTCAAAGTAACAGGTGCACTAATAGCGGTTCATATTCTAAGTACATCCCATTCAAATTTTCAAGATCCCATTCAAATTTAAAACAATTATATTTAAAACACTAACATTGTAAATCCACAACAAATTTTCAAGATCCCATTCAAATTTTAAAAACATTCATCCAAACTCACAAGTTCCATTCAAAGTAACAGGTGCACTGATAGCGGTTCATATTGTAAGTACATCATCCAGGTGTGCAAAATTTTAATTTCAAGTGAAAAGCCTTGAAAGCTAGTGAAAAGGTTGTCTGGCGGTGTTGTGCGTTTCCATCGGACAACCTCCAGGCTTGGTTATCTCCACCACACACCATCCACTCTTTCGTATCCAAATTCAGAGACATTATATTTGATCCCCGCATCCTTGGAATAATTGTGATGCTGTGCTTTCCGTCATAGGCGGCTGCTACCTCATCTGAATAAAATTGCAAGCCCTGCGAAGTCAAAAGCTCCCATTGGCCATGAGTGAGATTTGCCTGCCACAACCCCATTACAGCGGAGGAACGCCAGCACATCATGACACACAAAATAAATATTTGGCTCTTGTATACCGTAATAGTAATAATCTGCACCCGCCGCACTGCCATGTCCATTATTCGCCGGGGCATTCGCAAATTTCTTAGTTTTACAACAAACAAATCGGTTTGTGTGTCATAAGTGGCCAGCATAGGCTTATGCGTTGAGGTGTAGAAGATGGTGTTGCCATGCACAGTGGAATGGAATGGTCACCTGAATAATCCGTAACTGATCTCTGAACACAGCCTTACACTCCATTTTTCTGTGGTGGAGCTGTAAACAAGAGAATGTACCTGACCTGATCTCACTTCTCCCCACACCATTACTTTATAAGTTTTAGTTGCACTGTCTACAACTATGTTGATGGACATGGAAGGTGTCCAGTTGCTCCCCCATAGTTTTTTCTTCAAACACGACTGGAGCCCAAGGCGCGTGCTCACCTTTGTATCCAGCAGCAGTTGGAAGGATCTTGTCAAGGCATTAGCGGCCACCATTTTTCCTTCACTGCTTACAAAGAGCATAAGACCGTCGGCAGTTCCGTGGAGAAGCCAACATGAATTAGTCAGATCCGCCTCATACCTTGTCTGGAAAAAATACGACTTGTTAGAATTGTTGTTGCATAGGAAAAAGTCGTAGGGATTCTGGGGACCGTCGGTGAGAGCAATTGTTAAATTATTAATTTCAACAGCGCGGTGGTTTTTGAAAACCACCCCGGTCTCCCCGCACCGCCATTCTCCAAAGACTGTACGAGCAGGAGGGGCTCCGACACAATGAAACTCCGCCACGCGTCCCCTGTACAACACCAAATCCACCTGCTCCCCGGACGTTAAAGTCCGTTTGGTTTGCCCGAGGTTGGCTCCCGAACCTCGTTGGATCAGCCAAGTGTTCTGGGCACGCGATCTCCGCCGTCGATCTCTGGAAGGTGCACGGACCTGCGTCAAGTCGATTTTTTGCGTGGATTGAAAGTTTTCCTCGTTGACCGCCGTGGAGGAAACGTTGTAGTCTTTAATGCATTTACGTAGTTTTGGTGGCGGCCTTTAATGAGATGATGGGCATACGTCCCATATATTTTCTTTATATGTTTCATATATGTTATGTAAGGCATGCGGCAGTAGTTGTGTCGTAGTTTTTTTTGTTGTTGTTGTGTGTGTGTTGTGGCTGCGCGCGGTAGCGCATGAAAATCTTGTAAATGCACAGCAGTGCGAGATATGATACAGGGGATGTAATGTTTTTTCCCCCAATATAAAACAGATGTTTATGTAATTTCCACAGCAGTGGAAAATCTCTGAAGCAACATAGCTTTGTTTTTTTTTGTGAATCTCTCTTTGCACAGAGGTAGAAATATGTAATAGAAAATTTGTTTTAATGGAAATGTTCTTTGTGACTGTGTAATGCTGTCTTATGAGTCATTTTCTTTTTGAAAGGATCACTGTCAAAAGATCTTGGACAAAGTAAACAGAGCATTGACTCTGTGGTGAATTTTTATTTTGTTTTTGGTATTTTTCACATAAAAAAAATACCCAACACTGGTATCAGAGCAGGACCATGCTCTTTAAAGAAGTTAAAGAAGTTGAAGGGAGAAGGTTGTTGCTGCAGCAAAACTTCTCAGGAAGACAGAAGACTCAGACAACGAAGGATTTAGGTATTCCCCAAAAGCATTTCTCTTGTTATTGCTGAAGACAGTCAGTTGTTTTTTTTTTTTTTAAATCACAGTCAAGGATTTAAAACCATAGTTCAAGATGCAAGGAATGGCAAGTACAAGCATGGGTATTTTCAACACCCAGCTCCCACACTTTAATGGGAAGAACTATGACTACTGGTCTATAACCATGAGAGCTTTGTTCATCTCTCAAGATTTATGGGAACTAGTAGAATATGGGTTTAAGGAACCAGCAGATGAAACAACATTTAATAACCTAACTCAGGGAGAGAAGAACCTATTGAATCTCAATAGGAAGAAGGATGCAAAGGCCATTGTCTTGTTGTATCAAGCAGTGGACCAGAGTATATTCCCAAGGATAGCAGTAGCTACAACATCACACAATGCATGGCAAACCCTAAAAACTGCCTATCAAGGCATGGAGAGAGTGAAGACAGCAAAATTGCAAATGCTGAGAAAGGATTTTGAAAACTTGAACATGAAGGAGTCAGACAACATTGAATCATTCTTCACTCATGTGATTGGTGTAATCACACAAATGAGAACTCATGGAGAAACAATTGAAGATAGAAGAATAGTGGAGAAAATATTGAGGGTCTTACCCTCAAGGTTCGATGCCATAGTCACCACCATTGAAGAGACAAAGGATCTCTCAAACTATTCAGTTGATGAGCTACATGCATCACTGATAACTCATGAGCAGAGGTTTAGTAGGAATGAAATCTCATCCCTTGAGCAAGCCTTCAAGACCCAGATGTCCTTTGGAAGAGGAAGGGGTCAAGGAAGAGGAAACCGAAGAGGAAGAGGCAGAAGCCAAAACAAAGGTGGAAGGAACAACCCATCAAATGCACAAGGAAGAGGCAGCAATCCAAATCAGAACCAAGGTCAAGGCAGCAGCCAACAAAGAGATCAGTATCAAGCTCAAGGACAAAGGTATGATAAATCTAATGTTCAATGCTATTATTGCAAAAAGTATGGACATTATGCTAGTGATTGTAGAAAGAAACAACATGATATGAACAGAAGACAAAATGCAAATGTTACAAGAGAAAACAACAGTCAAGAAAATGTCCTGTTAGCTTGTAACATGGCCGAAACACATAGTGAGGACATATGGTTTTTAGACTCAGGTTGCAGCAACCATATGACAGGGAATATAGCCCTCTTTTCAGCCTTAAATCAGAATTTGAAATCAGAGGTCACACTAGGAACTGATAGTAAAGTGTCTGTTATGGGAAAAGGGGAGGTAAAAATATTTACAAAGCAAGGAGAAAGGAAAACCATAGCAGATGTCTACTATGTCCCCGGAATGAGATGTAACCTATTGAGTGTTGGACAGCTTATCCAAAAGGGTTACAATGTTTACTTTGTAAATGATGTGTGCACCATCAAGGACATACCACCCAGCAGAAGACGCATTGTTGAAGTGAAGATGACAAGGAACAGGACGTTCCCTCTCCGGATCAGGGTAGACATGAAGAACAAAAGGGAAATGGCAACAGTCACCCAAGAGGCCTTCCAAAGCGTGCCAAAGGATGAGAACTGGTTATGGCACTTGAGATTCGGGCATCTAAATTTTGGAGGTCTAAACTTATTGAGCAAAGAAGGAATGGTAAAGGGATTACCATTGATAGAGAAGCCGGACAGCCTTTGTGAAGGTTGTATATTGGGCAAACAACATAGAGAGAGTTTTCCATTAGGGAAAAGTATAAGGGCAAAGGCACCCTTAGAGATTATCCACTCAGATTTTTGTGGACCAATGCAAGCTCCATCATTAGCTGGCAGCCTATATTTCTTGACATTCATTGATGATTTTACAAGAAAGACTTGGATATATTTCCTCAAGAACAAAAGTGAAGTCTTTGAGAAATTCCAAAACTTCAAAGCACTTGTGGAGAACCAAAGCGGGATGCACATAAAAGTATTGAGAACTGATAGAGGAGGTGAGTATATCTCAAATGAATTCCTAAAGTTTTGTAGAGAAAATGGAATACATAAACAATTCACAACTCGGTACACCCCACAGCAAAATGGAGTTGCTGAAAGGAAGAACAGAACCATCATGGAGATGGCAAGGAGCATGTTGAAGGTAAAGCATTTGCCAAATGAGTATTGGGCTGAAGCTGTACATTGTACAATTTATATTTTGAACAGGTGTCCTACAAGGGCAGTCATGAACAAAGTGCCAGAAGAGGCATGGAGTGGGAGAAAGCAAGGAGTCACCCACATGAGAGTTTTTGGGTGTGTGGCCTATGCACACATTCCAGATAAGCTAAGGAGGAAGTTGGACAACAAAGGGGAGAAGTGTATCCTTGTTGGATATAGTGATGAATCCAAAGCCTACAGGCTCTATATCCCATCTACCAAGAAATTTTTTGTAAGCAGGGATGTTCAATTCATTGAGGAAGAAGCTTGGGATGGAAGCATAGAGAAAACAGTGAACATTAAAAACTGTTTGTCTCATGATGAGGATGAAGAGGAAGTGGCTGAAGTGACTCCCCAAACAGCAACACCAACACAAGAACAACAAGGTACACCTTCGAGGATCAATGAGAGTGCTTCTCCAAGCACACCAAAAGGAGGAAATTCAAGTGCATATTCAAGCACTTGCACACCAAATGAAAGAGGTACGAAGTTTAGAAATTTAAGTGAGATTTATGAAGAAGGAATGAATTCCTTATTTGCCTTGTTTTGTCATGTTGATGATCCTATTCATTTTGAAGAAGCTATTAAAGATAGAAAATGGATAGAAGCTATGGATGAGGAAATGAATGCCATAGAAAGAAACAAAACATGGGATTTGGTTGAATTACCAAAAGGCAAAGAAGTCATTGGTGTGAAATGGGTCTACAAGACCAAAAGCAATGTTGAAGGCAAGATTGAAAGACATAAAGCAAGGCTGGTTGTCAAAGGCTACAAGCAGCAGTATGGGAGAGACTATGAGGAGACTTTCGCCCCGGTTGTAAGAATGGAAACAGTGAGAGCAGTGCTGTCCATAGCAGCACAAAACAAATGGAAAGTCTACCAAATGGATGTGAAATCAGCATTCCTAAATGGAGTGTTAATGGAAGAGGTCTATGTGGAACAGCCTCTCGGATATGAGAAGAAAGGAGAAGAGCACAAAGTGTGCAAATTGAAGAAAGCTCTTTATGGGCTGAAGCAAGCGCCAAGAGCATGGTACAGCAGGATAGATTCATATCTATTGGATAATGAATTTGACAAATGTGAAGGAGAACCCACAGTCTACATCAAGGAAAAGGATGGTAAAATTTTAATTGTTGTCTTGTATGTAGATGATGTTATTTTCACTGGAAATGATATTTATCTTATTGAGAATTTTAAATCAGTCATGAAGGATGAATTTGAAATGACTGACATGGGTTTGTTGAGATACTTCTTAGGCATAGAAGTAGATCAAAATGAAAAAGGAATTTTTATATCTCAAGCAAGATATGTAAATCAAGTTTTGGGCAGATTTAAGATGGAAGAATGCAAGGCAGCAATCACTCCCACAGTGATGGGATTAAAACTCAGCAGAGAGGAAAGCAGCAAGGATTTTGATCCTAGCCTGTACAAAAGCATTGTGGGCAGCCTTATGTATTTAACAGCAACCAGGCCTGATTTAATGTATGCTGTTAGTTTAATTTCCAGGTTCATGGAGAGGCCGAAGGAGGCACATTGGCAGGCAGCAAAGAGAATTTTGAGGTATGTCAAAGGTACCAAAATGTTTGGAATTTTATATCATGCCTCAGAACATTTAGATTTGGTTGGGTACACAGATAGCGATTGGGCTGGAAGTGTAGATGATCAAAAGAGCACTTCCGGTTATGTTTTTAACATGGGTTCAGGAGCCATTTCATGGGATTCTAAGAAGCAGTCCATAGTAGCATTGTCTACAGCAGAGGCAGAATATGTGGCAGCGACAACAGTAGCATGTCAGGCAGTTTGGATGAGAAGGATGTTGAGAAGCTTAGGCCAAGAGCAGGCAAAAGCGACAGTGGTCTTTTGTGACAATAGCTCAGCTATTGCTTTGTCAAAGAATTCAGTGTTTCATAAGAGAACGAAACACATCGATACAAGGTTTCACTACATCAGAGAATTAGTGAACAATGGAGAAATTGTCCTCGAACATTGCAGGACCTAGGAACAGGTTGCAGACATCTTGACAAAGCCACTGGTTCAGAAGAGTTTCGAATTTTTGAGAAAGTGTTTGGGAATGACCGAACGTGCGGCTGTTAAAATTAAAGGGGAGTGTTAAATTATTAATTTCAACAGCGCGGTGGTTTTTGAAAACCACCCCGGTCTCCCCACACCGCCATTCTCCAAAGATTGTACGAGCAGGAGGGGCTCTGACACAATGAAACTCCGCCACGCGTCCCCTGTACAACACCAAATCCGCCTGCTCCCCGGACGTTAAAGTCCATTTGGTTTGCCCGAGGTTGGCTCCCGAACCTCGTTGGATCAGCCAAGTGTTCTGGGCGCGCGATCTCCACCGTCGATCTCCGGAAGGTGCACGGGCCTGCGTCAAATCAATTTTTTGCGTGGATTGAAAGTTTTCCTCGTTGACCGCCATGGAGGAAACGTTGTAGTCTTTAATGCATTTATGTAGTTTTGGTGGCGGCCTTTAATGAGATGATGGGCATACGTCCCATATATTTTCTTTATATGTTTCATATATGTTATGTAAGGTGTGCGGCAGTAGTTGTGTCGTAGTTTTTTTTGTTGTTGTTGTGTGTGTATTGTGGCTGCGCGCAGTAGCGCATGAAAATATTGTAAACGCACAGCAGTGCGAGATATGATACAGGGGATGTAATGTTTTTGCCCCCAATATAAAACAGATGTTTATGTAATTTCCACAGCAGTGGAAAATCTCTGAAGCAACATAGCTTTGTTTTTTTTTGTGAATCTCTCTTTGCACAGAGGTAGAAATATGTAACAGAAAATTTGTTTTAATGGAAATGTTCTTTGTGACTGTGTAATGCTGTCTTATGAGTCATTTTGTTTTTGAAAGGATCCCTGTCAAAAGATCTTGGACAGAGTAAATAGAGCATTGACTCTGTGGTGAATTTTTATTTTGTTTTTGGTATTTTGCACATAAAAAAAATACCCAACAACAATCCAGGATTCCTGGTTTCTGCTGTCGTATAGTCGTTGAAAAATGTTGGACGACGAAACCATGTTGTACCACGCAACACAAATTTGCTGGGATCTCAAGACTTCGCAGATTGATAGGCGTGACAGAATGTCATGCAAAATCTCTTCGGGTAGACGGTCCAAGAGGCATTCCGTTGATCTATCGACGCGCCGCTTCTTGATTTGGGTATCATCGGTTTGGGATGGGACTTCTTCCGTTGGATCATGAATTCTTGCGGTGTCGCAGCAACTACCATCGTGAATCTGGCTAGCGCATGATGTACTCCCCATTGCCTCTTCATCCTAAATCTGAATCATCTCCACCAGGGTTTTCATCGACATTGCTCAGATTCAAAACGCAGTGTCGGGCCCAGTGAGCAAAGAAAGCGATAGCATGCATGAATGAGCAAATGGATCAATTTATTTATACATCTTACCCAAAGATTGAGGATCCTCCACCGAAACTAGAAATCACCAAAGCTATAACTTTACTTAAACATTTCAGTCCCAGGTTGGGGATCCAGACGTTGGCATTAAAGATAAGTGGGACAGAGAATAAACCCATGGTCAATTCCACTCCCTTTGATATTTGTGTTTAAGGTATTTTTTTCCTGACGATATCCATGGTTTTGGTAGTTTTATTATTCTTAATTAATTATATTTAAGACCGTTCCTGATTGGCGGAATTCTGGTTCACAATCACTATTTCAGTTAGGGCACCGCATTTTCTAATATTGTTGGGTTGTTCGGCTGAGACTTTTTACACCAATAACATACATAGGATTCCCATTTTTGAAAAAGAAGGAAATTGGTTTGGGGTTTTGTGAGTTTTATTATTTTATTATTTTTTTTGGGGTAATTTGAAGAAATTGTGAAATTATCAAAAGTTATTATTTTGATTTGATATATACAAGTTTTTAATAAGTTGAAATTGTTTTTATGAGACTTTTTAAAATCAATAATAATAATTTATATTTATTTTAATTCTTGATTTACCAAGTTTTGAGAGTATCAATTTTTTTGGTTTGTAAATTTATTTTAAAATGAAAAGAGATTTGATCCCTCTCCATGTTCGGTAGATCCACAGTTAAAATAGATTAGTGGGGTTTCATTATTGTTGGATTGTTCGGTTGAGACTTTTTCCACCAATAACATATATATGATTCCCATTTTTGAAAAAGGAAGGAAATGGGTTTAGGGTTTTGTGAGTTTTATTAATTTCTTTTTTCTTTTTTGTGATTTGAAGAAATTGTGAAATTATCAAAAGTTATTATTTTGATTTGATATATAGAAGTTTTTAATAAGTTGAAATTGTTTTTATGGGACTTTTTAAACTTGACAATAATAATTTACATTTATTTTAATTCTTGATTTACCAAGTTTCGAGAGTATCAATTTTTTTTATTTGTAAACATATTTTAAAATGAAAATAGATTTGATCCTCTCTATATTTGATAGATCCAAAGTTAAAATAGATTAGTGGGGTTTAATTATTGATTTTAAGTTTTTTCTTTTATTAATTTTATTTTGACCTAGTCAAAATGTTAAACATTACAATATTTCTACCATACTTGGATCAAATCTTACATAGAAGTTAAGTTTACTATGAACCTCAAATATAAAAATTTGTTTTAATAAAAAATGGATTAGTTGATGGGAAATCTTGGCCATTTATGGTAGGCCACATGCATCTACAGAGCTATGCATTTATGCTAACCCTACTCTTCATAAAACACCTTTCTGAATCACAGAATAATCTCCATGAGTGCCATGAGTAAATCATGCCATTTATGGTAAGCCAGGTGCATCTACAACAACTATGCATTTATGCTTAACCCTACTCTTCTCAAAACACCTTTCTGAATAGTGGAATAGTCCCCATGAAGGCCATTTATGGCCGGCCACGTGCATTTACAACAGCTATGCATTTATGCTTAACCCTAATCTTCTTAAAACACCTTTTTAATAGCGCAATGGCCATGTATGGCAAGCCACGTGCATCTATAACAGCTATGCATTTATGCTTAACCCTATTGTTCTTAAAACACCTTTCTGAATAGAACACGTTTCTGAATAGCGGAATAGTCTCCATGAGTGCCATGAGTAAATCAGGCCACATGCATCTACAACCTCGAGTGAATCAACTCTGTAAAATTGGAAGGGTAGATTTTATTAAAAGCCTAATCACCTTGAACAAACCCCAATAATACAACAGTTCAAACTTTGATTTAGAACTAAAAACAGATAACACTTAAGTAGGAACTTGATTTAGAACTAAAAACAGATAACACTTAAGTAGGAAATTATGAAGCTTCTACGCATATATACACATTATTCATTCATCCATTCAACGAAACAAAAACATACAAAAAGGCATAGGGCGAACATGTCCATAAACGTTATATCTTTATAGCTAACTATCATTATCATTTTCTACAACTAATTATGTATCTAATTATATCATCAAACTAAGATGGATCTAGGCTAGTTTAATCTTCCCCTTAAATAGGTTATACTCCACAATAATACCATGGATGAATACCAAGGGTCATTTTATTTTTTTATTATTTAATTTTTATAGGGTTATTTTTTGTTTTGATATTTTTATTTCATTTTCACAAGTTAAAATGTTTAAATGTTACATTAAGTTACACATCTCTATCGTATTTTAGTTTTATTTTTATTTTCATCTTTATTTTGACCCACTCGAAATACACATCTCTAGCATACTTGGCTGTAGACCAGCCTAATTAAAGATGAGCAATTTTATCGCCCAAAGAAGCACTCTCCAACACAATATGGAAGAGATGTTGTAATGTCCTATCTTGTTAAACATTTTGACTAAAAACAAAATGAAATTTAAAAACTCTCCAACCTAACCTAGTAACCTAGTACGGGAGGGATGTTGTAATTTTTAACATTTTGACTCAGTCAAATTAAATCAAAACAAAATTAAATTAAAATCTAATGAGCAAAATTAAATTAAAAAAACTATTACTTATGATTATTAATAATAAATATTGATTTATTATTTCTTTAAATTATTAATTTTTAATAGTTGAAATTTAAGCTTGTTAACTAATAAAAAATTAGTTATTATATTAAACTTAATTTGTTGTAGTCTCATTAACAAACGAAATGTTTTTTTAGGCACGAATCTCGAAATACAATTTCTAGCAAAATTGTGATTTTTTGTTGTTTAAAATATATTTTTGAATGCATAAATGGATTATGCACCCTAAAATATCGCCTGACTACCCTGAGGCACTTGATTTATTTATTGATAATTTTCTAATTTTAGTTATAAATGGGCATTTTCATATAATTATTTACTATAATTATTGTTAATGTGTTTAATGGGTCTTTCATCTACACATATTTGCAATTATTATATCATTAATATATATAGGTATATTTTATATTAATTATTTTATTGGACCCACACATAAATTGTATAATAACTTTATTATTATGTTAAATTTTGATGATCAAATTTAACTACCCTACATTAATATTATATTTTTTATTAATCATAATTGATTTTTAAAATATTATTAAATTATGATTTTGAATTTCTATTAAATTAGATATTATATATAAATGTCACTTGGGTTTATAACTTATTAAACCATTTATTTTTATTAGTTAGATTTCATTTTATACTTTGTATTTATTTAATATATTACTTTTTTCCCATGGCTTTGTTAGAGCACATCGTTTTGCAATTTGTATTTATCCAATTTATTAAATTTTGTTTGTTAAATTTTCTTTTTAAAAATTAATATGACCTCTTACCTAAAGTTTATATTTTATATATTATATTTATATATGTTTTAGTTTGACTATTAATTAATACATATCAACCACATATATCTTTTCCAATACTTAAATATATTGACAAACCTTCTTATATTACATCTACTAATCTCACCTATACTGATTTGTAGGTGTTTAAGAGTTTTCGTGATAGGGGGGTTTTAGTCTAAATAATTTGCGTAACTATCATAATAACAATTTGAGCTTGGACATACCATTGTCTAATACTAATGACGTTCATATGATTCCATTTTTCAAAAATGGAAGGAAATGGGTTTATGGTTTTGTTGGTTTTATTAATTAATATTTTGATTTTTGTTTGGGTTAAGAGTTATTGTGATGGCGGAAATTTTGATTTAAAATAATTATGAAATTATCATGATTATTATTTGGTTTGATCCATACAAACTTTTAATATTGTTAGATTTTCTTTATGAAACTTTTTAAAACTAGTAATATTAATAAGATCTCACTTTAAAAAATTGAATGACTTGGGCTAGATTACATCATTTTATTCAAACGAGTGCAATTAATAAGATTTGACTTTAAAATATTTATCAACATGTGGTGGGTTAAATCATTTTACTAATTTATAACTAATGACATTAATAGGATTTTAGTTTAAAAAAGGTGAATGAGATGGGGCTAAGTTAGATCCTTTTATTCCAACCATTGCAATGAAGGGGATTTGACTTTATAGGGTAGTTTGGATCATTTTATTATGATTTATTTGTGTGCAATCACTAGTTCCACCACTTCCACCACTACCTGTTGAAAATGACAACGAAGAATTTCTAGTTTAATTTGTCATTGAATTCAATTGTGCATTAAAATTGAATTCTATTCTCATAGCAACTTGTAAATAGTTAATTAAGTTTATTAAACTTAATTAGCTTAGGAATTTCGAGTTGGAAGTCTTTCTGAAGTCATGTATATGTTCTCCCTATATTATAGGGGTCCTGGGTGAGTTAAGTATGAGTGGTAATTAGTTACCTTAGTTTATTGAGTTAAGTCCAGTTAAATTAGTTTCAAAATGTTTGAGGAACGTATAGTGAGTTAACAGTAGTTGATGCATTAGTGCACTCAACTAGTGATACTCTAGTTAACTGAATTTTCCCTCATCAGAAAATCATGCATGTCGATTTTAAGAAAGACCTAGTTGAGACTAGAGTGCAGGTACAATGTAATATTTGTTTTATATTTTTTTGAGTTGCACTGATAGTGCATGCAATCAGGAACTGATCCTTGAAAGGATTGTGCAGTTTTGAGTGCACTAATTTCCATTTAAGATGGGTTAATCAACCATAGGATTTGCGCAAGGAAATAGGGACTTGGAGACCTGGTGAATTGGCTAAGTGTTGGCATAGTGCTTGCTTATGAGTTGGAGATCGATTTTACTGAGTGTTGGGATTGTTCTTCTGTGAACAAGCATTGTAATCTCATCTTGATTTTTTGATATATGAAATACAAATAGTGGGGTTTTGAGTTGTGGCTTTCCCTAGATATTTATTATGTTATGTGTATTTGATTCTCTTCCTCTATCGATTATTGTTTTGCTCAATCATTATGTGCTTCCGATGTAAAGAGTAGAAGTATATTTGTGTCTCTTGATTTAGTACATTGCAAAATCTTGTGAATATACAAGAAAATATACATGGTATCAGAGCTAAGAACAATATACTAGAGAAGATTTCAAAGTTTTGAGTTTTTGGGTGACAGGTGAAAGTCGAATTTTCAATACATACTTCAGGATCGACAAATGGCGTTCTATGGGTTGAGGCTCGAGTATGAATTGGAAGGAAACTCAAATTTTATATCCTGGAGGGACATGATCGAGGCTGTGCTGGAGGAAAATGGATTGAAGGAATTTATTGAAGAGAAATTCCTAAGCCAACAGCTACTGATGCACAAAACTTGGTTGAATGGAAGAAGTGTGTGGCGAAGACAAGGTGGATAATCCTTGAGGGAGTTCGAGACCACATTGCCTCGAGTCTCCATGGGAAGGAAATTCCTCATGCTATGTGGAAAACATTAATTGACTTGCATTAGAATAGCAGTGATCAAAGGAAGTTGGTACTGAAGGATAAACTTCGAAAAATCAAAATGAAGAAAGGCGAGACGATTCCAAAATACTTGACCAAGTTCACTCAATGTCAGGATGAAATTGGAAGTGTTGGAATCATAGTTGTCGAGGAAGATATGGTGAACCTTTCTCTTCTTGAAGTCCCAAAGAGTTGGCATAGTTATTAGGACTCTGTCAATGGTCGGGAGAAGCTGCCAGATTGGGAACGAGTATGGTTAGATTTTATGCAGGATGAGATCAAGATGAACACCAGGGATGGATCTTCATCAAAGACTGATGATGAAGAGAATTATGCCTTAGTGATTAAGGCGAGGAAGGGGAAAGGGAAAAATTCCCATTCCAAATCAGATTCTTATCATGGAGGTAAGACGAAAGGCATGATTAAAGTTAAATTCTTTCATTGTCACAAGATGGGACATTTTTCTACAAATTGTCCACTCAAGAAGTCCAAGGAGAAGTCCTAAGGAGGAGCGGAAAGTGAGGCTTTGGCCTCTCAATTCGAATTTGACTTTTCCCTCATTGCATACTTGGTGTCATGGTACCTAGATAATGGAGCTTCATTCCATATGATAGGTGGCAAAGAGTTATTTAGTGACCTGGAGGAGAACGATCTCTAGATGCATATCGAAATGGGTGACGACGGGAAGTATAATGTTACTAGATTGGGAAATATTTCTTTTCAGAGAGAGCATGGGGCTCCACTCACCTTGAAGAATGTTATGTATGTACCCGGGATGAAGGAGAACTTTGTATCAGTTTCCATTTTTTAGGATAGAGGCTATCATGTGATCTTCTCAAAAGGAAAGGCATTCCTTCAATACATAGCCACAGGTCAAGTAAAGAAGATAGGTATTCAAGTTAAGAATATATAAGATGGAGGTCAAGGTGTGCGTTGCTTTGAGTTCAAAAGCACAAAAGATGCAAAGCCGAGACATTGGCAAGTTATGGCACAGACGATAGGTCCACTTCATCATGGAGCTTTGAAGATATTGCAGCAGATCTCTACTGGTCTTCTCAAAGGTACGCTTGAGTCGAAGTACACCAAATCTTCCTTTGGAGACAAAGACAGTCGAGCAGAGTCGACGATTCAGATGTGTGTGGAACATTCTTGAAAACATCCATGTCCAAACACAAGTATTATGTTATATTTGTTTATGACTATTCTCGTAAATGCTGGATATTTTTCATCCAGAAAAAGGAGCAAACTTTCACAAAGTTTTGTGAGTTCAAATCATTGGTAGATAAAGAGTCAAGTAAGAAGGTTAAAGCTCTACAGAGTGATAATGGTCGCGAGTATGTCTCCAATGAGTTTAAGAACTTCTATGCAGCGGAAAGGATTAAACGAGAGTTGATGGCACCCCATAACCCTCAATAGAACGAGATTGCTGAGAGCAAGAACAAAAGCATTGTAGGGGCATCAAGGGAAATTTTGCATGATTAGGGCCTACCACTGCACTTGTGGGTTGAGGCATGCAACACAAAAGTTTATGTTCAGAACTATAACCCACATAGGATAGTTGAGATGAAGGCACTAGAGGAGGCTGATTTTGATAAGAGGCCAGATGTTGGTCACTTCAGGATATTTGGGTTATTGGTATATTTCCATGTGACCAAAGATGCAAGGAAGAAGCTTGACCCAACAATAGAGTTGGGGATATTTGTGGGGTACATGGATACACCTCACAACTATCAGGTCTACATGTCGATCAATCTGATGATTGTGGTTTGCAGGGATATCATATTCGATGAGGAGAAGGCCATGCGAGTTTTACTTGAGAGGGAGCTTGAGCTACATTTGGATGAAGAGCTCTCAACTCCTAAGGTTGAGAGGCCTCAAATTTATGTGGAGCAGCCACATGTGGAGGTTCAAGGAGTGGAGACATCCACACAGGCAAAGTATTCCAAAGAGGGAAGAAGGCTCACTAGAGAGTCCGACAGATTGTTGGATGATGCACGAGAGAATATGGGAGCACCCACTTGTCAGTGCAAATAGAGGAGGTCACCTGAGAGGTACATTGGATAAATGGCACTTATGGGTGCATGTGTTGTGACAGAGCCATCTTCCTTTCAGAAAGCAGAGCAACAATCGGTTTGGGTTGACGCGATGGTGGAGGAGCATGACTCCATAGTTCGAAAGAGTGTTTGGGATGTGGTCCCGAGAATGAAGGACAAGTCAGTAGTGAGATCCTGTTGGCTTTACAAGGTAAATAAAGATGCAGATGGTAGTGTGGAAAATCATCAGGCCATATTTATGCGTGTGGATTTTCATAGGTAGAGGGTATTTACTATGATGAGACCTTTTCTCTTCTTGCAAGGTACTCATCAAGCAGATCTATATTGGCACTATCAACACAGATGACTTAGAAGATCCATCAGATGGATGTGAAGACTGCCTTCCTCAATGGCATGATTGAGGAAGAGGTGTACATAGAGCAGCCCAAAGGTTTTTAAACCTTTGATTGTGAGTTGCATGTGTGTCGACTCAAGAGAGTATTATATGGGCTAAAGAAAGCACCCTGTGCTTAGTACACCAGGATAGATAGCTACTTCACTAGGTTGCACTTCATGAAAAGTGAAGCAAATGTGAACCTGTACCACATTGTGGTGGAAGGTAAGTTGTTGATAATTTTACTTTACGTTGATGATCTCATATAGACAGGTGATGAGAAGCTCATCAAATCTTGCAAGGAGTACCATGAAAGAGAGTTTGAGATGAAGGACATGGGGCTCATGCATTACTTTCTTGGCATGGAGGTATGGTAGGGAGATGGGGAGTTGTTTGTATCTCAGGGAAAGTATGCCAACGAGATACTCAGGAGATTCTGCATGGAGAGCATTAAACCCATGGAGACTCCTCTAGCTGGTAACTGGAGTAACAAGGATGCTACTTCAAGGGAAGTAGTGGAAGCTACTATTTACATGAAGCTTGTGTGTTCACTCATGTACTTGGTGAACACACAACTAGATATGTTCTATGCAGTTAACCACCTTAGTCAAGCGATGGTAAGGCCTACCAAGTTGTAATGGAAGGCAGAAAAGCATGTGTTGAGATACCTCAAAGGCACTACTCATTTTAAGTTATCATACAGAGATACAGAGGGAGTGAAGCTTCAAGGATTCACTGATGCAGATTGGGTAGGGAGTCCATCTGATAGGAAGAGAACATCAGGAGGGATCTTCAGTATTTAGTGAGCGACAGTTTCTTGGTACAACAGGAAACAAAGATCAGTTGCATTCAGTTCGGTAGAGGCAGATCCCATGGCGGCAAGTCAGACAACATGTGAGGCTATCTGGATGAGGAAGATCCTTATTGGTTTGTTTGGTCAGAAGATGGATCCTACAGTGATTTACTGTGATAATCATAGTTGTATCAAACTCTCTGAAAATCCGTTTTTTCATGATCGGTCCAAGCATATTTATATCTAATATCATCATCTCATAGATTATGTGTTGAGGTGGATCATGTTGTTAGATTACATTCCCACAAAGGAGAAATATGTTGACATATTGACAAAGGAATTTTTAAGATGTACATTCAAGTCTAATAGAGACAGGATTGGGGTAGCTAATAATCTATTTCTTGTTGAGAGGGAGTGCTAAAAATGGCAGCAAGAAAGTCTATTTTAATTTGTCCTTGAATTAAACTGTGAATTAAAATCGAATTCTATTCTCATAGCAACTTGTAAATAGTTAATTGAGTTTATTAAACTTAACTATCTCAGGAATTTCAAGTTGGAAGTCTTTCTGAAGTCATATATATGTTCTTCCTATAATATAGGGGTTCGAGATGAGTTAATTATGAGTGGTAATTAGTTAATTTATTTTATTGAGTTAAGTCTAGTTAAATTAGTTCCAAATTGTTTGAGGAACTAATAGTGAGTTAACAGTTAATTGATGCATTAGTGCACTCAGCTAGTGCTACTCGAGTTAGCTGAATTTCCCTCATTAGGAACTCATGCATGTCGATTATGAGAAAGACCTAGTTGAGACTAGAGTGCAGGGACAATTTGCTATTTGTGCAGGGACATTATTAAATAATTATACTTAAAACAATAACATTGTAAATCCACAACAAATTTTGAAGATCCCATTCAAATTTAAAAAACATTCATCCAAACTCATTATTAAATAATCATACTTAAAATAATAACATTATAAAGCCACAACAAATTTTGAAGATCCCATTCAAATTTAAAAAACATTCATCCAAACTCACAAGGCCCATTCAAATTTTCATGATTCCACTCAAGGTAACAAGTGCACTAATAGCATCATCTGGCTCATCCGATTGTGAAAAATTTTAATTTCAAGTGAAAAGCCTTGAGAGCTCGTGAAAAGGTTCTCTGGCAGTTTTGTTCATTTCCATCGGACAAGCTCCAAGATTGGTTATCTCCATCACACACCATCCACTCTTTCGTATCCAAACTCAGAGACATTATATTCAATCCCCACATCCTTGGAATAATTGTGATGTTTTGCTTTCCGTCATAGGCGGCTGCTACCACATGTGAATAAAATTGCAAGTCGTGTGAAGTCAAATGCTCCCATTGGCCATGAGTGAGATTTGCCTGCCACAACCCCATTACAACGAAGGAACGCCAACCCATCACAACAAACAAGATAAATATCTATCTCTTGTATAACATAATCATAATAATCTGCACCCACCGCACTGTCATGTCCATTATTCGCCAAGGCATTCGCAAATTTCTTAGTTTTACAACAAACACATCGGTTTTCGTGTCATAAGTGGTCAGCATATGCTTATGCATTGAGGTGTAGAAGATGGTGTTGCCATGCACAGTGGAATGGAATGGTCGCCTGACTAATATGTAACTAATCTCTGAACACAACCTTACACTCCATTTATCTGTGGTGGAGCTGTAAATAAGAGAATGTACCTGACCTGATCTCACTTCTCCCCACACCATTACTTTATAAGTTTTAGTTGCTCTGCCTACAACTATGTTGATGGACATGGACGGTGTGCAGTTGCTCCCCCATAGTTTTTTCTTCAAACACGACTGGAGCCCAAGGCACGTGCTCACCTTTGTATCGGGCAGCAGTTGGAAGGATGTTGTCAAGGCATTAGCGGCCAACATTTTTCCTTCACTTCTTACAAAGAGCATAAGATTTACTTTAATTCTTGATGTACCAAGTTTCCAGAGTATCAATTTTTTTGATATGTAAATTTATTTTCAAATTAAAAGAGATTTCATCCTTCTCCTTATTTGGTAGATCCAGAGTTAAAATAGATTAGTGGGGTTTAATTATTGATTTTAAGTTTTTTTGTTTTATTAATTTTATTTTGACCTAGTCGAAATGTTAAACATTACAATATTTCTACCATACTTGGATCAAATGTTTATATAGGAGTTAAGTTTACTACGAACCTCAAATATAAAGATTAATAAAAAATGGATTAGTTGAGAGGAAATCTTGGCCATTTATGGCAGGCCACATGCATCTACAAGAGCTATGCATTTATGCCTAACCCTACTCTTCTTAAACACCTTTTTGAATCACAGAATAGTCTCCATGAGTGCCATGAGTAAATCATGCCATTTATGGTAGGCCACACACATCTACAACAGTTCTGCATTTATGCTTAACCCTATTCTTCTAAATACACCTTTCTGAATAATGGAATAGTCTCCATGAGTTCCATGAGTCAATCAGGCCATTTATGGTAGGCCACGTGCATCTACAACAACTATGCATTTATGCTTAACCCTACTCTTCTTTAAACAACTTTTTGAATAGTGTAATAGTCTCCATGAGTGCCATGAGTAAATCAAGCCATTTATGGCAGGCCACAACCATGCATTTATGCTTAACCCTACTCATCTTAAAACACCTTTCTGAATAGCGGAATAGTCTCCATGAGTGCCATGAGTAAATCAGGCCATTTATGGCAAGCCACATCCATCTACAATAGCTATGCATTTATGCTTAACCCTATTGTTCTTAAAACACCTTTCTGAATAGCGGAATAGTCTCCATGAGTGCCATGAGTAAATCAGGCCACATGCATCTACAACCTCCACTGAATCAACTCTGTAAAATTGGAGGGTAGATTTTATTAAAATGCATCTACAACCTCAAGTGAATCAACTTTGTAAAATTCGAGGGCATATTTTATTAAAAGCATAATCAGCTTGAAGAAACCCCAATAATACAACAATTCAAACCTTGATTTAGAACTAAAAAAAGACAACATCTAAGTAGGAAACTATGAAGCTTCTACAAATATGTACACATTATGCATTCATCCATTCAATGAAACAAAACATGCAAAAAGGCATAGGGCAATCATGTCCATAAACGTTATACCTTTATAGCTAATTATCATTATCATTTTCTACAACTAATTATGTATCTAATTATAGCATCAAACTAAGATGGATCCAAGCTATTTTAATCTCCCCCTTAAATAGGTTATACTCCACATTAATACCATGGGTGAATACCAAGGGTCATTTTATTTTTTTATTATTTAATTTTTATAGGGTTATTTTTTGTTTTGATATTTTTATTTCATTTTCACAAGTTTAAAAGTTTAAATGTTACATTAAGTTACACATCTCTATCGTATTTTATTTTTATTTTGACCCATTCAAAATACACATCTCTAGCATACTTGGCTGTAGACCAGCCTAATAAAAAATGAGAAATTTTATGTGCAAAGAAGAAATGTCCAACACAATATGGAAGAGATGTTGTAATGTCCTATCTTGTTAAACATTTTGACTAAAAATAAAATGAAATTTAAAAACTCTCCAACCTAACCTAGTACGGGAGGGATGTTGTAATTTTTAACATTTTGATTCAATCAAATTAAATAAAAAAAAAATTAAATTAAAATCTAATGAGGAAAATGAAATTAAAAAAAAAAAATATGTATGATTATTAATAATAAGTATTGATTTATTATTTCTTTCAATTATTACTTTTTAATGGTCGAAATTTAAGCGTGTTAACCAATAAAAAATTATTTATTATCTTAAACTTAATTTGTTGTAGTCTAACTAACAAACGAAATGGTTTATTTTAGGCTCGAATCTCGAAATATAATTTCTAGCAAAATTGTGATTTTTTTGTTTGAAATATATTTTTGAATGCATAAATGGATTATGCACCCTAAAATATCGCCTGAATACCCCTGAGGCACTTGATTTATTTATTGATAATTTTTTAATTTTAGTTATAAAAGGACATTTTCATATAACTATTTACTACAATTATTGTTTATTTGTTTAGTGGGTCTTTCATCTACAAATATTTGCAATTATTAAATCGTTAATATATATAGATATATTTTATATTAATTATTTTATTTGACCGCAAACATAAATTGTATAATGAATTCATTATTAAATTATGATTTTGAATTTTTATTAAACCAGCCTAGATCCATCTTAACATCAGATCTATCAAGCGCCGAGAGGGATCAAATCTCTCGAGGTGCAAACCTATTTTTTGAGTGCAAAACTTGAGGAAAGGTTTGCACCTCGATAGGTTTGATCCCTCTCAGCGCTTGATAGATCTGGTGTTAAGATGGATCTAGGCTGGTTCAATCATGTGAGGTCATACAAAATTTGTTGAATATCTAATTATTTTGATAATTTTAAATCTGCTAAATGTGTCTAAGATTAATTTGGTCAATTTAATTTAAAATTTTCATAGTTGCTAGTTTATTGAGATGAGAGAGACTGATAGTAACTTGAATGATGAAAAATGATGAAATAAAAATTTTAAGTGTGAAGTGCCAATGTAACAACTTTGATAGATAGAAAATGTGAATACTAAGAATATAGTCAATTACAAACAATTTTCATTGCAATCAATCTAAAACTATTGTTTTCCATTTTCTCATATGGATCATATAAAAGAGTAGTTGGAATCATAGACCATTCAAATATTTATCTTGAGCTATTGTAGTAAACAATATACCTTGTCTATGTTGCTCTCTAATATTAATAGTAGCTTTCTCCAAAGCCAATCATTGTGACTTAAGGAGTGTTATACCCCAAATAATTTTCAATGGTAGTTATTTTCTATTACCACCTTTAAATGCAAAGTAATTAGAAATGTTGAATGATGGAAAATGGGAATAATAAGAATGTACCCAATTATAAAGTCAAGTAACCAAACATTTAATTTAGGATGAAAATTCAAGTATTCTATTTATGGTTGAATAATTTTGATGTGCTTATAGTGAGAGAGAGTGTGTATATTTTGGGGGTGAGAAGGAGAGACAAGGGCAGATAGAGATATAGATGGGGGGAGAGGTAAGAAGAGAGAGGCAAAGACAGGGAGGGTAGAAGAGATATGGATATGGAGAGAGAAATCTTAGAGAGAGAGAGAAGGGGAAGAAAGAGAGGGAGGGGAAAGTGAGGGAGGGAGAGAGGGAGATAGATATGGAGAGACAGTGTGTATGTTTAGGGGTTGAGGTAGAGATATAGAGAAGGAGACACAATGGGAGATAAAGATATAGATGTAGGAGGTAGAGATGTGCTTTCATGGAAATCAATGCACACTATTAATATAGTTACTTTGAAATTAATGTACATCATACATCTTGTTGCATCAAATCAGAAATCAACATCTACACTAAAATCAATGTATCTAGTGCAAACAATCAAATAGGATTAGAAATAAACATCTAAACTGAAATCAATGCATCTAGTGCAAGCAATCAAATAGGATTATAAATCAATATCTACACTAAAACCAATGCATCTAATGGAAGTAATCGAATATGAGTAGAAATCAACATCTACGCTAAAATCAATGCATCTAGTGTAATGTATTAAGTATGAATAGAAATCGACATCTACATCGAAATCAATGCATCTAGTGCAAGCGATCAAATAGGATTAGAAGTCAATATCTACATTGAAACCAATGCATCCTGTGCAAGCAATCAAATAGGAGTAGAAATCAATATCGACACTGAAATCAATGCATCTAGTATAAGGTATTAAATAGAATTATAAATCGACATCTACACTGAAATAAATGCATGTAGTGCATGTGATCAAATAGGATTAGAAATCAACAACTACATTGAAATCAACACATCTATTTTAGTGAAAATCTAAAATATTTACGACTTTATAGATATCACTTCTATTTCTATATTTGTCTCTGAGAGACTCTTTCTTCTTACCTCTCTCTGCACCTTCCATTATGTGTGTATCTCCCTCCTCCTCTCCTTATCTCTCTTCCCCTCCCTCTCTCCCTCGTCTCACTCGATCTGCCTCTCCCTAAATTTCTCTATATTTCTCTTACTTCCTCTCTCCCCCTACCATCTATATTATACCTCCCTCCATCTCTCCTTATTTGTCTCACTATCTCAACCCCCTAAACATATGCCATGCTCTCTCTCTCTCTCTCTCTCTCTCTCCCCATATCTATCTATATATTTATATATCTCTCCCTCTTCCATTCCCTCTCTATCTCTTCCCCTTTTATCTCTCTCTCTCTCTCTCTCTCTCTCTCTCTCTCACTGAATCTCCATCTCTCCCTTGCCACTCCCTCTCCACCTTTCTCTCTCTATGTATTTCTTCCCCTTCCAACTCGATCTCTCTCTCCCCCTCTCTCTCTCTCTCTCAAGTCCTCTCTCTTCCTCTCTCTCCCCTTCTCTCCCATCTCCCTTTGTCTCTGCCCCCATCATACACACTGTCTCTCCCCACCCTCCATCTCTGTCACTATCTTCCTCCATCTCTCCTTCTCTCTCTCCCCCTCTCTTCTCCCTCCATATATATTTCTCCCTGTCTCTCTCTTCCCCTTCTTTCCCTATCTTTATTCTCTCCTTTTGTTTCTCTTCCCTAGTCTCCTCTCTCCCTCATTCCCATTTCATCTCTCCCTTGTCACTCCCTCTCTTTCCCCCTCAAAATCCATCTCTCCCTCCCTCTCTCCCCCTCCTCTCTCTCTTCCTTTCTCTCTCTCACTGTGTGTCTCACCTATGTCTCTCTCTCCCACATTTTATTCCCCCTTCCATCTCACTTTCTTTCTTAAATATGATCCCATTGTATTGTATTTAAGAAAGTATTTAAATTAATAAAAAAACATAGTTGTTTGTAAACTATTAAACCTATATTTTGGATCAATCATGTTAAAGAAAATACAATAATAAAAGGATTAAAAGAATCACCCACTATATTTCCTCTATCATTTTTAATCACTTTACTTTCTCACTTCGCTTGGATCCTTCATTAATATGAATATATCGTAGTTCCTTATAATATTATTTATATTATATAAATTTCACATTTGTATATATAAAAGTATTCTCATTTTTTAATTTATTAAAAACCTCCATTTAATCTCTATGAAAATATTGTTAGTAGTCGTGAAGATGGAGAGTTGAGATATACCTCAGAAGTAATTATAACCTTTTTTCTCTTAGATTTAGTTTAGAAATGATATAAATTAAATGAAAATAATTTTTTTGTAAAGTATTTTATTTTGAAATAAGTTATTGTTTTTGGGCATGTGGTATTGATAAGCCATGGTATTGGCCTATGGTATTGTAACAATTAAAAACCTAGATCCAATTAAAAACCTAGATGTAATTTCTAGTGTTACAATTTGATTTAGAGGTTAATGTTTGCTTCAGATCCATTTTTCCATACTCATTTCTATTTCTGCAGTAAATATCTTTCCATGCTTTCCTTTCCATATAGCACTATTCAACATTTTATTTTCCTAGATCAGAATTTAGGTTAACATGAGATATAGTTCTGTTTTTGGTGCAGCTAGTTCTTTTCTTGCTCAGTTTCAGTGTTTTGATTTGCAGCTCTCTTATAGTACATATCTTCTCATATTAAGTCAATAAAGTAGCCATCACCATCTCATTTGCTACATTTTTCACGGGTCATTCACATCTCTTCACCAATCTGCCCTAATTTTATCATTTTTCTCATAAGCTTTCCTCTCGTCTCATGAACAAATCCAACCATCATTTTCTTTCCTAATGAAGCCCAGAAACCTTAGCACATCCCTCTAGTCTTCAACTACCCTTTCCCACCATTTTTCCACCTTTAAACACTCTAAAATAGCCCTTGGCATCCTCTTGTAGAACCTCCTATAGATCCACTGCAACCTCCTATAGAATTTCCTGTGAGTGACTTTTTGAAGTCCGATTGCAGGGAAAACCTCCAGAGGGTTTCCAAAGGCCTCTTAGGACCCCTCCACACCTTCCTACACCTCTGTGGATCCCAAAGTCACCCTCCATCACCACCTAATTGTTGTTGCATCCACAAACAAATAAATTACATGCATAACAATTTCACATAGAATACATAAAAATCCAAAAAAGATGTTTTTTTCTTATTTCCTTCTAGAAATAGCTTGAATAGGCGTAGTTTACTTCCTCAGTAGGTAATGGCACTCCTTTCCTAGATTTTCACCTCTCTTTTTGCAAAAGTAGTGTTAGTCGGTAAATTAGGGTTTTTTAGGTTTACTTCACATTTAAGTCTTCTTTCTCTTTCTGCAAGTAGAATAGCCTCTCTAGAGTAAGCTTTCCTTTCTTTGATCACATATAAAGCTTCTTCTGGAATTCATAGAAGTTGGCTTGAGCTCCTAGTGATCTTGCACCAACTGACCAAGTGAGAACCTGCAGTAAGAACTAGTACTTGTGCATACAACACTATCGCTTCCAAGTTTGTTACGAACTACCGGGTTGATAAAAGTATAATAGGAAGCCCTAGGAGTTGCAACATTATTGCTGCAATATTGGTGCTCACCACTTTTTGGCGCTGTTGTCGGGGAAGCGCCAGAGTATTTTGTGATTACTGTTTTTCTTCTATTTTCTACTGCAACATTCTGCTAAGTAGTTCATTTCAGCAAAAGTGAAGTAGTTGTTTCTTTCAATTTCTGCATTTCCTTGCTTTCATTTCCATTCTGCAATTTCCATTTCAGCAAAAGTTGATTAGCCCTTTCAAAACTATAATTTCCATTTCAGCGAAAGTAGATTAGTCCTTTCAATTCTGTAATTTTCGTTCCAGATTAGTCATTTCCTTGCTTTCATTTCTGCAATTTCCACTTCAACAAAAGTAGATTAGCCCTTTCAATTCTACAATTTTCTTTCCAGATTAGTCATTTCCTTGCTTTCATTTCAATTCTGCAATTTCTTTTCAGCAAGTTCATTTTAGTAGTTGCAATTTGTTTGTTCAATCAATTTCAGTTTTGCAGGTACAAGTAGAAAAACAAAAATCACCAAAAAGAGATTTCCGTTCATGCCTCGTAGGAATAGAGATAATTCAGGAAAATTCTTACCTAACACCCCACCACATCACAAATCCACCCTTTTCTCTTCTTCAGTGGTAGTGATCTAGAAGAACCTTTAGGTGAGCAACCTGAGATATTTGTAGAACCTATAGGAGAATAAGAGGAAGAAAACATCCCTCCTAAGACAATGGCTGAAAAATAGAAATTCTAGGGGGAATGGAGAAAGAGTAGAGGGTACCTTTCCCATCCTCACTTCCATGGATTGACTACAGAAGATCCTGACACCTTCCTGTTTGAGTTTGTTTTTATCTGTCGAACCTATAACTATGCAGAAGATGAGCAGAAGTTGAAACTGTTTCCTTCTACCCTCAAGGATGCAGCATTGCGCTAGTTCATGGGGTTACATGGAAACATCATCACAACTTGGGCTCAGATGCAACACACCCTTAATAACAAATATCAAGACTACTGTACGTCAAAAGAAACCAAGGAAGAAATCTTCCGAATGACCATGGGAAGTGATGAATCCTTGGAAGATTATGAAGAAAGGTTCCAACTTAGTTATAAAAGGGCCAGGTGCATATTTGACCCCAAATCTTTGAAGTTGGTCCTGCTCAGAGGAATTCTGGAAGACCTTCTAGACACCCTCCATTTACTGGCTGGGGGAGACATCTACCAACTACCTTATGAAGACATAAAGACTATTTTTAGAAACCATTCTAGGGCAGCCAGAAAGAGAGGTAGGGGGAGTCAACCCACAGCCGATACTTCCGCATCTAGTTCAACCCTTAAAGGTGAACTTGGAAACATGCTGGAAGACTTCAAGAGTGAGATGCTACAGACTCTTGCCATGCAAATGGATACCTTGCATATCAAAAGGAAACAAGAGGAAGCAGAGAGGGATTTGGCCATTTTTTGTCCTAGGTGCACCAGAAGGCATCCTAGGAATGAATGTCCATTGAACTCTATAGAGGTTTGTTTAGTTTGTGAAGAATATCATTCTACAGATAAGTGCCCTTCCTTGCCTGGACTTAAAGCTGTATACCAAGGGGTCGAAGGAGCCATCGAACCACTCTATTTCATGAACCAAATGAGACCAGATAGACCTAGACCTTACCAGTAGGGAATGCAAGGGACTTCCCAGGCATACTACAACCCCAATCAAGCCACTTCCATACCTTCTTGGGGTCCCCCTGCTCACCCTTCTTGGTCCACACCTCCTCCTTGGTCGTATCCATTTAAATATCGTGCTCAACCAGCTACTCACTCATTTCAATCCTATGCTCAGCCATAGCCTCAGTGGAATGCATCTCCTCAGGGGTGGAGGCCCTAGTACAACTCTCCTCCTCTTTTGCCTCCACCACCTACTCAACCTCAACCATTACCTCCTGCTTCGCTAAGGTAACCCCAAATGCCTGCTCAACTGAACCCGAACCCGAACAACAGATAGGCTCAGAAAATATACAGTGGGGAACCATCATGCCCAACCTATGCTGTGGAGAGTCAGGAGATTAACCTACGATTTGGGAAGGTTCTCCCAGATAGCCAGACTCCCCTTCAGGAGGTTGAGGAAGATAAAGAGGAAAGTGAACTGAGAGCAATTCCACCCTTTCCTGAGAGATTATCTGGGACAACACATCCCACCCCAAAAGAAACTGAACTTCTGGGAGAATTGAAACATCTATGTGTAAAGATACCACTTCTCCAAGAGATAAACGATGTGCCTATATACAAGAAGATGATCAAATAGAAGTGCTTCAGGAATCTAGTCAGGCACAAGAGAGATGCCCCAACCATCAATGTCATAGGACAATTGTCCAACTTGATGTTGGGGTAGGTAATCTGTCCAAAATATCTAGACCCTGGAAGCCAAGTAGTTGATGTCCACATCAGTCGCACCATGATCCCCTATACCTTTATTGATCTAGGGGTTGCCATTAATGTGATGACCAAGGACACCATGCTCAAGCTCAAACTCCAAGGCTCCTTGAGAAAGACCACGACAGTACTGCAGCTAACAAACCACTCCACCATGACCCCTGAGGGGATTGTGGAGGATGTGATGGTCTCCATTGATTCTTGTGAGTACCCTACTAATTTGTTGGTTCTCCAGCCAAAAGAAAAGCTCACTAGGTATCCTCTCATCCTGGGAAGACCCTGGTTGGCTACTGCAGATGCCTACATCATCTGTCGAGCTAGGAACATGACAAACAAGAACGGGCATATGTTCAAGCAGTTAATCCTATACCCTCCTACCCAACACTTTCTAGAACATGATCTACCACTCTGGTTGGAGGAGGAGCATGAGGATGAAGTCCATTCTGCACCATTGTGAGCAGTAGAAACTGTTATGAGGGGGAAACTGCAAAATGACGATGATATCTTTGAAAATCTAATTCAAAATCCACCCCCTAGTATTTCACCATTAGAAGATCGAGTGAAAGACACCTAAGACAATCCCTTAATTGATCTTTGTGTGGCTGACCCAACCTCTCTCCATGTTAAGAATATAGAGTTCAGCCCTGAAAGTACCTTGAAATCAACTCATCCCTATCCACCTCCCAAGAGAAGGAACTATGTAGCCTATTGAGAAAACATATAGATGCCTTCGCTTGGAGCTATAAGGAAATGAAGGGTGTGCACCCTTCAGTTTGTACCTATCACATTTACATTAAGGAATATTGCAAACCAGTCAGGCAACCTCAAAGGAGGATGAATCCAGCCCTTAAGGACATTGTCAAGGAAGAATTGCAAAAGTTACTAGATGCAGGATTCATCTACCCCATCTCTGACAGTGAATGGGTCTCTTCTTTGGTGCTAGTGCCAAAGAAAAATGGTAAGTGGAGAATCAGTATCAATTATCAGACACTAAACACGACCACCAAAAAGGACCATTTTCCTTTGCCCTTCATAGATCAAGTGTTAGATGGTCTCGCAGAGAAAAAGCTTTTTTCCTTCCTAGATGGGTTTAGCGAGTACAATCAAATCCAAATCAGCCTAGAAGACCAAGATAATACCACTTTCACTTGTCCTTGGGGTACCTTTGCCTATCGGGTCCTTCCTTTTGGTTTGTACAATGCTCCCGCCACTTTCTAGAGAGTAGTATTGAGTATATTCTCTGAACTAGTTCATGATGCAATGGAAATATATATGGATGATTTTACTCCTTATGGTTCTAACTTCTAGGAAGCTTTGTCTAACCTAGGAAAAGTTTTGGACAAGTGTATTGAAATAAACTTGTCCCTCAGTCTAGAAAAATGTGAATTCTTGATGACTAAAGGGACTGTGCTAGGTCATGCAATATCTCAACAAGGATTGTAGGTGGATCCCAAAAAAGTTGCCATCATCCAAAGGGTCCCACCTCCTCAAAAGGTGAGAGATGTCCGAAGTTTCCTAGGCTTAGCGGGATATTATAGAAGATTCATTAAATATTTCAATAGGTTAGCCTCTCCATTGTTTGGTCTTTTGGGAAAAGATGTCAAGTTCATATGGACTAACAATTGTCAAGAAGCCCTAGACACCATGAAAAGTAAACTTGTGACTGCCCCAATTTTGAGAGGCCCAAACTGGGCCCTACCTTTCCACATTCACACAGATGCCTCGAACAAAGCAATAGGAGTAGCCTTGGGGAAAATTGATGAAAAGTTACCTTATGCCATGTACTCTATAAGTTAAACTTTTTCCAAGGCAGAGTTAAACCACACAGTCACTGAGAAGGAACTCCTAGCTGTAGTGCATTCCTTAAATAAGTTTAGAAATTACAACACAGGCTATCAAACCTTTGTATACACCGATCATGCTGCAATTAGGTATTTAATGAATAAACCAGATGTAAATGCTCACATTATTATATGGTGGCTTTTATTGCATCAATTTGATTTAACCATTGTTGATAAGCCTGGTAAGGAAAATGTTGTTGCTGACTTTTTGTCTAGAGTAAATTTGCCTACAAGTGAGGAAGGAATGGTGGATGATCAAATTCCATATGAACACCTATTTTCTATCTCAGTACTCTCCCCATGGTTTGCTGATATAGAAAATTACTTGGTTTCAACACAGTTCCCACCACACCTGTCCTTAAAAGAGAAGAGCAATATCATGAGAAGAAGTGCCCCTTTCACCTGGATTAGGGGCAATCTCTTCAAACTTGGCCGAGATCAAATTTTGAGAAGATGTGTCAGGGAGGAGGAATTTTTTAACATTCTCTTGACCTGTCATGATGGACCTTGTGGAGGCAATTTTGCACCAAAAAGGACTACCTTCAAAATTCTGCAAGCAGGTTACTATTGGCCCACTCTTCATCAAGATGTGAAGAGATATATTAGCCAATTTGATTGGTGCCAAAGGATGGGGAAACCTAATCCAAAGGATGAGATGCCCATGCAACCTCAAGTGACTTTTGAGCCATTTAAGAAGTGGGGCATGGACTTTGTGGGTCCTATCAACCCTCCTTCAAAACAGAAACAATACATCATTATGTGCATAGATTATCCAAAAAAATGGGTAGAGACAAAGGCAATCAAGGCAGCAACAGAATAAAAAGTAGCTGAGTTTTTAAGAGAGAACATATTCTATAAGTTCGGGTATCCGAGAGAACTAGTTAGAAATCAAGGCAGTTAGTTAACTTCCAATCTAATTGAAGACCTACTCACACATTATAAAATCAAGCACAGGACTTCCACCCCTTACCATCCACAAGAAAAATGATAGGTGGAAGTCACTAACAAAGCGTTGGAAGGAATTTTGACCAAGGT
This sequence comes from Pinus tabuliformis, assembly GCA_031772625.1. Taxonomy (NCBI): domain Eukaryota; kingdom Viridiplantae; phylum Streptophyta; class Pinopsida; order Pinales; family Pinaceae; genus Pinus; species Pinus tabuliformis. The sequence continues at coordinate 252,832,098 of CM062815.1, forward strand.
AGTGAGTAGCAATAGAAAATATCGGGCAGATCGATTGGTTGAGGTCACCTGAGCCTACAACACCACATGGAAGACCACCACAGGGTTCACACCCTATGAGTTGGTCTATGGGAAGAAGGATTTTCTGGCAATAGAATTTGAATACAATACACTAAGGATGGAAGCTCAGCTGGACCTAGATCTCAGCTATGCACAAAGGAAAAGGTTACTCTAGCTAAATGGATTGGATGAACAAATATTGTAGGCCCTTCTCCACATAGAGGTAGTCCAGCTTCAAAGGAAAATATGGCATGACAAACACATCAAGGAGAAGTAATTCCAAGAAGGCGATTGGGTGTTGCTCTATGAATCAAGGTATAAAGACTTCAAAGGCAAGCTGAGGACAAGATGGTTGGGACCCTACACTGTAGAGAAATGCAATGACAATGGTTCAATTTTGATCAGAACCATTGATGAGGAAGCCATCCCCATGCTTGTCAATGGGCACAGGTTGAAAATTTACAAGAAGCCACTCTCCAAGTGAGAGTTAATTGAGCATATGAATAAGTAAATGTTGGTAATGGAGCAGGTCCCAACCTCCACTCCACCCACTCACTGAGAAAAGGAGAAAAAATAATAAGGACTCAAGGATAAACCTCTATGAGGCGCTTGAGTCCCATCATTGGGTTAAAAACCTCTTTTGAAGCGGCCCAGTGATGACAAAAGAAAAAAACAAAGAAAGAGAATAAGATCCCTGGGTGAAAACCTCCCCTAGAGGTGCCCAGGGCAGGCAAGTAAGTTGAAAATCTCTTGTAGATGCCCTAGTTGTCTTTTCAAAAAAAAAAAAAACAGAGAAAAAAAGAGAAAATTGACTTTTAAAATGCATTGCAGGTTACAGATGGGCCACAAGAAGCAAGGTGACATGCCACAAAGCCTATTAAACATCCTTTATACTCTTATCTATCATTTCTAATTTCTTTCTCCACCTCTCTGCTTTTTTTTCTGAAGACTGTGCATCCTACAACAAGCCCTGTGTGTTCCACAGGAGACTCCTGTAGAAATCACAGAGAGTTCGAAATGAAGTTTGAAAAATAGTTGAAGAGTTGGGAATTTTCATTGAGAGCCTGTAGGCCACCCTACAGCTATCCACGATCCTAACCCTCCATCCCACAATTGCACCACCTCATTTCCATTGATTTCTTCCCTTCCTGCAGAAAAACACAGAAACTAGTTTTAAAAAAAAATAACGAAATAAAAAAAACAACACCTTCACAACTCACCTGTAGCTTACCAAATCCCTCTCCATTGCTATCAAAATCCTTAGTATCCTCCTCACAGCTCCCAACACAAGCATCAGCTAAAAATTTTAGAGGGAGAAGTAGCTACAGGAGCTCTTGCAGGATTTCCTGTAGAAGCTGATCCCCTTAAAATCAAGCTCCAACAGCGAAAGAGGTGCAGCCACAAGAATGCAGAGGATGGCCAAAGCAGGATTCAACTAAAAGGCACCTGTACCAGACAAACGAGTAGATATCAAGAAGAAACAAGCATATAGCAGAAGAGATATAGGTATGCAGCACTAGAATCCGAGCATGTAGCAGCAACAAAACCTAGCAGCACCATAGCACGAGCATTCGACCTATAGGTAAGTGTCTAACCCTCTCCTCTATTGCATCTGTATAATTCGAAAACTGCATGAATGAATGGAATGGTTGGGATTAAACTAGAAAGGTGGCTAGTTAATTGGCCACACTCATCCAGTTCGACTACGCTCATCTGGAGATTCCACGCATGCGTGTATAGTCAACTCAGAAAAATCTAAAAAAGATAGGTCGTGGTGGTGTTTAAACTCCAACACAAATGATGGGTAGAGATTGCGGGAAGAAGACATGAAGACTCATGATGACATAGCAGTGGGGACCAATGGTCCCAATAATGACAGCGTACCCTTTCTGCCACCTCACATCATCGACGAAAATATCTCCAGTAAACATAAATACTCTGTCTTGAACTCATTCACCACCTTTATTTCCATTTTATCATCATCCCCACAGATGTAGAAAGCTTCATACCACCTCCACAACCTCGAAACCACCGTACTCTGTTGTTTCTAGTCCTCCTCCTCTTATCGGGTTCTACAGGAGCATTATCAGGTTCTACAGGAGCAGTAACAGTTCTACAGGAGAACCTCCAGCCATTTCTACAGGAGGGCCAGTAAGCAGTTTGACATAAGAGAACATGGGGTTTTCGTTCAAATTCGGACTTGAAGAGGTAGGCTCTGTAGAAACCCAATTCTCATATTCATATATACAAGGGGTGATGCAATTTTAAGGAAGGATTAAGCATTAAAAAGAAGAGGAATTGCATTCAAAAGTTCTGCATATTTCCTATTAGAAAAAAGCACAGTTTTTATCTATTTCCTGTTTCTGCAAAAGAAGTGTTGTCTCCATCTCCACCTTGGGCACTCACATATACAGGGAGTGATGCAATTTTGGGGAGGAATTAAGCCTGAAGAGAAGAGAAATTGAATTAAAAAATTCCGCCTCTTTCTTAAATAAAAACATTGTTTTTTCTCGGTTTCCTGTTTTTTTTAAATTGTTGTCTCCTTCTCCACCTGAGGTATTCCAAAGTATTATAAACATAATGATAGGGGGATTCATGAGGAAGGAACCCCTAAATTCATTCAAGCTCCATGAACATCCTGAAGTAGTAGCCATTTTTACTAGAGCCAATTGGATGCCATTTTTCAAAAAACTTCGAGGGTATGATGAAGAAGTGACTCAAGAGTTTGCACTTTCCTTGGTAGCCAACCCAAAGACCCATGTCACTATTACTTTCATGGTTCTCACCATGGAAATCAACCTAGAGTTTATTAGTAGGGTTACCAGTCTTCCACTTGGACTACCCTGGAGCAAAGAAGAAAATCCACTGGGTCAAGTTTCCAAGAAAACCTTCTTCCAACCAAATGAGCATCCTATAGAGGACGAAAATGGCATCAGGAGGACAAGCATCCCTTACCCTTGGGATGAGGTCAGTTTTATCAAGTACATTTCCTATGAAGGAAGGTACAACATAGTTTATGGTTACCATTTCAAACTTTTGCATGAGCTGAGATATGGCATGGATATTCCCACACCCAAAAAACTCAATATTCCCTATTTTCTCCTATAGTCTCTTATAGATTCCAGCATCAAATTGAAGGCAGGAGGTCCAAAACAATTGGCTAACCATGGAATAATTAAATTGCTGGTGAAAGAAGCCCTCCACACCTTCACAATCCCCATAGCCTGGGAGATTTTCATAAATATGACAAGAGAAATTGATATAAAAGCCCTCACATATGACCTCAATCCTTCTGAAAGTGAGGGGGAAGAACAAAAAGAGGAAGATGAGGAGAGAACCAAAACAGAGAAAGAGGAACTTGAAACAGGGAAGGAAAAGACAAAAATAGAGAAGGAAAAACCTGAAACAGAGGAGGAGAAGACAAAAGCAGAGAAGAAGGAACCTAGGACAGAAGAGAAAAAGATTAAAATAGAAAGGAGAAAGACTAAACCAGAGAAGAAAAAGACTAAAGCAGAGAAGGAAGAAACTAAACAAGATGAGAAGGAAACCAAAATAGAGCTAGAGGAAACAAAGCTAGTAGAGGTAGAGAAGGCAAAAGAAGAAGAAAAAGGGGTAAAGAAGACAAAAGTGTCTCCTGAGACACTGGAAAGGAAAGCAACAGTTGTTCTTGCTGCACTCAGCACCCCAGCTAAGCCCAAACAAAAGAGAAAAAGGCAACCATCAATGTATTTTAGGGCTTGAAAAAGCACAAGAATAAAAATAGGGAAGCCAGAGCCATCCTCAAAGGAGCCTATCATCCTTGAAGATTCTCCTACTGTCAAAAGGGAAGAATCTCCATCCAAAACCCCCATTACTTATGAGAGAGGAAGTCCTAAATCCTCCACTTAGAAGGAAAGAATAAAACTACAGGACTCAAAAATAGTCCTACAGGAGGCGCAGACTGCTCTACAGGAGACCTTAACAAAGCTACAGGAAACTGAGAAACTTGAGAAAAGGGCAGAAGAGTAAACCAAAGGGAACGATGAAACAACAGAGATTCTAAAACCTGACCCCTAGCCTAGTTTAGGCTCTTATTACAACCTTCTTGAAGGGGGAAAAATTATTCCACAGAAAATTTGCAGTCCCACTTTTCTTTGAACTGGAAAAAGAAAGTGTAAGGAGCCATATATGGATGCAAATTGCCAATTCAAAAGGGGTGTAGGACATTGGCCACATGGAGAACAAGCTGAGAGAAATGGGTAACGAGTTAAGCACTGTAATACATATAGAAGCAATCAGAGGATCTCACTTGGAGGCAGAAAATGAAATGTTAAGGAAACAGCTGCAAGAAATGACACACAATTGGCATGCATGGCTATCTTGTCTATGGAGGCACTACAGTGTAGGAAACCAACCAAATCATATGGAGTATACCTCAAAGACCAGTGGCTACAGTTTCAAATCAAGAACTTGGCACAGAGAGGCAACATGCCTTTTGAGGATTGAAACAGTTTACAGACCTATGTGACCAAAGTTTAGCAGAAGACAAGGCAAAGTTGGTAGAGTTTTATTTTCATAACATGGCCCTCACTCATATGAACCTATGGGACCCTAATGCTAGGTTGGGGGACTTGCAGCTGATGGCCATGTCATCATGGAAAAAGAGAAAAATGAACCCTTAATGATCAGAGATGAGCCAGTAGACCCCATGGCTCTCGTCAGTGTCCACTAGCAGCTTGTAGATAATCCTCAAAGTGCCCCTAAGTATATCAATGAGCAGGCCCAGGATATTGCGCATTTTGAGGACATGGAAAGATTTCTTGGAGATGACTGCATTCATGCTTGTATGAGAAGGTGAAACACACTGCCACACAGCCTACAGATCAGGGAGTATCACTCCCCAAATAGGATGAAAGAAGCATTGAGGAGAGTGCCTCTGTACAAGTGCTCTATGCAGAGTTTGAAGGCCAATTGGATTGGCCTCAAATTCAGTCCTCCACTATTGCTAGGCCTATTGGAAGGTGTAAAAGAAGAAGAAGAATAAAAGTAGTGGGAAGAGGTGGACAAAAAGGCTGGATTCCATGCTAGGGAAGAGGATCTCACATCAAAGGCATGGGATGTTATGGAGTCCATCAGGGCCATCAAGGATGAGGAGATAGACTAGTTGCTCAGAGGATGAGCAACACATTCAGTAGGGGGGTGATGATGAGCCCCATAAATGGGTAATTATATGGGATCATTTGGCCTCCTAACTCAGCTTAATCCACCATTCTCATTATTTTATTGCATGTTTTGATTATATTTATGCTAATGGAGTGAATTGGGTTAGTCATTATGCCATGAAGTCTAATGTGTGCTTTATGCAGATTATTGGTCAATTTTTAGACAAATTCAAAGGTTTAATGAGCATTTGGTAGCCAATATTCGAGGAAAACAAGGGAGAGGACTTGTAGGAGGGTGTCCCCCTCATTTATGACCCCCTACCTTGAATCCTCCTTTAGAAAGCTCAGAGCACAAGCAGCCACATAAATGAATCAAAGGGGCAACTGAGCAAGTGAAGAAGAACTGTTGCCTATCTCTAGTCTTGGGAGCCAAGCCTCCTTAATTTTAGGAGAGCTGTTGCAGGCTCCAGTTGTATAAATAGGACGGCTTAGGTGCTCAGTAGTTTAGTTGGATGTTAGTCAATTTTTCACATGTTTATTACAGCTTTTGCTTAGCTCGTTTCGAGCTTACTTTTGTGAACAATTTATGTAATGTGACTATTATTTTGACAATGGAGATGAAATATTTTCTGAGCCAGCGCTGAGTTCTTTCAGGGGGTTGAAGCTCTTTGGTTAGGGCCCAACCCAACCTACCCAGCACCTCTTGTTTTGTATTTATATTTTTTTCTTTAGTTCATGAATTAGTTCCTGTTAGATAGATTTCTACCTTAGTAGAATAGGTTTCTTTTGGTGGTTTACATCGTTGTTTCCATTCCAGTTGCTGAAGTAGGTTAAATAGTGTTTCCGGGAAAACTAGTGTCTTTTCGATATGCTAGCCCTCTAGGATTGGTAGCTATCCTAGAAACAAACAATCAAAGAAATTTGGGATTTCCTCTATGTATGATAAATAAGAGAGAAGCAAAGGAACCAACCTAAATATTTTGCTTGACTCCTTGCTTGATTTCTCTCCCCCTTGATAGAGCTTGCAACTCCTCTCCTACTTATCTCACTTAAAGAATACCTGTAGAGGAAAAGAAACAAAAAACCATCAAAGCATCTCGATCTATTATATCATAAGAATTGTAGAATCAAAAATTCAATGAACATGCAATGGCATTCACAAATACACGATTGTATGGAGGAAAATTCAAAGAACTTTATTAAAATAGAAGGGAGAATTACAACCTAGCTGTCTGATCGATCATCATCTTCCCAACATCAAAGCCCTCTTCACCTCATGAAAAGCAAGATCACCCAAAAATACAATGCTCCTTCTCAAAGACAAACTATCAGCACTTCCTTACAAATTACAAAATTCCAGCGTGTAGATCTCTCAGATGAGCGATCAATTTATAGCTGTCTGCAAGGGTTTGAGTCATCTTTGGGTTTTGATTAGTGTCATTCCACTTGTTGTTCTTGGTTCCACTTGGAGATTTTCTGGATCTCTTACTCATCCCTGGGTGAATTCAGAGAGGCAAATGTCATAGGAGAATTTTCTAAAATATTCTATGAGCATCCACTTAGCAAATTGTTGGTGGGCTCTAGTATTGTAGCAATAATGCTACAACTCCTGGAGCTTCCTGTCTCTTAATTTTATCCACCCGATAGTTCGTACAAACTTGGAAGCGACGGTGTTGTATGCACAAGTACTAGCTCTTGTCGCAGCTGTCACTTGGTCAGCTGGCACAAGTCCGCTAGGGCTCAAGCCAACTTCTATAGGCTCACAGAAGAAGCTTTATCAATGATGGACGAAAGCTAACTCAAAGGAGACTAGTCTAATTGTAGAATGAAACTGAAAACCAATAAAGCATGGAAATCCTAGGAAACCCTAATTTGACTAGCTAGACCCTAACTATGCAAAACTGTGAATGAAACAACTACCAATAATTCCATTACTTGCAGTGAACTGAAATACATGCATCTAAGCTACTTGCATATGAAAAATCATGTTTTTGCACTTTTTCGTTAAGTGGTTGGATTTATTGTGATGATGCTTTTGATTAGGGTTTGGTTGTGTAGGAGCGGTTGGAATGGAATGAAAGCATGGGCAAGGTCAGGATGGCTAACGGAGGTCCCAGAGGGTCTCCAGCATCAGTCCACAGAAGCCTACCACGTTCGGATGCTCAGCAACCGAGTTTGCAGGTTTCTACAGGAAGTCTGCAGGGGATCCTACAGGAAACTCAGGGGTTTCTACAGGAAGTCTGTGCAATTCTACAGGATGGTTGGCCGTGGAAGTTTTGGGAGATGGTGGAGTGTTGGAGTGGTGTGGAGGGATAGGTGAGATGGAGATGGAGCTGGTGATGGCTCATGAGCAGAGAAATCAGATGGAGGAAAAGTGCATCCAGAGGTTTGATGATTGGAAGGATGGAATCAACGAAAGTGTAAGTAAATGGAGCTAAGCGAATAATGGATGAGTTGGAGGGTAAATGTGTTGGTCAGAGGCTGAGTAGGGCTTGAGGATAGATCAAGAAGAAGAAGAAGAAGAAGGTGGAGTGATAAGGAGCAGTGTAAATGAAACAAATGACTTATGCACCAAAACGAGAAATTCATTAACCTATGATAACTGTGCCATGAAACCTATGAACAGAAATGGAAAATAAGAAATGAAACTTATGCATGGAAGTGAAATGTAGAAGTATGGTTCGATGTCAAAAATGCATGGATGGATCTTCAATGAAAATGTTTATGTTGCAGCTTGCATGGAAATGAGAAGAATTGCTTTTCTTTTTGGTGGTTGGTGATGGGCTGCACCCCAATCCCTAACAGAGATGGCAGTGAGCCTTTACAACCTTTTTGCTGGAGCTCCAAGAGATTATATCTATCCTCCTATCGAACTGAAGCAACTGAAAGCAAATCACCATAAACTAATCCTATCTAAGCTCATGAAAAAGACTAAATTAACAAACTATAAATTCAAATTGCATGTGAAAGTAAACAAACTCAAAGTGCTGGAACGAAATGCAAACACATTACAACACTGAGGAGATCTATTGCTCTCAGGTTGGGCCCTAACCTGAGAGCTATAGCTCCCTTAGAAACTCAGAACGAAACCAAAATCTGACTACTTTTATTCATAAATGAAAGTCTGATGACATGCCAAAATGGCTTACAAAACCGAGCTGTAGCTCGTACTTCCGAATTACAAGAATAATACCAAGGTTCAAAAAGCCTCTATCCAAGGCTACGGCCTCAGTATTTATGCCAAAATGATCATCCAACAGGTGTCCTTAATTTTAGGAGCTCGGCTGTTCAACTGAAGTTTAACTGCGGATCCTGTAGGACAGTCATAACTATTGTTCCTGTAGAACAGTTATAACTGTTGTTCCTGTAGAACAACTGGATGCTTCTAAGCTCGGTGGGGAGATGGATTTGAGCTCGGAGCTATGGTGGGAATCACGAGGAAGGTCCCCAAGACCGTGGACATCCTCTCCTAAAAACCAGCAGTGCCACCTCATTGTCTCCTTGTCTCCTTTCTCGTTGTCTTTTCTCCCTTTTAATGCCAAAAACCTGAAAGCATCATGCATTAGTCACGTAGATAGAATGTCTACCCTTCTTCCTACAAACAACACGAATAAACCAAGAAATGAATGCATAAGCAATAAAAAATGAATGGTTTGAGCAAAGCAAGTAGGCCAAATGAGCCCAAATTGTACCAAAAATTGGGGCTCATCATCACCCCCTAGCTAAACTATTTGCTCATCCTTGAGCAACTTAGTCCAAATCTTCATCCTTCATTGCTTTCACTACTTCCCTTGTATCCCAGGGCTCTGTGGTGGTGTCTTCTCTATGGATATGAAACCCTGCTTTCCTGTTCACCTCTTCCCATTGTTGACTGTCATCCTCCTCTGTATTGCCTTCAGTCAGTCCTAGCAGTAGCGGTGGGCTGAGTTTAAGGCCAATCCAGCTGGCCTAGAGGCTTTGCATGGATTTCTTGTAAAGTTCAACCCTTGCCAAAGCTTTCCTCATCCGAATGGGGGTGTGGTACTCTCTGATTTTCAAGCTATGTGCCAAGGTATTCCATCTGCGTGCACATGCATGGGCAGCAGTTTCTCCCAACAACCTTTCCATGTCTTCAAAGTGGGCTATGGCTTGGGCCTATTGGTCCATAAATCTCAAGGAAGCTGTGGGATCTGTAGCCAACTGTTGGTGGGCTGAGATGAGTGCCACCGGATCCTCTACTTCTGGTCGAATGAACAGTGGTTCACTTACTTCTCGGTTCATGATCGATTTTGCTTCAGCTGCTCTCTGATCCTCATGGTTTAACCATGAGGCGAACACCATCAATTGCATATCACCCAAGGCAACATTGGGATCCTAGGAGAGTTCATTAGGCAAAGCCAAATTGTGGAGGTAAAACTCTGCTAATTTGGCTTTGTCCTCAGACGAACTAGTACTGCACAATTCAGAAAATTGTTGGGGATTTTGGATATGTGAAATACCTCTTTGTGCCAAGGTGTTTATTTGGAACTGCAACCATTGATCTTTTAAGAACAATCCATAGGATTTTGAAGGTGTTCTGCACTGAATTGCCTCCATGGCCCAACTGGCCATACAGGCCAATTGGGCTTCCTTTTGTTGCAGCTGTTCTCGTAGGGCTTGCACTTCGATTTTTGTTTGCTGTTCTGTTTCCTGTAGAAGTGTCATTGGCCCTTCAAGACTGGTGGTCAGCTCCTTTTTGCCTTCTTGTTCATTTGTGATGTCCTTGGAGGACGTTCCTGCCCCTGCCTTTAGTTCCTGTAGCTGCAACTTTAGTTTCTGATTTTCTTCCTGTAGAAGCACACGTTGGCAATTCGCCACGTGTTTAGCCATGGTGAATTCACTCCTGACCTCCCTGAGTTGATCCTGTAGAGGGCCTATGTCCCCCACCCCCTTTGATTTGGCGATTTGCATCCATGTGTGGGAACGGACTCTTTCTTTCTCTAGTTCAAAAAATAGAGGTACAGTAAATTTCTGCGGTATGATTTTGCCTGCCTCTAAAAATGTGTAGTATGAATTCAGATTAGGTGAAGGGCTAGGTTCTGGTATATGTTCTCTTTCTATCTCTTCAGGTGGTTCTACCTCACCCTCCCTTGGTGGTGATGAGAGTCCTTCTCCTTCCTTCTTTTCCGTTTCCTGTAGCCGGGCCAGAGTATCCTGTAGAACATTTTCTGCTTCCTGTAGCCGTGTTTGTTCAGTCAACAAGTCTAACCTTTCTTGCCATGTATTTTTCTTTGGAATCCCTTTTTCATAGGTGACTCTGATCCTGGAGGGTGAATTTTCTTTGGGAGAAGCAGGTGTATCTTCGATGATAATCGGGCTGCTGGATTGAGCCTGTGGCTTGCCCGTCTTTATCCTAACACTTCTTCGAGCCTTAAAGTATAGAGGGGTGTCCCTCTTCCTCTTTCATTTTGGCTTAGGTGGTGTGCTGAGGCCAGCTAATACAGCTGTTGCTTCTCGTGCCAAAATATCCACCTTTCTCTCCTTGGGTTTCGTCTTTTCGGGGCTTCCTGTAGAAGCCTGTTTCTGCAATTTCGGGCTTCCTGTAGAAGCCTGTTTTTGCACTTTCGGGCTTCCTGTAGAAGCCTTGGTATTTGCTTTTGGGCTTCCTGTAGAAGCCTGCTTCTCACTGATCTTCGGTCTTCCTGTAGAAGCCTTTGTTTTTGTTTTTGGGCTTCCTGTAGAAGCCTGTTTTTGCTTTCCTGTAGACATAGGTGTCTCCACTTCCGCTTGCTTGCCTGCTTGAGTTTTGCTTTTTGCTTTGGGTGTAGGTGCTGTTGAGGTACTTGGGCTGACGTGGACCACCTCTGCTTTGTCCATTCTGCTCTTCATCCTCCTTTCCCTTGCTGACAGGATAGGTGTGCCACCTTTTTCTTTGTCCTCCTTTCCCTCATGCTTCTTCCTCTGTTCTTCCTTCTGTACTGTTGTTGGGGTTTCTTGGCCTTCTTCTCTCTGCTCCTCGGCCACAGCTTCGTGTTCCTCACTGCTGGAGGAACCCGTTTCTTCGATCAACATTTTAATATCCCCATCTTTTGTTAAATTCCAGAAGGATTCCCATGAGAGGGGGACTTTATACGAGTGCAATGCATCTTCCACAAGCAGCTTGATCAGCCCATGATGGGCTATCTGATCTGGTATTCCCTCTCTCAGCTTTGTAGCACACTCCATTAGAGACTGCAGGAGGTAATAGGGGATGCTTAGTTTTTGTTCTACAGGAAGGTCAATTCGGTACCTCAACTCAGTGAGCAGCCGGACGTGATATGCATACACGATGCTTAAACGACCTTCACAAGTGATATATTTCATGATTTGCAAACTGACTTCATTCCAAGGTGGTGACAGGCTCGTTCTTCGTACCCCGTTTTTGTCCTCCGAGAATTCTTCCTCAGGTGGGAAGAATTCCTTCTTTGCCTGTTGACTCGGCTTTCTCTCCTCTTTATCCCACGGTAGACCCATAGGAAGTTCTATGATCTGACTGATATGTTCTGGGGTGAGTTTGAGGCTTAGACCTCTGAAGTTTACCGTGGCCAGTGTCTGAGATTTAGGCTTCAGAGCCTGCAAGAATTCTTCGGCCACTTCATCATCGTAACCCTGCAACTTATCACAAAAAGGCATCCATTGTGCTCTGGTGAAGAGCTCTACCACTGCCGGGTTTCTCCTTAGTTTAGTTGAATCAGTGGGCTCCCGTCTTATAAACCCACCCGACATGATGAACACGGTCTTTTTAAATTAAATATGGCAAATGCAAAAGAGAGTTGGTCTATGAAGACAGAGCATGCACATACAAAATTTCAACACAATCTACTTATACCAACATCCTGTAGAACGGTGGCATAGGCACAGCAAACAACAATTCCACCAATATCTTTATGACCCGACTGTGGACGATGGTCTTGCCACTTCTAATAACCAGCTACGTTAAGAGTTCAGGGTTACCTCTTTAATTGGCCACCTTTTTCGTGAGGCACCCGCTTTCCTGTAGATGACTGTGTTCCTGTAGACTGCGTTCCTGTAGACTGCGTTCCTGTAGAACTGCGCTCCTGTAGAACTGCGTTCCTGTAGAACTGCGTTCCTGTAGAAGCCGTGCGCAATTCTCGGGGAGGGCTGTAGTTGGCTGCGCTCGAGGTTTGCTTTACCGGCGTTCTGGTAGCCAACAACTCGACGTATCAAAGTGTAGAGGAGATCATAATAGCCACCCGAGTTCGAAGTGTTGGATTATAAATGTATGCGCATGATCTAGCCGATTAGATTTTGAATCGGCACAATCCGTGGCGCGGGGGATGAGCTATCCCCGCCGGACCGTTGGGCGACGTCATCCATCACCCGCCTTCGTATTCGCTTGCTGCCGCATTCATTCCCACAGATTTGCCGCTGCCTTTTCCTGTTAAACTCATGCTTCGACGAGAGTGTTCTCACATGCGTGTAGTTCATTCTCTTTATCGTGGCCGCCACCCACACATCCAATTACACTTTAACTAGCCGACGTGGCCAGTCGACTAGCCATACGGCCGCTCAACCATTCAATTTTACGCCATGCAAACAATTTCAAAGTAAGATTCATGCGATTTGATGGAAGGAAAGGTTGAGACACTTACCTGCGTGGCTGCACACGATTTTTCAGTTCCTGGACGATGGTGAGCGGATCTACCTGCTGCATGCGACTTACACAGACCCGGAGGCTCATGGTTACAGGCTGCCGACGATGGAGTGGATGTTTTACTTGCATGCACCTACGTTTCATTTCAGATGGCAGGGCTGTGACTGGTATCCACTCGAGCAGGTTGAACTGTTACAGGATCCCCGCGAGGGGTCTCGTAACAGTCCTTTCTCCTTGGGTGCATGCTGCACGATGGCGGTTCTGGCCTTTCCATCACGTTCTCGGAGCTCTTTGATGCCTGCGGTATGAGATCCAACATTTATTTAGCTTTGAAAATGGCTTTTCCCGCGAGAACTCATCGATCTTCTTTGTTGGTGCAGGGACTTGGTCACATGACGACAAGGATGGTGGAGCACGGTGACAACAATGTGCAAGGATGCTAACAGAGGCTTGCATGCATCCACACCAATCCATAGTCGCGAAATCTCTTTTTAAGATGAATTCTGGCCGTCCAAAACTCCTACAAGAAGTTTCTTGTAGAACACAGAGCTTCCTGTAGAAAGTTAGGCCTTCCTGTAGAGAGTCTGCACTTTCCTGTAGAAGATCCATGCCTTCCTGTAGAAGGACTGTGCCTTCCTATAGAAAGACAACATCTTCCTGTAGAAAGACAGCATCTTCCTGTAGAAGATTCAAACCTTGATAAAATTGCACATACCTTGAAAAAACATGGGTACTCTTGGAGGAGGTGCTGGTGAGGTTCCTTGACAGTATGATAAGGACCCCTAGCTGTGAGTTGAAGGGCTTCCTCTTCTCCATAGAGCATCTGCAACCTGCATGCAACTTTACCATATCTTGCTTATTGTTTTTTTCTTTTTTCTTTTTTCTTCTCTTTTTTTGAAAGATGACAGGGGCGCCTCAAAGAGGTTTTCACCCATGCCATCTGCCCTGAGCGCCTCAGAGAGGTTTTCACTCAAGGATCTTTTCATCTTTTCTCCTTTTTTTTCTTTGAAAGACAATAGGGGCGCCTCAATGAGGTTTTCACCCCTACTACCTGCCTTGGGCGCCTCAGAGAGGTTTTCACCCAAGGATCTTTATTTATTTTTCCTTTTTTTTCTCTTTTTTTTTTATTTATTTTTTTATTTATTTATTTTTTTTTTTTTTCAGATTTTTTTCTTCAGGGTGTGCCAGAGGTAGAGGCAGAACCCTTCTCTATGACCAATAAAGATTTCTCCATAGTTTTGATAAACTCTTGTCTTCAGAGAGGTCTCCTGTAGATCTTCAATCGATGCCCATTGACAAGCATGGGAATGGCTTCCTCATCAATGGTTCGAATGAGGACAGATCCATTGTCATGGCATTTCTCCACTGTATATGGTCCTAGCCATCTGGTTCTCATCTTCCCCTTGAAATCTTTGTATCTGGAATCATACAACAAAGCCCAATCTCCCGGCTGAAATTTCTTGTCATGGAGATGTTGGTCATGCCACACCTTTCTCTGAAGTTGAACCACTTCTGAGTGAAGGAGGGCCTGCATGCGGTGCTCATCCAGGCCATTTAGCTGCAGCAGCATTTCTTGTTGTGCATGGCTGAGATCTAGATCCAGCTGAGCTGCCATCCTCAAGGTGTTGTATTCGAACTCAATGGACAGCAAATCTCTCTTCCCATAGACCAACTCATATGGTGTGAAGCCAGTGGTGGTCTTCCAAGTGGTGTTGTAAGCCCATGTGGCTTCAACCAGGCGATCTGCCCAGTCCTTTCTGCTGTTGCTCACCACTTTAGTCAAGATCCCTTCTAATGCTCTATTGGTGACTTCCACCTGCTCATTTGCTTGAGGGTGATAAGGGGTGGAAGTCCTATGCTTGATCTTGTGATGAGCTAGGAGATCTTCAACCAGGTTGGAGGTGAACTGGCTCCCTTGATCGGTGACCAGCTCTCTTGGATAGCCAAAATTATAGAAGATGTTCTCTCTTAGGAACTCGGCCACCTTTTCTTCTGTTGCTGCTTTGATTGCTTTGGTCTCTGCCCACTTTGTCAAATAGTCAGTACACATAGTGATGTAAGTCCTTTGCCTCGAAGAGGGGTTGATTGGGCCCACAAAGTCCATGCCCCACTTTTCAAATGGCTCAAGAGTCACTTGAGGTTGGAGAGGCATCTCATCCCTTTGGGTCGGTTTCCCCATTCTTTGGCATTGGTCACACTGACTGACATATCTTCTGACATCTTGATGAAGTGTGGGCCAATAGTAGCCTGCCTGCAGGATCTTGAAGGCAGTTCTCTTTGCTGCAAAATGCCCTCCACAAGGCCCATCATGACAAGTGAGGAGGATATCAAAGACTTCCTCCTCCCTTACACAATGCCTTAGGATCTGATCGGGGCCAAGCTTGAACAGATTGCCCCGATCCAAGTGAATGAGGCACTTTTTCTGATGATTCTGATCTTCTCCCTGGAAGATAGGTGTGGAGGGAACTGTGTTGAAACAAGATAGTTTGCTATATCAGCAAACCATGGAGAGAGTACTGAAATAGCGAACAGATGTTCATCAGGCATCTGATCGTCCACTGTTCCATCCTCATCTGCAGACAAATCCAATCTAGATAAAAAGTCAGCAACAACATTTTCTCTACCTGGTTTATCAACAATGGTTAGATCAAACTGCTCTAATAAAAGTAACCATCTAATAATACGAGCATTCACATCTGGTTTATTCATTAAATATCTAATAGCAGCATGGTCAGTATGTACAAAGGTCTGGTAACCAGTAATATAATGTCGAAACTTGTTCAATGCATGGACCACAGCCAATAATTTTTTCTCGGTCACAGTGTAATTCAGCTCAGCTTTGGACAAGTTTTTGCTAACAAAGTAAATGGCATATGGAAGTTTCAGCTCAACTTGTCCTAAAGCTGCACCTATGGCTTTGTTCGAGGCATCAATGTGGATGTGGAAAGGTAGGGCCCAGTTTGGACCTCTCAGGATTGGGGCTGACACCAACTTGTCCTTTAATTCATTTAAAGCCCTCTGACAATCGTCAGTCCAATTAAACTCCACATCTTTTGCCAACAGGCCAAACAATGGCAAGGCTAGCTTGCTGAAATCTTTAATGAATCTCCGGTAGTATCCTGCTAATCCCAAGAAACTCTGGACATCCCTGACCTTTTGAGGAGGTGGAACCCTTTTGATGAGAGCAATTTTGTTAGGATCCACCTGCAATCCTTGGCAAGAAATGGTATGGCCTAGCACGGTCCCTTCAGTCATTAGGAATTCACACTTTTTAGGACTAAGGGACAAGTTCATCTCAGTGCATTTGGTTAGGACTTTTCCCAGGTTGGACAATGCTTCCTGGAAGTTGGCCCCATAAGGAGTAAAGTCATCCATATAGATTTCTACTGCATCATGGACCAGCTCCGAGAAGATGCTCAAGACAGCTCTCTGAAAGGTAGCAGGAGCATTGCATAGCCTAAAGGGAAGGACTCGATAGGCAAAGGTACCCCAAGGACAAGTGAAGGTGGTCTTATCTTGGTCTTCCGGGCTGATTTGGATTTGATTGTACCTGCTAAACCCATCCAGGAAAGAGAAGAACTTCTTTCCTGCCAGTCCATCCAACACTTGATCTATGAAAGGTAGAGGGAAATGGTCCTTCTTGGTAGCTTTGTTCAGTTCTCGGTAGTCCACACAGATCCTCCATTTCTCATTTTTCTTGGGAACCAACACTAGAGGGGACACCCATTCACTATCTGAGATGGGGTAAATGAATCCGACATCCAACAGTTTTTGCAATTCTTCCTTGACAATGTCCTTAAGGGCTGGATTCATTCTCCTCTGAGGTTGCCTAACCGGTTTACAATCCTCTTTGATGTATATATGATGGGTACAGACCGAAGGATGGACTCCTTTCATTTCCTTATAGCTCCAAGCGAAAGCATCAAGGTGGTTGGCCAACAGAATACACAGCTCCTTTTCCTGGGAAGGAGATAGGGAGGAGCTGATCTTCAATGCTTTCTTAGGGCCAAACTCCACATTCTTGACTCTGGGAGTAACAGGGTTGGTTGTACAAAGATCCACTAAGGTGCTAGCTTGGGCATCCTCCACCAATTTCTCTAAAGGTAGTGCACTGGAAGGTGGATTCTGGATCAAGGTCTCGATCAAGTCATCCTCGGTTGGGGGGTCTCTTCTGGTGGTATCTAACGTGCACATAGGTGCTGAGTACACCTCATCTTCCTCTCCTTCTTCCAACCAGAGTGGTAAGTCATGCTCTAAGGAGGGTTGGGCAGGAGGGTATAGGACTAGCTGCTTGGACATGGGACCATTTTTGATGGTCATGTTTCCTGCACGACAACTGATGTAAGCATCTGCAGTAGCTAACCAAGGCCTTCCCAAAATGAGAGGATATCCAGTAAGCTTGGCCTTTGGTTGCAGAACCAGGAAGTCTGCAGGGTATTCCCAAGAGTCAATAGAGACCAAGACATCCTCCACAATCCCTTCGGGAGTCACGGTGGAGCGATCTGCTAATTGCAGTACTGTCGAGGTCTTCCTCAAGGAACCCTGAAGATTAAGCTTACGCATGGTATCCCTGGTCATCACATTAATGGTAGCCCCCAGATCAATCAAGGTGTGAGGTATAATAGTGCCATTGATGTGAACATCTACTACAGGACTTCCAAGATCTAGATACTTTGGGTAGATGACTTGTCCTAGCATAAGGTCATACAGTTGTCCTATGACATTGATGGTTGAGGCATCTTTCTTCCATCTGCCTGGGTGTTTGAAACACTTCTCCTTAACCAGCTTGTTATATATTGGCACATCCTTGATGGCTTGGAGAAGTGGTATTTTTACACACAACTGCTTGAGCTCACCCAGAAGCTCATCCTCCTCTGGGTTGGGTTGTGTGGTGGCTGTTAGTCTCTCAAGAAAGGGTGGAATAGCCTTTGGTTCACTTTCCTGTTTATCTTCCTCATCCTCTGGGGGAGGAGGTTGGCGATCTGGTAGAGTCTTTCCAGATCGAAGATTGATCTCCTGGATCTCCATAGCATAGGTAGGGCATGAGGTTTCCCTAGTGTATACCTGCTGGGCCTGTCTATTGTTGGGGTTCGAGTTCGGTTGAGCAGGCATTTGAGGCTGCCTTGGAGGAGCAGGAGGTAATGGCTGAGGTTGAACTGGTGGTGGAGGCAAGATGGCAGGAGGAGTGTTGTATTGGGGCCTCCACCCCGACTGAGGTGCATTCCATTGAGGCTGAGGCTGGTTATGTGAGTGATATGAATGAGAAGTAGGTTGAGTGGGGTACTGAGGTGGATAAGACCATGGAGGAGGCATGGACCATGAAGGATGAGTAGGGGGACCCCAGGAAGGCATAGGAGCCGATTGGTTGGGGCTGTAATAAGCTTGAGATGCCCCTTGCATCCCTTGCTGATAAGGTCTAGATCCCTGTGGCCTCCTTTGGTTGAGGTAATAGAGAGGCTCTGTGGGAGCTTCTGTACCTTGGTACATGGCTTTAAACATAGGTAGGGTTGGACACTGATTTGTGGGATGGTCCTCCTCACAAATGAAACACACGTCAACCGAATGCAATCGACATTCGTTCTTAGGGTGCCTCCTTGTGCACCTAGGGCAGAAGACAGCCAAGGCTCTCTCAGCCTCTTCTTTCTTTTGTTGAATCCTGAATGTGTCAAGCTGCATGGCAATGGTTTGTCTCACCTCACTCTTAAGATCTTCTAATTGATTTGCAAGCTCATGTTTGGAGAAAGGGAGACTAGTTGAGAGGTGGTTTCCTCTACCTCGTTTCCGAGCTGCCCTGGAGTGGTTTCTAAACATTGTCTTGATGTCCTCATAAGGCAATTGGTAAATGTCCCCCCCAGCTAACATGTGAAGGGTATCTAACAGGTCTTCAGGGACTCCTCGGAGCAGGACCAACTTGAGGGATTCAGGGTCAAGTGTGCACCTGGCCCGCTTATAGCTTAGTTGGAACCTCTCCTCATAATCCTCTAAGGACTCATCATTTCCCATGGACATCCGAAAGATTTCCCCCTTTGTTTCCTTGGACCTACAGTAATCCTGGTACTTGGTGTTGAAATCTTGCTGCATTTGAGCCCAAGTGGTGATACTATTCCCAGGTAAGCCCATGAACCAGCGTAGTGCTGCATCCTTGAGAGTGGAAGGGAAAAGTTTCAACTTTTTCTCATCTTCAGTATAGTCATAGGTTCTACAAAGGACATAAAACTCAAACATGAAGGTGTCTGGATCTTCAGTGGTCAGTCCATGGAAGTGAGGTAAGGCAGAGGGGCTAATGTTCTTCATTTTCATCTCTCCATTGGTCTCTCGGATGGGGAAGGCACCTTCTATTCTCTCATCTTCTCTTCTATTGTCAGCCATAGCTTCAGATGGATTGGTCTCTAACTCTTCTTCTACTATAGGGTCTTTGGATATCTCAGGTTGTTCACCTATAGGTTCTTCTGGGTCACTGTCACCAAAGAAGAGAGAAGGGTGACTCAGTGATGTGGTGGGGGTGTTTGGTAGGAATTTGCCTGATCTATCTCGGTTCCTACGAGGCATGAAATGGAAAAGACTTTCTTTTTCTTTTTGATTGCTTTTGCTTTGATTTTCTTTTGGTACTTGCAAAACTGAGACAGATTGATCTACAACTAACTATGAAAGATGCAAAACTAACTGAAAGCAGAAAATAACTAATCTACTTTGCTCAAATGAAATTGCAGAAAGGAAATGCTAGTCTAAGCTTGCAAAAAGGAAATGCTAATCTATGAAAGCAGGAAATGCTAATCTATGAAAGCAGGAAATGTCTATGCTACTTTTGCAAAATGGAAATGAAATAAACTACTTAGCAGAAGGTTGTAGTAGAAAATAGAAGAATAGCAACAATCACCAATACTCTGACGCTTCCCCGGCAACAGCGCCAAAAAGATGGTGGGCTCCAGTATTGTAGCAATAATGCTACAACTCCTGGAGCTTCCTGTCTCTTAATTTTATCAACCCGGTAGTTCGTACAAACTTGGAAGCGACGGTGTTGTATGCACAAGTACTAGCTCTTGTCGCAGATGTCACTTGGTCAGCTGGCACAAGTCCGCTAGGGCTCAAGCCAACTTCTATAGGCTCACAGAAGAAGCTTTATCAATGATGGACGAAAGCTAACTCAAAGGAGACTAGTCTAATTGCAGAAGGAAACTGAAAACCAATAAAGCATGGAAATCCTAGGAAAACCTAATTTGACTAGCTAGACCCTAACTATGCAAAACTATGAATGAAATAACTACCAATAATGCCATTACTTGCAGTGAACTGAAATACATGCATCTAAGCTACTTGCATATGAAAAATCATGTTTTTGTACTTTTTCATTAAGTGGTTGGATTTATTGTGATGATGCTTTTGATTAGGGTTTGGTTGTGCAGGAGCGGTTGGAATGGAAGGAAAGCATGGGCAAGGTCAGGATGGATAAGGGAGGTCCCAGAGGGTCTCTAGCATCAGTCCACAGAAGCCTACCACGTTCGGATGCTCAGCAACCGAGTTTGCAGGTTTCTACAGGAAGTCTGCAGGGGATCCTACAGGAAACTCAGGGGTTTCTACAGGAAGTCTGTGCAATTCTACAAGATGATTGGCCGTGGAAGTTTTGGGAGATGGTGGAGTGTTGGAGTGGTGTGGAGGGATAGGTGAGATGGATATGGAGCTGGTGATGGCTCAGGAGCAGAGAAATCAGATGGAGGAAAAGTGCATGCAGAGGTTTGATGATTGGAAGGATGGAATCAATGAAAGTGTAAGTAAATGGAGCTAAGCGAATAATGGATGAGTTGGAGGGTAAATGTGTTGGTCAGAGGCTGAGTAGGGCTTGAGGATAGATCAAGAAGAAGAAGAAGAAGGTGGAGTGATAAGGAGCAGCGTAAATGAAACAAATGACTTATGCACCAAAACGAGAAATTCATTAACCTATGATAACTGTGCCATGAAACCTATGAACAGAAATGGAAAACAAGAAATGAAACTTATGCGTGGAAGTGAAATGTAGAAGTATGGTTCGATGTCAAAAATGCATGGATGGATCTTCAATGAAAATGTTTATGTTGCAGCTTGCATGGAAATGAGAAGAACTGCTTTTCTTTTTGGTGGTTGGTGATGGGCTGCACCCCAATCCCTAACAGAGATGGCAGTGAGCCTTTACAACCTTTTTGCTGGAGCTCCAAGAGATTATATCTATCCTCCTATCGAACTTAAGCAACTGAAAGCAAATCACCATAAACTAATCCTATCTAAGCTCATGAAAAAGACTAAATTAACAAACTGTAAATTCGAATTGCATGTGAAAGTAAACAAACTCAAAGTGCTGGAACGAAATGCAAACACATTACAACACTGAGGAGATCTATTGCTCTCAGGTTGGGCCCTAACCTGAGAGCTATAGCTCCCTTAGAAACTCAGAATGAAACCAAAATCTGACTGCCTTTATTCATAAACGAAAGTCTGATGACATGCCAAAATGGCTTAGAAAACCGAGCTGCAGCTCGTACTTCCGAATTACAAGAATAATACCAAGGTTCAAAAAGCCTCTATCCAAGGCTACGGCCTCAGTATTTATGCCAAAATTATCATCCAACAGGTGTCCTTAATTTTAGGAGCTCGACTGTCCAACTGAAGTTTAATTGCGGATCCTGTAGGATAGTCATAACTACTGTTCCTGTAGAACAGTTATAACTGCTGTTCCTGTAGAACAGCTGGCTGCTTCTAAGCTCGGTGGGGAGATGGATTTGAGCTTGGAGCTATGGTGGGAATCACGAGGAAGGTCCCCAAGACCGTGGACATCCTCTCCTAAAAACCAGCAGTGCCACCTCATTGTCTCCTTGTCTCCTTTCTCGTTGTCTTTTCTCCCTTTTAATGCCAAAAACCTGAAATCATCATGCATTAGTCACGTAGATAGAATGTCTACCCTTCTTCCTACAAACAACACGAATAAACCAAGAAATGAATGCATAAGCAATAAAAAATGAATGGTTTGAGGAGAGAAAGTAGGCCAAATGAGCCCAAATTGTACCAAAAATTGGGGCTCATCAACTCTCTCGGACATTTGTCCATTCTCACTCATCACAACCCACAGAAGGCCTATTTAGTATGCATCACACATGGCTAGTGTAGAAGTCAGTATGCGTCACACCTTGACAGTGGAGTAGTCAGTATGGTCTAGTTTTGCCTAGTTCTGAGTGGTTTTGAGGTGGAACTTTTGGGGAATGATGTAATCAGTTAACCATGATCCTTTAGGGTATGAAACAACACTTTTAGGGGTTAAAGAGACCTAGTTTATTGGCATATAAGATTGGGGTTGAAGTGCCCAAATATGTCTATAACAGTTGCCCCCTAAAGCATGAAGTCGTAAATCTTTTGATGTCGGGTGAAATGCTTTATCATGAGGATTCGAGGTATTTTAACTAGAAGGTTACCTGTATAAGATACAATACAATACATCATCATCATATTATTTTCATGATCTAGCTGAGGCGGGCATTCCCATGGTCAGCTTTATAACTTCATTTTCATGTACATAGAATAGATAACCATCTGTGGTTTCAGACTGGTGATTCTTTATATGTAGAGTCATCATCCCTAGCTTCGATGACCATCTGTGCAACTTCTGTGTACATTTGATGCCTTTATATTCCTGAATATATCACAGCCTGGATGGATGAAACTAGATTCAGGGTCTTCAAACTTGTTCAATCTTTGTCCGATGTACAAGTCAATCCATGTGAAAAGATGTCCTGAATTCGAACATGGAAAGACATCACTTGGTTACCAGCCACTAATGTAAGCTGTTAACAGATGCAAGAGGAATCACCGATAATGATAATGACCCTCAAGGTACTACAGTACAATTCACGTGGTGTGAATATATGATCCGATGTCGAACACCACAGAAAATCTTTCGGTCAAAGGCCATTGATGTCAACCTGTTGCCGGAAGTGAGAAACTTGCCGTTGAGGCATGCAAGCTTCAAAGTAATGAAAGGGTTGTTTCTAAGTCAAATTATTGTATAATGAGCTAATGTCGATAAGAAGTGACCTGTCGTAGGAGGGCCTTAATGTATCCCACATCTATGACATGAAATGAAGCAAATGATTTTCTAGAGGTGAAAACGATCTGATGACACAAGGTTCGGGAATGGTGGTCATGAAAAATGGAGGGTGAAGGTATTGCAGTGAATGAGGCATTAATTGGATGGCGAATTCTCTGAATGACTTCTCTTGAATATATCGATGACACTGAGATGGATTGGTAGTGTTAACCCAAAAATATGGATGGTGTGGAGGACCAATGGTGAAATGACCGGTGAATGGAATAACCCCAGCCAACTAAATCATGGTGATGGAGTGAAAGTGTCATGTTCAAGAGCAACCTGCTACCAATAAAATTCTTTAAGTTTTCTTCCCTTTTTCCATATTCATTGCTGACCAGTACCTCTTTATTTTTTTCAAGCTTGAGGAGGATAACATATGCTTGTTCTATAATTTGCCCTTCGGGAAAACCTGTCGCTATGTTTTAGCGAGCCTAGTGACAGTGAAACTCGTTCTTGTCTGGGTGGACAAGTTTATCGCTATTGTTTTAACTAGTTTGACGAGAAGGATAACTCGGTCCTTTTCATGTTTAGAGAGTTTGAAAAAGGAAGAGAAGGAAACTCCAGTAGTTATCTCTCATAGCATAATCCCTTAAGTCTGAAAAAGGATAAAATAATACAAATGGGATGACTTTTCGATCACTTTAGCAAGTCGAAAAAGACAAGTGCTCAAACTTTTTCATGAGATAATCCCTCAGGTCTAAAAAAGATTAAAATATATAGGAGGGACGACACTTCCAATCACTTTAACGAGCTGGAAAGGCCAATAGCTCGATAATCTTTTCATATTTAACAAGTTTGAAAAGAGTTTAAAGGAGACTTGTTTTTTAGGAACGAGTGGTGTTTAGGGTAGAAAACTGGTTCCGGGTGAGCTTGGAACTTCTCAAAACATGGTGGTGTGAAGAGGTTGGCTAACAGGACCACTCGTCGCAGTTGTTCCTCAAAAAGCTAAACAATCAAGTGGAAGCATATGACTGGCCAAAAGAATGGAGGTGACGGCAGGAACACAACCAAGGTTCAAAAGGGCAGATAGCATGGGAATCACAAAGGTTATTTACCGAAGGTGGGTTCATTTTTTAACGAGCTTGAGCTATGGGGGAACATATTCTCAGTGGTAGGTTTATTTTTTAACGAGCTTGAACCATGCGATAACATTACTCATTATAGTGGTCAAAGATGTTCAATTCACCGTTTATGACATTATATTCTTTCATCGGTCATTCAACCTGCTCAATCACTCCATCAAATTGATTAGAAATACATATATATGCATGAAAAATGAATTAAAAACTAACATTTTACTTGAAGTATGTGAATAGTGACATAAAAAGTAGTTTTACCTTTCACTTTCATCACTTCATTTCAAATTTGGGATTTTGGAGCTCTGGAGTGGTTTTCCCCCTCAAATTTCATCAGTTGATTTCGGGAGATCCGGTGGACTATTCTCCGTGCCGTCAAGACCAGGTAGGAGCTAACCCTGAGCTCTTCATTTTCATTCCATCCTTTCTTGATTCTGAGCAAGTTTTTCCATTTTTTTGGGCCCCTTGGGTTTGAAGAAATCATTCTCCAACCATCACACCTAGCCTATATCAAAAGGTGCAATGCATACTGAGCTATACACTGGCTAGTTAGTATGCATCTCACCTTGCTCAAAGGCAGGGTGCGATGGGCAGAGAAAGGAAACTTTATACAGCGATTTTTCATGAAATTTTCACCTATTTTTTCTCAAATTTGGATCCTAACTCATCTTTTGTCTGTGTTTCAGATATTTGTTGGATCAAGATGGTCGTCACATGGCGTGCACATGAACATGAATGGGAGGACTTGATTGCCTTACACGATCAGGGCACAATTACTGCATTACGAAACTGTGGTTTGCTCAAATTCTTTCGTATATCCAGCATGAGGCAACAAATTAGTTTGTTGCAGTATTTTCTCGATGCTTGGGATCCGATCAACCAGGTATTCCAGATCAAAGGAAAATTTATTCCATTGACAGTCGAGGATATTTACTTTCTAACGGGGTTATTGAGGCGTGGTGCCCCTCTTTCACTATCAGGATCCACCCATGGGGGTGAATCTGTGAAAGATTATATTCATCAATTCTGTAGAGATGGATCTCAGCCCAACAGAGATGGCAAGATCAATATCTGGGATGTCACTGATCCGCCTTTGAGGACCATTTTATTTACCTATGCTAGATTGACTGGCAGTGCAGTTCTTCATTTGGAAAACAGATCTTACATGCAGTACGCCCTCGAATGCTTGGCACCAAAGGTGTTCAACTGGTGTGAGCTGGTACTTCCTGTCATAAAAGAACAACTCTCCAAAGTAAAGAATGGAAGATCCGAGAATTTTGGCTATGGTTCCATCTTGACTGCTTTTGCCTTGGAGAGGATTCTACTGATGCAGCCTCAGAACATTTCACTGGGATTGCCAGCACAAAGGGTGTTTATGGGAAAACTAGTGTCTTTTCGATTTGCTAGCCCTCTAGGATTGGCAGCTATCCTAGAAACAAACAATCAAAGTAATTTGCAATTTCCTTATGTATGATAGATAAGAGAGAAGCAAAGGGACCAACCTGGATCTTCTGCTTGACTCCTTGCTTGATTTCTCTCCCCCTTGATAGAGCTTGTAACTCCTCTCCTACTTATTCTGCTTAGAGAATACCTGTAGAAACAAAGTAACAAAACACCATCAAAGCATCTTAATATATTATATCATAAACAATGCAGAATCAGAAATACAGTGAACATACAATGGCATTCACAAATAACAACATTCACAAATACATGATTATATGGAGGAAAACTCAAAGAACTTTATTAAAGTATAAGGGATAATTACAACCCAGCTGTCTGATCCAGCATCATCCTCCTAGCATCAAATCCCTCTTCACCTCATGAAAATCAAGATCACTCAACAATACAATACTCTTTCTCAAAGACAAACTATCAGCACTTCCTTACAAATTACAAAATTCTAGCCTCTAGATCTCTCAGATGAGGGATCCATTTATAGATGTTTGCAAGGGTGTAAGTCATCTCTAGGTTTTTGATTAGTGTCATTCCACTTGTTGTTCTTGGTTCCACTTGGAGATTTCTTGGATCTCTTACTCATCCCTAGGTGAATTTAGAGAGGCAAGTGTCATAGGAGAAGTTTCTAGAAGATTCCATGAGCATCCACTTAGCAAACTGTATCAGACATTTTTCCATTCTCGTTCATCGCACCCCACAGAAGGCCTCTTTAGTATGCATCACACCTGGCTGGTTTAGGAGTTAGTATACATCGCACCCTGGCAGTGGAGCAGTTAGTATGGTCCAGTTTTGGCTATTTCTGAGTGGTTTTTAGGTGGAACTTCTGGGGAATGATGTAATCAGTTGACCTTGATCCTTTAGGGTATGAAACAACACTTTTAGGGGTTAAAGAGCCCTAGTTTATCGACATATAAGGTTGGGGTTGAAGCGCCCAAATATGTCTATAATAGAGGGACCCACGGATGTAGAGATGGGTTGATCTTATGGCCAGACATGCTCGTCAGTCACAGATTTCCTTCTCTGATGCCTTTTTCAAGTGGTTCGACCATTAGGAGATGGTCTTTGCAGAGTATCCATACGTCGGGATGGATTTTCAAGGCGACTCGGATTTGGCATTACCAGCTGGTGAGCAGTGGAGTGTTGTGGGAAAAATGATTCGACCACATCTTTGTTTATTAGTTTTATAATGTTTTTGTGTTTTTAAATGTTATCAAGACTAATAAAACTCATATATTTGTGTAGATACTGGGCCAGTGCGACCAATGGCATGCCCAAGGGCGACAGCTGACATTTCAGCAGGGGAGGCTATAGGGAGGGCCACCCTTCGTGATCTAGACATAACAGAGACCCTGGCAGTGTTGTAGGATCAGATCAAGGGCCTCACTCTCGGTATTCAAGATGTGAGGATCGACGCGTTACCTATGAGGTTACAATGCCATACTACTGGTGTGTCGAGTTGATGGACCAGGCTCTTGCGTATGATTGCACAGGTTGTGACATGTTATCACCAACATCATTAGTCTTGGATGCTTTTCTTCATTCATTTTTGAGTTTCTTGGTCATATGACCGATTTTATCTTGGAAACAAAACATTTTGTAAAAACTATAAACAGTTATATATTTTTTATTTTCGGAGTTTTATTTTGGTTAAGTTACGTGATCCTGATGCAAATGTTAATGTGAAATGATTTTCTTTACAAA
Source organism: Pinus tabuliformis (assembly GCA_031772625.1). Taxonomy (NCBI): domain Eukaryota; kingdom Viridiplantae; phylum Streptophyta; class Pinopsida; order Pinales; family Pinaceae; genus Pinus; species Pinus tabuliformis. The sequence continues at coordinate 252,859,236 of CM062815.1, forward strand.
TTCTGCAAATGTCTATCTAACACATAATTTGCTAATGAATCAGTTAATGTGTTTAAGTTTCTGGAAATGTGTTGATATTGAATGGAATCAAACTTTCTTTCCAAAATTTTGAATCTTAGGAACATACGATAAATAGCTAGGTTCCGAATGGAATAGATGCCAGTAAGCTGTAGAATGACGAGTTGCGAATCTAGCCTGACAACAAGTTGGCATATGCCATGCGAAATGGCATCAAAGAGAATCTCAATCAATGCGCTATACTCAGCGATGTTGTTCGTTGATCGGGCAATACATATCCCCCTGAAACTCACTAACTCACTGCTTGGAGCAAAAATGGCCCAGGCTGCAGAAGACAGGTTCTGCATACTACAACTAGCTCTGTTGGCATACCCAACAAATGGTTCTGAAAAGTTTGACATCTGCAACAAATGTAAAATGGATTACCTAACCAAAATGACAACTCTAAAAGAAAACAAAAATGTAACAAAAGCATATATACAAAGAGATTACTACACTTAATCAACCATAGTAATGCTTAAGATACAACCCGTTCCGAGGTTGTGACAGTCGAATCCCATCATAATCGACTAGCTCGGAGGTTCCTTTTGTCAATACACGCTTAAAAATTTAGGGGCCCATCCATAATGATTTGAACTTACCTGCTCCCAATTTTTCAAACTCCTGATCATAAAGCAAGGTCAGGTCACCTTCTGAGAAGACGTGAGGCTTCACATTTTTGTCAAATTTTGCCTTGACATGTTTCTTATGTGCTTCATTAGCCAATGTGGTGTCATGAAGGGTTTCATCGAAGTGGATTAGTTCCAAGAAATGAGCATCTTTCTCCGAAGTTTCAGGAAGCAGATCAATTGCAAGCTTGAGAGATGAAATTTCGCACTGAATTGGTAAGACAGCTTCTAGACCATACACCAACTAAAAAGGTGTAAATCCGGTTGCATTTCTCACTCACGTCCTATATGCCCACAGAGCTAAGTACATGATTAAATTCCAATTCCTTTTGTCGACTCCAATCATTCTCTACAACATGCGCTTAAGGACTTTGTTGATTGCCTCAACGTGTCTATTAGCATGTGGATAATATGGAGTAGAACTATAGTGGGACAGTCCTAATTTGGCAGTCAATTCAATCGTCATGTGATTGGAAAAATGCGATCCATGATCTATGAATATAGCCTATGGAATACCAAATCTAGAGACTACATGATTAAAAAAGAAAAGAGCAGCCATTTCGCCGCTATTGTTTAATGTAGGCATCACCTCAGCCCATTTTGTAAAATAGTCGACAACGACTATAATATAACCATGACCCCCGGCCAAGGTGGGGTTACATGTCATGAAATATATGCCCCATTTAGTGAGTGGCCCAACATCAACTACTTGATGTAGCAGTGCAAGTGGTAATCTGATTTTGCGATCAAAAATTTGACAAGCATGGCAACTTCTGACTGCAATTATGCAATCTTTGAATATAGTGGGCCAGAAGTAACCATCTCCTAAGATCGTTTTTTCAGTAGCATAACCAGATAGATGCCCCCCACACGCACCTGAATGACAGTCATTCAGAACTTTTTCGGCCTCCTCATGTGTGAGGAACCTTGACAGAACTGTATCGGCACCACAATGGTAAAGTGTATCACCGACGATCGTGTAGTCTTTGGCTTGGTATCGAATATGCCGCTGTTCAGAGTGAGAGGTGTTTGGCCTAAAAGTTTGGGTCTGGAGATAGATTAGTATATCTCCATACCACGGATCACTTGAAAATATCAGAAACAGAGTGTCATCCATGATTGATGCTTTAGATGTTAAATCATTTGACGACGATGGGAGGTCACAAAGTAACTCTGAAAATACGAGAGATTTCTTTGATTTGGATTTGGTTAATTCCAAATCAAACTCTTGCAAAATGGCTATCCATTTGGAATATTTTTCCCCTAGTAATTGGCGCGACATAATGTAGGTCATAGGGTTGCAATCTAATACAATGGTAGTTTTGCGAAAGAGAATGTAGTGTCGAAATCTCTGTACTGCTTAAACAGATGCTAAAGCCAACTTTTCAACATAAGAGTACTTGCTTTCTCTATCATTAAGGTTGCGACTTAAATAATATATAGGATGTTCTATTCCATTATCTTCTTGCACTAAGACCATGGCAATGATTGTATCTGCAGCTGTGTGATACAGGTTAAAGTCATTTTGATAGTCAGGAGCATATATTAATGATGCTTTTATCAGGGAACCTTTTAAAGCATCAAAGGAAGCTTGTGCAACCTGATCCCAGTGGAAGGGTACTTCTTTTTTCAAAATACATGTATAACCTTTAGCGAGTTTGGCATAATGTGGAATGAACCTCCTCAAAAAGTTAGATTTCCCTTGGAGTTTCTGAATCTAAAGAAAATTTGAAGGTGGAGGCATGTCAAGGATTTCCTGGACCTTACATGGGTCGAGTCGAATTCCATCCTTAGAAACTACGAAACCAAGTAATCAACCGGAACCAACACAAAACACCTACTTTTGTAGATTGATTCATATCTTGTAGTGTCGGCAACGTAGAAATATGGCTCTCAAATGCTGCGGATGAGTAGTCCACTTTTGTGAATGAGTCGGTAGATCGTCGAGATACGGTTGAACGATGTGCTTGATGTCATGGAAGGCATAGTTCATTGCCCTCTGAAAAGTTGCCCCCGCATTCTTCAATCGGAAAGGTAGTCTATGGTATGTGAATGTGCCCCACGGACATATAAATGTAGTCTTCGACTGGTCCTGTGGGCGGATATTGATTTGGTTGTACCCAGAAAATCCATCCATAAATGAAAAGATTTTGCATCCAGCACATTCATCAATTATCTGGTCGATGAAGGGTGTGGGGTAGTTGTCCTTTGGACACGCTTGAATTACATCCCTATAATCAATGCACACTCTAATTGTTCCTTGCTTTTTCATCACAGGAACAATATTCGATACCCAATCAGTGAGAGGAACAGGGTAAATCAAACCAGCATGTAAAAGTTTGTCAACTTCTGCCTTAATGGTAGTGGCTTTCTTTGGGTGAATCGGTCGAATCCATTGTCGTACTGGTTTGACATCTCGATACATCTTGATTTTGTGTTCAACGATTCTCGAGTCAATGCCTGGCATTTCTTCATATGACCATGCAAAGACATCTCTGAATTCATGAAAGAGAGCGCAATAAATTTCCAGTTCTGATGAAGAACATGACTTTCCAACATGAATATTCTCTACAACATTAGGTTTGGTCGAGATATTTATGGCGATAGTTTCTTCAATATTGGACAGATTTCGCTCGAAATCCACCGTATTTATAGTATTTGATAGAAAATAAAAAACTGAAGGATGATTAAGGTCGCTTGAATAATCTTCATTGTTATCTTGAAGGTGGGAACGATGGTGGTAATCTTCCCATGGTGTCTCTCCTATCATCATCGGCTGGATGATTCCTTCATCTGTAGCATGTATACAAGACCAAGGATCGGAAGAGGTGCCATACTCTAGAGACCTATCCATCCAAACACTCATTGAGTGTTGATTTGGGTTCGCTTCCCAGGCCCAAAAAATTGATTGCTACAAAGATTCTATGGTGCTTGGGGGCAACACTTCGTTGTGATCCACACTATCAAAATGGTCAGATTTCTTCTTAATCTTAGACGATGTAGAAGATATGATATGATAGGTTTCCACTGTGGCCACTTCTACTAGATCAGTTGGAGGTGGGAGGGCAAAAGTAACCATCAAGGAGGGGTCTTTTAAGAGACCTACTCCGACATTTTGAAGCGATTGAGAACTTCCATGGATCAATGGAATGCTTCCAGTAGCTTGTGAACTATTGGGGGAAAAGGTTAGTTGATCAACGATTTTAATTCCACCTTGGAAGGGAAATGCAATATTTCTAAAATATGTTGACACAACAGCGGTCATAGCATAAATCCAGGGCCTTCCCAGTAAGATATTGTAGTCAAGGTTTCCATCATTGACTTTGAATTCAATTTCTACTATCTTGCCCCCCAGTTCAACTTGCAAGTTACTTAAAATCCCATATGGCGTGTATGTTCTTCCATTGCATGCTTTTAATTTCATTGATGATTGTGACAAGGGTGGTGATCCTAAAGTTTTCCAGCAACTCATTGACATAATACAGGTAGATGCCCCTTCATCAGTTATTGTTCGATGAACAGTTTTATTGAGGGCTTTTACATGTATAAAGAAAGCGAGTTGGGATGGTAACTGAGGTTCGTATCCTTTATGGTTGAAGGCCACAAGATTGGAATCCTCTAGATCAATCCCACCTATTGTTGATAACAAAGCCTGCTTTTGGGAGGGGCAATTCTGCAGTACTTCAAGTGTCGAAATAGCAGATGGCGATTGAGCCAAATCCTCCACTATATTATAATTCTATGCTACTCGAGCATGAGGATTAAATGTCGATTTATGTACTAATCCCTTTGGCGGCTTTATTGTTAATTCATGAATGATGGGTGGAACAACTTTTGGTGAAGTTGTTGTCGAACTACTGGGTTGATCTGTAGCCTTGTTGTTCGATGAATGTGGATTCCCATAATCTTTATTCCTTGTTGATATCAAAGCATCATTTTTCCATTTTGAGATGAATAGAATAAGCAGTTGGGATGGGGAAGCATGATCGATAGCAACCATATTAGTTTCTGGGTTTGGAAATGGATCAGTCAACACCACTGAGGTATTTGAAGTCTTTAAAAATTTCACAACTTCAACTTGATGTGGACAATCTTTTGTGTAATCCTCGTCGTTACATAATAAACATGGATAACGAGGTTTCTTTTTCCCACCAGGGTTATCAGAAGATTTTTTAAGAGGCGAATTCTCCTATTTCTTCTCATTATTCTTCCCTTTCTTCTTGCCCCCTGGTTGCTTTGGATTCTTTCCTTTATCAGATGACACAACATTAATCTCTGAGGCAAGAGTTTTGCAATTTTCTTTTTGACTACACATTGTAAGGGCTTTACCTGATGGAGCCTTTGTGGTTGCATGCTTGAGGTACTGATCACGCCATCACCAGCGTGAGAGTCCCTGTTCGATTTAGGAGGGGGAGGAATGGAAAATTTTGGTCTGGGAAAGTCAGGAATTTTGTCGTAGAGTGTGCCAGACTGAGTATATATCAAGTCTAAATATTGGGCACGAGCAATGACTTGCTCTTCAGTGGCAACGCCTCCTTTTTCCACATCCTCAATAATAGAAGGCAATAAGGACTTAATAAACCACTCAGCTAAAAGTTGATCAGGAACATACGTCTTTACCATTTGACGACGACATCGCCACTCATGAATATCATCAGATATGTGAGTGACTGTTGTCTGTTTAACGTTGGTAAGGAGTTCTATTCCCATTTCGTACCTTATGGGTAACTGAAAGTGGATTAGAAAGGTAGTGGCAAGGGTGCTGAAGTTATCAAATGAAGTTGTAGGCAATTCAACATACCATTTTGCTATCGGACCAGTTAGCGTTCTTTGAAAAAGGTGAAGCCTAATCGAATCATCATTGATGGTGTTAGACGACCACCACAAATGAAAAGTCACTATGTGATTCGATGGATCTTCACATGGATTTCCATTGAATTTAGGAATATCGGAGGGAAGTTTATGAGGAATCACTCACCACCAATGGGCGTATGCAATTGGATCATTTGTCAGTCGGTTCAAATCTAGTAATTCTAGAGTTGCTGCAAAAGGAAACTGTTGATTTAGGTTTGGTGAAGCATACCCAGGATAAGATGGGATCACCTGAGCAGTAGGTATTTGCATACCAGCATAATGTATCTGATGCTGGTAACTTTGATAAGATTGTTGTACATAACCATTATAGTATGGTTGTTGATAACAATTTTGAAAATGCGGTTGTCCATTACCTACAAATCCTTCTTTCTCAGGTCCTCGGTAAGTTTTTTGGAATTGCGGTTGTTGATATTGTACCAACCATGGTTGTTGGACCATTTTCTGTTGCCCAATATTGGAAGATTGACCAAGATGCAGAGTGATAGTAGCTTGAGTCATTCCAGGTAAGGAAGCACTAACCTGAGGTTGTGATTGAGCCGTAGAGACAAGAGGTTGTTGTATTTCAACCTGAGAGACTTGAGGTTGACATGCAACAGGCAATGCTTGTACTTGCGACACAGTCACAATAGCACGTGTAGTGGGAATATTCGACATAGGTTGGACTGGTTGCATTGAATATACAACCCTTGGTTGTTGAGGTAGTATTGGTACCCAGCCGTTGGATGTAATTCCAATTTGACCTAAATTTTTTTGTGAACTATCATATGGTTGTTCTCCAAGAGGGAACAATGAAAAAGCATACTTCCCTCCATATGGTGGCAGTCTAGTGTCCAAAGGATATATCAGTCTTTGAAGACTAGTGTTACACAGTAATTTGTCACCATCCCTGTTACTCCTCTTGTCGTACCTTGGAGGACTCATCCCGGGAGTTATAAGAAGTGACAAAGTCTAAAAACACTTGCATTATGTTCCCCTGAGTATGTACTTCATGTTCCCTGAAGACACCTTCTACAGATTATCCCTGAAAAGTGCTCTTTTTCCATTGGCGCAGGTCCACAGTATCTTACCCATGCCAATCATGGAGATCCTCAAAAGAGGGCGCGACCATTGGCGCTCTGTCTTAGAGCAGCAGTCGCGCCAACCAAGTTTGGTCATGCTTTTTGCCTTAACGCACGTCTGACTATTGTTTCCTTCATTACATGGAGATTTTTGAGGATAAAAAATCAGTCTTATGTCGAGTTCTATCCTATCTCCATCTTTAATGGCTTTTGGGGATAATGTTAATCCACAATAGGTGTCCCGGTTCATCGTATCCTCCTCCCTTCTTCATCTATATAAGCTTGTCCTTATGCATTTGACAAGCTAGTGATAGTGGTTAGTCATGGAGTGCTAGATGTTGAGTTCTTGAGTTCTTGGAAGAATGCTAGTGAATGCTAGAGTGGTTATGCTGCCGGAGAGGAGATGCATTGCAAGACACATATAGTTACTCGCCCAGCCAGGAGAGGTTCAACGTCAGAACCACGGTTGTAACTTTTCCTATTTATTATTAATTGATGAGCGACTGCTATTATAGTTCCAATCTCATTGTCTATTATGGTGATGTTGATTTATTTCCTTTCCGACTGAAATATAGTTGTGCCTTGGTAGATTTTATGTTGGTATCTGTCTCTCCCTTTGCATGTGCAGGTGTTCGTTTATGATCTGCTGAAGCGAGGGAGCGGGAATATCAACTCTGCTTCAATCATAGCGTTGGATTCCAGGTTGGTCTTCTTAATTCACCTTTGATGCATAACTAGGAACTTGCGTAGCAGCGTGGTTTGATTGTGGCTAGTTCTGTTTTAGACTAGTGGGATCGTCTCTGTCCACAGAGGGGATTTACCTACCCAACAATTTGGCGACTCCGCTGGGGAGAAGCTATTTGGAATTTGTCTTGCATGTCAATTTTCTTCTGCTTGCTTGAGTGAATGAGCTTCCTGAGTCAGTTTTGAGTTTATTCTTTACTGTTTGACCCATCTGAGCACTGTCAATCCGACCTGAGGTCGTATTATTTATTTTTCTAGCCGGAAAGCTTAATTGGCACGGTTATTACTCTGACAGTCGCGCCAGTTGGAGCATGTTGCTCAAAAGAAACTCGCGCCAATCCTGTGGTAGCGCAAGTTGCAGGATGACAGTCGCGCCAGCCTTGTAAATTTTGCCTGTGTGTGGGTGGAAAGCTCTTTCAGTCTCTTTTTATATCTCTTACAGCCTTTGGAAGTGTGTTGAACCTCTGCTTGACTAGTCTTAGCCTTTATCCTTCAGTTGTTTGCTTATTTCTATTGATTTTCGTCTCAACCCTAGGAAATCTAGTGACTTTGCATGTCTAGCCTTCTGTGGGAAGTTTTGACCTCTTGATTATCCAGTCAACTTGTTGGTTGTGTTCTGCACCTATCCAGTGATTTGTTAAAGCTTGATCTTCTATACTCTGAGTGATTCACTTCTAGCCTCTTTGGATTTCACTTGACTTCATTCGAACTTAGATTACATGGTTCAGTGAAAGTCTTTGTGTTTTTCCTTGCTTGCATAGTTCATTTTGGTGTTTCAGCATTGGTTCTATTTCATTGAGTGAACGTGGATTGTGCATATCTCTTAAAATTTGTTTAAATGCATCATGCCATCTTAAAGGAAAGAAAAACAAAAAATCTTTTGCATCATATTAGTTAGCATTTGTTGTTATTTGTTGCTATTAAAAAGAAAAAGAAAAAATTTCATTTCTTGTTATTAGCTGCATTAGGATCTTTGTTGTTGGTTGAGTGATCATTTCGTTTGTAAAGATCTCAACCCTCCTGTAGATAGAATTCATCGAATCAAATGATATAATTGTGGCATATAGTTTGCATTTAAGAAGTTTTTGAGATATCACATACGGTAGGACCAAAAACTGAAACATAATCGAAGATAAACTTTAAAATAAACTCAATGAACATAACAACGCATTGGAACATAACGCAAATACTCTAGAGGTCTAGGTTAGAGACATGTTTCAGCGTCTTTAAACCTGGTAGTTTATCGTCGAGTGGTTGGGTGATTCCTCCATGGTGAAACGATAGGTGCCAATACGGACTGTGCTCCCACGTACCGTCGCGTATATAATGGGAGACCCCTATAGGAATAAAGCCTTTATCCATAGGAAGCCGTGTCAGCCGCCCTACGATTCGCAATGCAGTGAACACAGCATTCACGAAGATTGACCACCCGTACCCTAAAAAGTATTCTGTGGTTTTGCGAAAAGTTTGGCACACCCTCTACCTAGAATTCCAGAGCAGTCATTTTTTATCCTTTTCGGACTCCTTAAACGAAAAGGTGCCTGTGAGCGTCTTGTCACTTCGTGCTCATTAAATATTCGAAGGAGACTAGAGTCATATTTTATCCTTTTCTCGACTCTTAAAAAATGAAAAGGTTAAGTTCAATGTCTTAAAATTTATTCGCCACGATAACATCTACCCAATTAGATTTTGTTTGCATTAGCTTGAGTAGGATTATTTCTCGTTCAATGGCAGCCTTCCCGGTGCCCACCGGCCAAGGTGTTACTCCTGATGGGAACCCTCGTCCATTTCCTTCTGTTGGAAATGTCGGTGTTCAGTATATCGCAACATTGTCTTTGCCTGGGTTGACCATTGGTTTACCCGTATGGTTGTTTTCAAACTCGGTGGTCTCAAGTGTGATAACTCCTGTTCTGCCACCACCTCCTCCACCCGAACAACACCATGTTGATTCTAAGGTGGACCCCTTCCCTTCTTCGCCCATTGCTGCGTCCTCATCTTCTACTTCGCCTGGTGAAACCTTGGATTTCAGGAACCAGGTGGCTAAGAAGAAGAAGAAGAAGACCAAAAAGAAGAAGTCTCCTAAGGGAAAGGTCGCATCTACCACGAAAATATCTGAAGTGGAACCACCTTCTGCTCCTCCGCAGAAGGCTAAGTCTCCTTATCGATTATGCAAGGAGGACCATTTTCTTTCTGATTGTCCTGGTATTCCCAGGATTCTAGATATATGGTCCCGTGACCCGACTCACCCCTTGTCGTCGCAAATCGACGATACCTTGTCAGTTGGTAAGAGAAAAGGGAAGGTTTGTTTCCCTTGTCGACTTTGTGAAGGTAATCATCTCCTTCGCCTTTGTCCACTTATGGATGAAGCCTCCCGTCTTTTGGAAAGTCTGTCAGCTCCCTTACCCCAACTACCCGCTGGATATCAGCGTCTTTTTGCAACTGGAGATCATCTCTCCACTAACCAAGTGATCAAGCATGATTCCTCTTTGCTCCAGCCTTCTCTTCCTGAACCTAGCTATGCTCCGCCTGTTCCAGACCAGTCCTTGGTTGGAACAAGTATTGATTTACATTCATCATCTACGCACCACTCTATCATCAAAGATGAACCACCTGAGCCCAAACCAAACGAAAGTCCATAGTTCCAGATTACAGTTGACCCGGTCTTTCAAAAGGTCCAGATTACAAGTGACCCGGTTTTTCCTACAGAAGTTCCATCCTTAGATGATCTTACACCTGAATCTAAACCAGACAAAAGTCAAAAGGTCCAGCTTACAAGTGACCTGGTTTTGCCTTCAGAAGTTCCAGCCTTAGATGATCTTACATATGAATCCAAACCAGACAAAAGTCAAAAGGTCCAGCTTACAAGTGATCCGGTTTTGCCTTCAGAAGTTACCTCCTCAGATGATGTTATCACCGCAAAGAATGAAGATCCCACCGTCCAAATTCTATTCATCAACATAGACTCTAATGATCAAGTGAGCATCCCTCTCATTCCTTCGCACCAGGAAGAAAGTCCATCAGAATCATATCCGGCTGTCTATCCAGTCCCACCTCCAAGAAACCTAGTTGTTTCCTTCAATTGGGATCAACTAGTCAATCCTCGATTACCAGCCTCCATACCATTTCGAATTATAGTCCAAGTCTACCGCATGGTTATGTCCGGTACAATTATTGATGAGGGAACTCCTGTGAGTATCCTTTCTTCAACAGCTTGGGAAGCACTATGTAATCAATGGAGGTTGAACTATGTAATGAGGTAGGCTTCAACAATGAGATATTGTTCATAAGCAACAAAAATCAACGAAATAGAGCTGAAAATAAAGACAAAAAAACCGAAATTTCAAGAGGAGAAATAGGATTACTCAGTCATCGCACCTGTGCTTCATAGAAATAGGGATGCATCGCACCTGCTACACTCACGAAGTGCGATACATACTCGCTTAGTGGCAGACAATGTGATGGGATAGGGAGTGCAATTAAAATGGGTTTTGGCTCAAATTTGCAGCTAATTTTAGTGAGTTAAGTTGAGCTATTATGAACAGTAAAGAGCAAAGTACAGAGGTATGATCTATAGAGGTTTCTGAGCTACCAAAAGGGCAACTAGAATGAAGTTAGATGTTAAATTCATAAACTAAACTGGAGATTAACTGAAGTAGCATTCATCTACTTTGTAATTACAGAGCAAGAGCAGTTCGAAGGCTATCTGGCTAACTTCAGGCTCCATCTATAGTTTATAAAACAAACAAACTATTCGGTCCCCATTGGAGTTTCCATTTTGTTTCCAGGAAAACTAGTGTCTTTTCGATCTGCTAGCCCTCTAGGATTGGAAACTATCCTAGAAACAAACAATCAAAGCAATTTGGGATTTCCTCTATGTATGATAGATAACAGAGAAGCAAAGGAACCAACCTGAATATTTTGCTTGACTCCTTGCTTGATTTCTCTCCCACTATATAGAGCTTGCAAATCCTCTCCTACTTATCCCGCTTAAAGAATGCCTATAGAGGCAAAGAAACAAAACACCATCAAAGAATCTCGATCTATTATATCATAAGCATTGCAGAATCAGAAATACAATGAACATACAACGACATTCACAAATAACAACATTCACAAATACACGATTGTATGGAGGAAAACTCAAAGAACTTTATTAAAATAGAAGGGAGAATTACAACCCAGCTATCTGATCTAGCATCATCCTCCCAACATCAATGCCCTCTTCACCGCATGAAAATCAAGATCACCCAACAATACAATGCTCCTTCTCAAAGACAAACTATCAACACTTCCATACAAATTACAAAATTCCTACCTGTAGATCTCTCAGATGAGGGATCCATTTATAGATGTTTGCATGGGTGTGAGTCATCTCTGGGTTTTTGATTAGTGTCATTCCACTTCTTGTTCTTAGTTCCACTTGGAGATTTTTTGGATCTCTTACTCATCCCTGGGCGAATTCAGAGAGGTAAGTGTCATAGGAGAAGTTTCTAGAGGATTCCATGAGAATCCACTTAGCAAACTGTCTCGGACATTTGTCCATTCTCACTCATCACACCCCACAGAAGGCCTCTTCAGTATGAATTTCACCTGGCTAGTGTAGAAGTCAGTATGCATTGCACCCTGACAGTGGAGCAGTCAGTATGGTCTAGTTTTGGCCAGTTCTGAGTGTTTTCTCAGGTGGAACTTTTGGGGAATGATGTAATCAGTTGACCATGATCCTTTAGGGTATGAAACAACACTTTTAGGGGTTAAAGAGCCCTAGTTTATTGACATATAAGATTTGGGTTGAAGTGCCCAAATATGTCTATAACAAATAGGGGTAATAGAAAGATACAAAAAGGCCATGAACAGAGCCTAACCTCCTTTCCTCCTTCGGGGACCATGAATTGAGGTCAAGATCTGCTTGCTGCCATAAAAACACAGTTTTGCTTTCCCCATGCAAATTCTAGTGTTGCAATTTGATTTAGAGGTTAATTTTTGATTCATATCCATTTTTCCATACTCATTTTTGTTTCTGGAATAAATCTCTTTCCATGCTTTCCCTTCCATATAGCATTGTTCAGCATTTTATATTCCTAGATCAGAATTTAGGTTAACATGAGATATAGTTCTAATTTTGGTGCAACTAGTTCTTTTCTTGCTCAGTTTCAGTGTTTTGATTTGCAACTCTCTTATAGTACATCTCTGCTCATAATAAGTCAATAAAGTAGCTATCACCATTTCGTTTGCTACATGTTTCACAGGTCATTCACAGCCCTTCACCAATCTGCCCTAATTTCTGCATTTTTCTCATAAGCTTTCCTCTTGTCTCTTGAAAAAATCTAACCATCATTTTCTTTCCTAATCCTCCTTGATGAATCTCAGGCACCTTAACAAATCCCTCTAGTCTTCAGCTACCCTTTCCCACATTTTTTCTACCTTTAAACCCTCTAAAACAGCCCTCGGCATCCTCCTGTAGAACCTCCTGTAGATCCCCTGCAGCCTCCTATAGAAACTCGTATGAGTGACTTTTTGAAGTCTAATTGCAGGGAAAGCCTCTAGAAGTTTTTCAGAGGCCTTTTACGACCCCTCCATACCTTCCTACACCTCTACATATCCCATGGTTTCCCTCCATCGCCACCTAATCGCTGCCACATCCACAAATAAATAAATTACATGCATAACAATTTCACATAAAATACATAAAAATCCAAAAAAGATGTTTTTTTCTTATTTCCTTCTAGAAATAGCTTGAATAGGTGTAGTTTACTTCCTCAGTAGGTAATGGCACTCCTTTCCTAGATTTTCACCTCTCTTTTTGCAAAAGTAGGGTTAGTCAGTAAATTAGGGTTTGCTAGGTTTACTTCACATTTCAGTCTTCTTTCTCTTTCTGCAAGTAGAATAGCCTCTGTAGAGTAAGCTTTCCTTTCTTTGATCACATATAAAGATTCTTCTGGAATTCATAGAAGTTGGCTTGAGATCCTAGTCATTGTGCGCCAGCTAACCATGTGACAACCTGTAGTAAGAACTAGTACTTGTCCATACAACATCGTTGCTTCCAAGTTTGTTATGAACTATTGGGTTGATAAAATTAAAGTAGGAAGCCCCAGGAGTTGTAAAATTATTGTTGCAATACTGGCGCTCACTAGAAGGTTCCTCTACATGAGAAATAGGAGCTCCATAGGATTTGGCTCTTGTTTGTAGAACTGTTGTTTTAAAGGTGTAAACGATATAAGATCCTTCACCAACTAAAGGATGTTGAGAACCACAGTTGCCCCCTTGCGGGGATTTGGGTTGGTTTGTAATAAGGTTTTGCTGCTATTGAGTGGGGAAAGGAATATTAAGGACAACGGGGGTCCTACCAGTATCCTTTTCAGCAATGTATTATGTGCATTCCTAAAGACACGGGTAGCGATAGGTCATGTGGTATTCAGCACATATTTTGCAAGGGAATCTGGTGGGTTTATCCTTTCCATCATGAGGAGGCACAACAACCTTATGCTTTGGGTTTTGCTGCTTTGTTTATTTCTCCTTAGAAGGAGCAGTCTTTTTCTTATTCTTCTTGTTCTTACCATTGGGTTTTTTTGTAGATTGCATAGATTTTATCGCGGTGGTAGGAAGAGGAGTCGTTTTGGTAAAGGGGTCCAATGACATCTGGGCAATGTGACCGTCAAGTTGTTTTACAGCAGCCCCAGAGGTTGCGCTGATAATCCCATCGGCATATGCTCCAGGGTGCTGAGTAGTGGAAAAATTGGAGTTACGAGGGGCATTGGGGATTACGTCATAAAGAGTGCCAGACTGTGAATATATCAGAACTAAGTGTTGGGCATGACGTACGGATTGGTCTTCTATGACTGCACCCCATAAGGCAACATATTTAGTGATTTGTGGGAGTAGGGACTTGCAGAACTAGTCCGCTAAGAGATAGTCTGGGAGGGGAGCTTTGACTAACCTCTGCCTACATCTCCATTCATGTATATGATCAGAGATGTGGGTGGTGGTATCCTGATGTAGTGAAGTGAGGAGCTCTTTCCCTGTCTAATAGTAGATGGGTAGCTAGAAGGGCTTTAAGAATTCCATCGCTAGAGCGTTGAAGGTATTTACTGACGCATGTGGTGACTCAGTGTACCACTTAGCTGCGTTGCTAGTGAGTGTGCAGGGAAAAACACGTAACCGAACACTATCGTCTACCATGGAGTTGGAAAAACACCAAATATGATAGGTGGTGATATGGGTGCCCAGATCCTCCCCTTATTTCCCTTCGAACTTGGGGATGTCTCTTGGTATTTTATGCGAGATTGGTAGCCAAAGAAAGTTATGATAGATGGGGTCATTCGTAAGTTTGTACAAGGTGGGGATATCCACTGTTGCCAAGAAAGGCAGAGTGTGTGGTACCCCCGACTTAGACCAAGGCGATGACATGTGACTTGAGGATCCTTGCAGTCCTCCCATCGTTTGAGTCCCAATATTATACATAGGTTGCGTGGTATAGTAGTTGCCTTGGGGTATGGCGTTGTAGTGTGGATTTCCATGGGGAATGTGATGTTGGGGTATAGAATTTCCCTTAGGATAAGCAGTTCCCTCTTGACTCATTTGAATTTTTGAGTAGGGTGCCCCCATGGATTGGTTGGGACCTATTTGAGGATTCTCGCTCGCCACAGAACTAACCATATGTCCTTGATTGACATAAGGAATGCTCATATCAATCAATGACTGACCGTGCATGCCTGAAAATGGAGGGGGAACTGTTACGTTCCCAACCGGTATATGCATATTGGGAGTACCCCCAGATACCTGAATCTAGGGGGTTGAACTGTACAATGGATGCCAACCATATTGTTGGTTAAGGGGACCTGCACTAATGATGTTATATTGAGCATTATAAGGAGTGTTGTATGTAGCACTTGTCGAAGGTATAGAGTTTCGCACTAAAGGGGTGCAACCCGACATAGGTTGGGTGTCGCTCGTGGAGGGTGTCATGTGAGGGTTTGTACTTGGGACAAATGGGATAGAAGGGTTCGCCATCAACAGTGTGGTGGTGACTGTCAACAGTGGAAGTGGTGGGAGACCAAAAGTGTCCACAAATTTCCATGACCCATTAGTCATCGACGGGATGGATGGAAATGTTCCAACTAAAGAGACAGGGACTATAGGTGCTGCAGGAACCAAGAGTGGGTCCAATAGATTCGTGAGCGGAGGGTTAAAGGGAGGAAGAAATCCTTCGGTAAAGAAATCTTCCGGCAAACTTGAATCGTCGATTGTCCAAACAGATTCCGTGTGAGATCTAGGAGACTGATTCCCCAAATATGGGGAATCCGGTTCACTAGAGCTCGGTGGATCTTCCACAATGAGTGGATGAAGTCCTAACAATCATCTATATTGATGACAAGGGAAGGATGTATCCACAGTGAGCATTAACTTTTATTAATAAATTTTATCATGATATTTATTAAAGTATCAATGATAGCACACAGGTACGTAAAAAATATAAAAAATACACTAAGTTGATCAATAAGAAAACAAATGGAAATGACCCTGTCTAGTAAGCACCAATCACTGGAGATGAAACCCAGTATCACAATGAATAACAGAGAGGGCGTACCAAATGTAAGTTATGGTTACTCTAGAGCTTCGCCCGAACCTCAGATTGAGGGGCCAAGTACTCTCATGAAGATGAGCACCCTCCCAATAACTGAAGATAGAGTAGGTCCGTCTATGTTAGGTACCAAGACAGCCTGCCCCAGTCAAGTTATGTAAGTCCCTAAAATCTTGGCCACTAAGGATATGTTATGAAACCAACTCACAGAAAGATAGAAAAGATACATCAACGCCTTATAAATAAGCCTCTTCGAGGGGGAAACCTCCTTTACATTACACAAATGAACAATTCTTAGATGATACAAATGAAAATACTTCCTTTCTATATATAGGAGTCTAAGGGGTCATATTGTAATCAGAGCCGACATAACAATAATAATGTAAGGGCACAATAATAACAATATTGGGCTTCTATGGGGCACAATAATAACAATAGAGGGGCTACATGGGCACAACAATATAATAAGGGGGTTGTGTAAATAACAATGAGGGGTTACACTAGTAACATAGGGACCTAACATGCCCCTCTCCTTCAAAAAGTGTTGTCCTCAACACTTGACTAGTTCTTGATGCATAACCAACAAAAATCTTTCCAATGCTTTCCTAACAACTATTTGAAACAAAAATAAAGCAGATTTTAACTAGCCAAGTAGGAAAATGAATAAAAAATGTGGATCTTTCTTTCACAAAAAATGTTTTAAGAAAGAGAAGAAAAAAAAAACTTATTTCCTAAAATAATTTCTTTCAGGACACTGATCTTGCTAACAAAATGCAGTTGCAGATCCCTTTCAATCCATGAACAGGGTTCCCATCCCTTTGAGTTTACATACATAGTTGTATATCAAGATTTCTGGGACTAACACTCTGTAGTAGTGGCCATAGAGAATTACTGGGTCCACTATCACTTTGTGTGTGCAGACACAGAGCTTTATAAAGCACTGTGTAGTATGCTAACCTGTGTTAGTGTGGGAAAACAACTCAAAACAGGGCTTTCAGGACCATATTCAAGGCTGAATAAATGAAGGCAGAATGAAGTAAGGTTTTGGTGGGCCAGAAAGGGAATGCAAAAGTATAGGGAGGCCTTAGAAGGAGGAGAAAGCTGAGAACTATCTGGGTAAACTGGGAACTATATGTATAATCCTCAATGGAGTCGTCAATTCTGCTATAGGATAACCTTGCACAGTGTATGGAGAATGGGGATACCCTCAAAGGTCTTCCTGGGACCTTTGGTAGACCATAAGATTATCTGCAGCCATCACAAAGTTACATGCATGTCCATAAACATTAACTAACTATAAAAGCAAAACAACTGGATTATCTCAATGGAAAGCACAGTGCAGCTCAGTGGAAGTCCCCTGAGCCGGCTCCAGATCTAGTCCTGCACATATAAGAGACAAGCATAATCACAGCATACAACCTTGATAACTAATACATGAATACATAAAAGACATCTAGTTACACATAACTAAACTACTCATGCTAAAAGGTCTTGAACAAACAAATAAATGAATGATAGTACCAACACCACGGATTAGACAATATAACTACAGTTCTATGTTAATGTCAAAAGAGTGATTACAACCATCTATTGCATCAGCCTTCCCTTACCCCTCCAACTTCTCTCTATGTCTCTCTCTCTCTCTCCCTTCTTAACAACTTCTTATGCTTAGATTTGAGACTATGCTCAACAATCAAGTAAGTTATCCTTTCAAATGATCTAACCCTTTTCACCATAGCCCTAGCTTTGCTTATGTAGCAATTGAGTTAGTGTTTCCAAGTTCCTCCATGAGTTCCTTAAGGTAAAATCATTGAAGTTTCCATGATTTTCAACTTGTTCCCATTTGCCTCCTTCATTAGGATTAGAAATCCCCCAAATAGGTCTAACTTGAGATGTTTCCTTGCTTTTCTTGAGTAGATTTAGGAGCAAATATGATCTGGGTTTAAACATGAACACAAAAGATTACAGAGATAACCATAAACATGAAGATGCAGTGGAAATAATACTTCATTTCATTAATGTAAAATACTGAGATATGCTTACAAACAGAAAATGGAAATAAACAGCTAGGGCGATGGTAGCTTATCTCTAAGAAGAGATGTGGTGGCTACATGCCTCTGAAATATGTTGCAATGAGGCTTGAAGGCCTATTTATTGTTGAGAAATAATGGAAAACCCTAAACATCCAAAACCTAGCCCTAGAAGATGAAACGCCAAACTGTGGGCCCCGTTTGGGTAAATTGGTACATCAACTTACCGGGGTCATTTCTTTGGCATACGATCTCCGTTTGACGCGTACAATATCTCGTTAGAAAGATCTATCCGAGAACTACAACTTTGGGAAGAGAAATGTTGTTTTCCCAAAAAACGTTGTTTAGGGCCTCAAAATGGCGCCAGAAGTTTAGGATCTGAAAAATTGCTAAAAATACTAAACTATGCTACAATTAAGGAAACTGAAAAGTTGAAAGAAACAATGGTGGGGGTCCAAGTGGACTTGGTGGGTGGCCACCGATATCCACCTGGATAATTCCTCCCCCCTTGGGAAGCAATGGTCCCCATTGCGTTGAGTTCCTCCATGAGATGAGGAAACCTCTGCTGAACTTGGTCCCTGGTGAGCCGCTTGCCCTGGTGAAGGAGTTGGCCAACTTTGACAACTCGATACAGTTGGATGTTCTGCTGGTGAGTGTGCTTGATCTGTATGTCCATGATTCGATCAGTTGCAGCTTGTTCCATGCATTTTGGATTTAACTCTGTGGGTGTGAGTTGTTCTGCAATGTCGGATGTGTCTAGTAATGGTGGAAAGTATGGCCGAAGGCGGTCCACATTGAACACTGGGTGTAGGCCAAGGAATGGGGCAACGTTGAGCTCAAATGCATTGTCTCCCATAGCCTTGGTAATGGTGTAAGGACCATATCGAAGTGGTCTACGTTTCTGATAGCTCTGGTAAGGCGTTCCTTTTGCAAATGCAACCAGACTTTGTCGCCCACCTGAAACTTGTGTGGCACTCTATGTTGATCATGTCGTTGCTTGTACTTGGCATTTTATTTCTCTAGAATTTCATGGAATTTCTGGCGAATATGTTGGATGTGTTGAATGAAGTTGTTTGCCTTATATGTTTCAGACTGGACATGAGCCAAATCTGCCTGAGTAGTTGCAAATGGCATGGCCACATCAATGGGACATAGTGGTTGGAATCCCAAGCCGACCTAAAAAGGGCTATGACCAGTTGAGCTGTGGAGAGCCTGGTTGTGGCTGTGTTGAACATAGAGGAGGCTCTCATCCCATGTGCATAGATACTTCGAGTTGTACATGTGCATAATGTGTACAATCATCCTATTGACAACCTCTGTCTGGCCATCAGTTTGAGGACGGAAGGTTGTGGACTTAGTGAGTTTGGTGTCCAACATCGACCAGAGACTGGACCAAAATGTACTGAGGAACCTGCTATCCTAATCTGAGATGATAGATTGTGGGATCCCAAAGTGCACCCACACTCGTTCAAAGAAGAGTTTAGCAGTGGCTTCTACTGTGATATTCTTCTTGCAGGCTGCCATAATGGCCATCTTTGAGAATCTGTCAAGGACCACAAAAACACAATCATTTCCATGCTTAGTGGAAGGAAGGCCTGACATGTAATCCATGGAGATGGATTCCCAAGGTCGACTAGGGGTAGGCAGCGGTGTATAGATGCCTTACTTCTTGACTGTCGGTTTGGCAATGGTGCAGACAATGCATGATCTGATGTACTTCCAGACATCATGTCGAAGATTTGGCCAATAGAAATACTTATGTAGTACTGCCACCGTTTTCTCAACCCCAAAATTCCCATTAGCCCGACTATAGTGTGCTTCCCAAATCATCTTGTCACACTCGCTTGAAGGAACACAAAGGTGGCCTAGGTGGCATAACAGAGCATCTTGGAGATGAAAATCTGGAACATGCCGACCCTCTAAGAGTGTCTAGTATGTGTGGCCAAAGCCTGGGTCGCTTTTGTAGAGAAGTGGCCAATCAGAAGTCTCGTGGCCATAAGAGTTGAGCACGGTGGTTAATGACATGATCGGTGGTTGACTGAGGAAATCTGCA
This sequence comes from Pinus tabuliformis, assembly GCA_031772625.1. Taxonomy (NCBI): domain Eukaryota; kingdom Viridiplantae; phylum Streptophyta; class Pinopsida; order Pinales; family Pinaceae; genus Pinus; species Pinus tabuliformis. The sequence goes on from CM062815.1 coordinate 252,879,260, forward strand.
ACATTATTGGTCCTGCCCTTCTTATACTTGATATTCAAATGGAACTGTTGTAGGTATGTGGACCACTTCTGATGGCGGTCATTCTGTAATTTCCCTTGGGTCTGTATGAACTGGAGGGGTCGGTGGTCTATGTGGATGACCATTTCCTTCCCCAAAATGTAATGTTTCCATTGTCGGTAGGCCTGCACAATGGAATACATATCTTTTTCATAAGTGGGATACTTTTGGATTGTGTCTGAAAGTGTCTCACTGTGATATGCCACTGGATGCTCGTGTTGAGTAAGGACTGCCCCAATAGCATAGTCATAGGCATCTGTCTCGACCTCAAATGGTTGTTGCAATTCTGGCAATGCGAACACTGGTGCCTAGTAGAGGCGGTCTTTCAACTCTGTGAATGTATTCTGTTGAAATTCAGACCAAAAGAATTTTTCTTTCGCTCCTCCCTTGGTGACTTGACTCAAGGGCCAAGTGATACGACAAATCCCAACACTAACCTGCGGTAGAAGTTGGCAAGACCTAGAAAGCTGCGGAGCTTCGTTAGAGTGGTTAGAGAGGGCCAATCCTGAATGACTTGGATCTTGGTTGGATCCACATGCACCCCTTGTTCATCAATAACGTATCCTAGATACTGAACTTGGGTCATGCTAAAAGTTCATTTCTCCAAATTGCCACATAACTTGTGTTGCCGCAGTGTTTGCAGAACCTGTCGGATGTGCTTGAGGTTCTCTTCCCAACTCTGGCTGAAGATCAGGATGTCATACAAGTATACCACTACAAATGAGTTGGTGAATGGCCCCAAGATGTCATCCATTAGCCTCATGAAGATTACAAGAGCATTCGTCAATCCGAAAGGCATAACCAACCATTCGAAAAGGCCCTCCTTGGCTTTGAAGGTAGTCTTCCACACATCAGACGGTTTGATTGGTACCTGGTGATATCCTAACTTCAAATCGATCTTGCTAAAATATTTTCCCCCCTTCAGTTGGTCCAGGTGGTCATCGATCCATTCGATTAGGTACCTATTACAGACAGTGATCTTGTTCAGTGCCCTATAGTCAGTACAGAGTCTCCAAGTCCCATCCTTCTTCTGTACCAACACAATCGGGCTCCCACACGGTGATGAAGTCAGACGGATGTGACCTTTCTATAGTAGCTCCTGAATCTGCCTCTTGATTTCATCGTTCTCAAGAACAGAGCGTCAATAGATTGGTCCATTAGGCAGCGGAGCACTTGGGGTCAGATCGATGGAGTGCTTGACCTAATAGTGTAGAAGAACCCCTACGGGGGAGGTGAAGATGTCCTCATACTCCTCCACGACCTTGTCCATATGTAGTTGTCATGCGGAGGGGCCCTGTCTAGAGGTCATGGCCATCATCTTATTCTTTCCTTGAGGGCATATCATCAGGAAAACAAATTTCCCAGTTTTGGAAATGATCTTACTGCATTGTTTTGTAGTAACCAAAGAGATGGCGGTAGGCAGTGCTACCTCCGGTATCTTGTACAACTTATTTCCCAAATTAATAATAACAACACGGGGCCTTGATTCATACACAACATGTCACTTTCACAAGTATGGTTGTCCTAATAATACATCACAGACTTCAAGCGGAGAAATGTCACACAATACCTCATCCCTGAAGGGCTTGATGTTGTATGGAAGGTGACACTGTTGGCTCAAGCAAAGATCTCATCCTTGGTGAAGCCACTTGATGGTGTACGACTGTGGATGTGCTATGGTCGGTAAGCCCAACCACTTCACGACCTCTACCGAAATGAGGTTCTTTTGGCTCTCACTGTTGACAATGAACTGTAGTGGGGATCCCTTTACCCACATCTGGGAGTGGAAGAGACGCTCCTCCTCCTCTGGATCTTCGTGGTGGCAACAGTGGCATTGGGATCCGCATCAATAATCTACTTCCCTTTGTCATTCCCCTTGTCGGGCTCTAACTCTGAGTCAGAACATGCATATGATTCTGAAACCTTTAGCTCAACCACTAGTGACTACTTCGCCCGACATTCACTTGTGTTGTGATTGGAGCTCTTATCGAACTCACACCATTTTCTTGTGTCCTTTTTCAGCTTCACGGCGCTATTATTTGCTTACAGCTTTGGTGGGTTGTCTTGGGCCACCATGCCTTGGCTTTGTCCTTCATTCTGCAGTTTGAGGGCACCTTTCCCTTGCTTCGTAACTACAAATCCAAAGTCTCGCTTCTTCTGTTTAAACTTTTTCTCGACCTTGACGGAATATTGGTATGCCGTGCCGAGCGAGGAGATGTTCAGGAATTATATTTCTTCCTGGATGTACTTTTGCAGGTAGCCATGGTATTTGAGTATCAAATGCTACTCTGAATCCTTGATGCCCAACTTTGTGTGAAGGGTGTGGAAAATATTTTGCTCGACCTTGACGGAATATTGGTATGCCGTGCCGAGCGAGGAGATGTTCAGGAATTATATTTCTTCCTGGATGTACTTGTGCAGGCAGCCATGGTATTTGAGTATCAAATGCTACTGTGAATCCTTGATACCCAACTTTGTGTGAAGGGTGTGGAAAATATTGGTAAACTCTGGCACGTCTTGGTCCCTTCCTTGCCATAGCGTGGTCCACTTTATGTATTGATCCTCATAGCTTCTGACAGGGTAGTATTACTCCTTGATGGCATCCTAGAATGAATTCAAGGTGGGTGTGGCTGAAAATAGTGAGTCGTTACTTTCATCCTTCTACTCGCAGTAGGTTTCCCACTAGTCCTTGACATGGGGGGTTGCTTTGAGAAGACCAAAAATAATCTTTTCCCGACTGGAAAAATCATGAATAGAAAAAAACCCTCTAGCAGATTTAACCATTTATTGATGGCATTTGTGTCTATCTGACCCTCGAATATGGGGATTTTAAAATTAACTTGTACCTTAAACGGTGTGGCGTTTCCAGAGTAGTTGTGGGAAGCTGATGTGTCGCCCCTAGGTAGCTGCTGAATGATCTGGGCAAAGTTGTCCATCATCATGTTTCTTTGTCACTCGAGGGCTTCTTCGAGCAAGACTTTGATAGGATATCCTGCTCCCTCATATTTCTTCTCATCCGCCATGGGAGGCCGTCATGTTTTGCGAGGCTGGTCTTGCAAAGGTTCGACCAGTTCAAGCCCTAGCTCCTTATATCCCAACCTCGTTGGGGACATGCAAAGAAAAACAGAGAAAAAGCAGACTGCTCTGATACCACTGATCTTGATTTAAACAGGAATGCAACAGATTACAAAGATAACCATAAACACAAAGATGCAGTGGAAATAATAAATCATTTCATTAATGTAAAATACTGAGATATGCTTACAAACAGAAAATGAAACTAAATAGCTAGGGCGATGGTAGTTTATCTCTGAGAAGAGATGTGGTGGCTACATGCCTTTGAACTGTGTTACAATGAGGCTTGAAGGCCTATTTATTGTTGAGAAATAATGGAAAACCCTAAATATCCAAAAACCTAACCCTAGAAGATGAAATGCCAAACTGTGGGCCCCTTTTGGGTAAATTGGTACATCAACTTCCCGGGGTCATAACTTTGGCATACGATCTCTGTTTGACGTGTACAATATCTTCTTAGAAATATCTATCCAAGAATTACAACTCTAGGAAGAGCAACATCGATCCATGGACCGATGGACCAACGTTGCTTCCAGTTTTCCCAAAAAACGTCGTTTGGGGCCTCAAAATGGCTCCGGAAGTTTAGGACCCGAAAAACTGGTAAAAATAGCAAACTATGCTACAATTAAAGAAACTGAAAAGCTGAAACAAAAAATGGTGGGGGTTCAAGTGGACTTGGCGGGTGGCCACCAATATCCACCTGGATCAAAATATCTAGATATTTATGAGTCAATTCGCTCCTTTTACCTTTAGAACTTCATTAGGATCCACTAACGATGTTCCCAAACTAACAACTAGAGTTAGTAGGGTCACTAACGCAACCTTAGGCTTATAACGAAGCTTTATAAAGCAGGTTGTTAGTCTATAGCCAACGTTAGTGTGGAAACAAGGCATGTGATATTGGTCTTTGCTTTAGCTATCATGTCTTTCCCCTCTGAGCTGATGAGGGGGTCATTTTGTTGTATTACAGTTGAAGCTCCCTCTCAAGGGAAACTCGCATGGCCTTCTGCTCATCAAAATTGAGATCTCTGCGAACCACTGTCCTCCAACTGGTAGGCAAGTACACCTGATAGTTGTGAGGTGTATCAGTGTACCCCACAAATATCCCCAACTCTGATGTCAGCTCAAGCTTCTTCCGTGCATCCTCTGTCACATGGAAATATACCAATGACCCAAAAATCCTGAAGTGACCCACATCTTGTCTCTTACTGAAGAAAGCTTCCTCTCGTGTCTTCATCCCAAGTATGTGATGCGGGCTTCTATTCTGAAAATAGACCACTGTGTTGCATGCCTCAGCCCACAAGTGAAGTGGTAGGCCTTCGTCATGCAGCATTGCCTGTGCTGCCCCTACAATAGTTCTCTTCTTCCTCTCAGCCACCCCATTCTGTTGTGGGTTATGAGGTGCCGTCAACTCTCGTTCAATTCCTTCCACTACACAGAAGTCCTTAAACTCTTGAGAGACATATTTTCCACTGTTGTCACTTCTCAAGGCCTTGATATTCTTCCCTAACTCTTTCTCGACCAAAGCTTTGAACTCACAAAACTTTGTGAAAATTTTGTCCTTCTTCTGCATGAAAAAATCCACCATTTACGAGAATAGTCATCAATGAAAATCACATAAAACCTTTGCTTTGCTATGGATTCCGTCGAGAATGGTCCACACACATCAGTATGAACTCACTCTCAGATAGCCTTTGCTCGACTGTCTCGATCATGAAAGGAAGACTTGGTGTACCTTCCCAAGGTACAACCTTTGCATGTGTCAACTTGCTCAAGTTTACCTTTGGGAAGTCTTGTAGATATCATTTGCATTATCTTCAAAGCCCCATGAAGAAAATGGCCCAACTGCCTGTGCCACAACTCGCCAACGTCTTTGCTTTGCACCAATTCTGCTTTCGTACTCAATGCTACAAAATCATCTACCTCTAGTTTATAAAGGTTCTTCACCCGAATCCCTATCCTCTTGGTCTGGCCCGTGGCCATGTGTCTTAGGAATGCCTTTCCTTTACTGAAGACAACACCGTAGCCTTTGTCCTCTAACATTGCGATCAAAACCAAGTTCTTCTTCAGTCCAGACACATACTTCACATCTGTCAAGGTGAGAGGAGCTCCATGCTCCCTTTGAAAAGCAACTATGCCCAGTATTGAAACACTATACCTTCCATTGTCACCCATATCTATGCGCATCTTGAGGTATTTCTCCTCCAAGGTGCCAAATAAACTTTTATCACCAGTCATGTGGAATGAGGCTCCACTATCAAGATACCAGACAAAACCCATCATCGATGAAACCATGCATGCGATGAGGGTAAAGTCCATTTCAAACTGAGAGGCTAATGCCTCACCTTTCGATCCTTTTGACGATCCCTTCTTGGAATTCTTTGATGGGAAATTAGTGGCATAATGTCCCATCTCATGACAATTAAAGCATCTCACTTTATACATGTTACCCTTCTTCCCTCCATGAGAAGAATTCGATTTGGAATGGGAAGCCTTCCCCTTCCCTTTCCTAGCCTTACTTGCTAAGGCCATATTTTCTTCATCATCATCCTTGGATGAAGAACCATCTTGTGTGCTCCTCCTGATCTCCTCCTGCATAAGATCCGACCACAGTCATTCCCAATCTGGTAGTTTCTCCCTTCCATTCACAGAGTCATGGTAGCTATTCCAACTCTTTGGAAGGCCAAGGAGAATGAGGCTTGCCATATCATCATCGGTAGTAGTTATTACCACATTTCCAAGCTCATCTCTATAGGTGGTGAGCTTGTTCAGATATGTGGAAATAGTATCGCCCTTCTCCATCTTGATTCTTCAAAGCTTATCCTTGAGTGCCAATTTCCTTTGGTCGCTACTATTCTGGTAGAGGTCCTTCAATATCTTCCACATTGAAAATAGAGTATCCTTCCCATGGAGACTCGAGACAATATGGTCTTGAACTCCCTCAAGGATGATTCGTCTTGCCTACGCTACACACTTCTTCCACTCAACCAACTCTTGTGCATTAGTTGAACTTGACTTTGGGATTTCTTAATCAATGAATTCCTTCAAGCCATTGTCTTCTAATATAGCCTCCATTCTATCTGTTATCACTAACAAAATTTCAAAGCCAAATGTCTGCAAATAAGCACATTATTTTTTTTTTATTAGTTTTGCAGCGCTACAGGTTTAGGTGGTTTCGTAATGCGCTACGAAATTGGGGATTTGTTCAAATCCATAGCCATTCTTCCACCGCTGTCATATCCATCAAAATCCATCAATAGTTGTCAGCCTATACACTCCATCTATCAGATCCGACCGCTTATCCTCGGGAGGCAGATACTGCTAGTCAAATTGGTCCATCAACAAATGAAGAGGAGAACAGGACACTATCAGCAGTTTCATCTGCACCTGACAGATTGTGTGCAGGTTCCAATCTAGGTGATGAAACTCGGAAGAACACAGCATTTGCTCCATACAAGGCAAGATTAGGACCACTTCAAACACATGATAACATCAACTTGCAGGAAACAAATATGGAATCATCCAGTACAAGCATTTAATCATCAAGTCTCAAGCTATTTGGCCAGATGGTTTCAGTTCAAAACTAATGAGTCAGGCCTAGATGTTAATGTTAAAGAAGCTTTCCAAGAGTTTATATCTCATAAGAATGAAATTCACTCATTAGATGGTCAAATTCCTAAGAATTCAAAGTTGGAAAAGATGAAAGGATCGTTGCATAATGTTGGTGTGAAGGCTAAAATGAAAATATTTAAATCTGAGAATGCCCCGGGGGTAACATTCAATATTCCACCATCAGACTCAGAGACTAGTACGCTCGAAGGTAGTGGTGAATCAAATGTAAATCTGCCCTGTAGGGAAATCCATACAGCACAGCAGGATTCAGATGAGTCGCTATCTGAACTGGGTAACAACATGAATTCCCTTCTAGAGAGCATCAAACCTCTGTTCCTATATCTATTTATTCGAGACATATTCCCGTGCAAAATGTTGAAGGACCAGAAAGGCTTCTATCTATGGGAAATTACCTGACTGGGATCTCTGCTCTATTATAAATGTACCATTAAATTAATGTCACGGGAGTTTCCTTTGCAGCTTCCAATTGTTTGATGACAAATTGATGCACTGGAGAGGATTCATTGTATTTGGGATTTATTCATCTCAAGACTGGCCGCCAAAAACTGTTGACTCTTGGAACTCGTAAGTTGTATTGTGTTGAGAGGATTTGTTGACACATACATCCACCGCCTCCACCGTCATCATAATAGACCCCACCATTTCATTTACCTGAAAATGGAGCTCAGAGAAGTCGACGGTTCGAATCCCCTCCGGAGGCGCAATTGCTTTTTCTTCAGAGGTCCTGTCTGGCCACTGCCAAGAGATCCAACGTTGATTTAAAAATCCAAGGATAAGGATGGGGCTTTGATGGCTTTTCAAGTAGCTTTTGATCTGTGTGAGAACGAGTATCAGGCTTTCCTTCTGAAAGTTAGAGATCAACTACCAGAGTCCAAAACTCAGTCATCAAATAACCCAAGTTATAATATTTGGCTCTGGCATAGCTGCCTTCTGTCTGAACTTTTCGATCTTCTATGTTATTCGCTCGACAACCGCCGTTACTTTCAATGTTGCAGGGAATATGAAGGTGGCAGTTGCAAATTATGGTATCATGGCTTATATTTCGCAATCCAATATCCCTCTTAAATGCAGTAGGATGTGCGATTTCCCTTTTAGGTTTCACTTTCTATGGATATGTGAGACACAAGCTATCTCAAGATGTAGGAAATCCCATCAGTGAAAGCCCACAGATGTCTGGAAAAAGGCTTGAGATTCTTCCACTTGTGACTGAGAAGATGCAGACACCAGATAAATTGGAGTTGCATATATTTGCTATTGTTCTTGTCTTCTGTCTTCAATCATCAACTCTAGAGATGTTTCAGTTAACGGGTACTTTTATCTCAAAGTTTGTATTACTTATTGCACAAGTCAGAGTGAATGCTATGGCAATCGTGCATGTTTCATCACCGGAATCAGTTGGTAAGCCTGCAATATCAAGAACAGTTCCTACCATTGCAGAGACTATAATGCGTTTTGTTCAAGAGGTTGGAGAATCCAGGCTTGAAGATAGGCAGAGATGGTTGGAAGAACGCTACTTTTGTTTTTTTTCTTTCATGCAAGTGCAGGGCATGTTCAGAATTGAACCTTTCAGATCTCTACCTGTCTTCATTTCGATGTGCAAAGCATGATTGCCAGGAGGTAATCTTGGTTAAAGCAGTTGCGAGGTTAGAGAAATTGGTTGGAACTAATTTTGTGCCATACGCTAACATATTTACACGGGACCTAGCATTTCCTGTTGATGAGCGACTGCGCCAGTCAATCAATAATGTTGCCCATCTTCTTATTTCAACAGAAAATGATAGTATGGCATATGTAAGTCCTGGACAGTGCTTGAGGTGTGGATCTATGTCTGATCTAGAAAAAATGCAGAAGGTAGAAAACCAGAGTTTGAGATACCTTAAAAGAGTTCAGGGTGAGATATGTTTAACATCATCTACTAGTAATGAGAAACAAAGGCTACTGGATGAGGCATTACAATTTCTTCAATCATCGAGATCTGTGTTGCATGCCTTCAACAAAGATATTGCCAAGGCAGATGATATTATTGCTGAGATGTTTTGTTTGACTATAGAGAGCAGATTACATTATTATCTGGTGTTTGTTTCCGACACTTTGGTGGTCTGTGCAAGTCTTATTTCAAAGCTGTGTTTTGTGATTACACAGCAGTTTCGTAGCACACTACGAAACTGCTGTAGCTGCATGTTTCAGTTTAGCCAATCAATTATGATTGACAAATCAGCGAATCTTTCTGAAAGGTGTTGTCTTCACACATGGAAAAATGGCCAGCACATCGAAGACGTGGCAGCCTATGCTATTTTGAGTGATCAAAGATAAAAGGCATGCTTCTTTGGATTCGAATATTGTGAAGCACATCAAAGACCGACAAACAGGGGCCTATGTTTCAGGGTAACAGAAAAGATGTGGCATTAAAGACAAACATGGGGCATTAAAGGTTCATCACAGCCACCGCCAGAAAGAGAGCAGATGTCAAAGAATGAAGTCCATTATATAATCCACTTGGCAGAGAACGAATCTTGATTGTAATAAATGCTATGTCCAGCATGATGTAGAATTAGGATCTTATTTGCTTTAGGATTCCAGCGTTGTCAATTAGTGGTCAACTGTAATTATTAGGTAGTTAAAAGTTAGTAGGTGTCATCATAGGTAGTTATTGAGCTCCCCTCACGCTGGAGGAGGGAGCTCGAATCAGGTAGAGTAAGCATTCTATATAGAGCTGGAAGATGAATGTAAAAAGGGTTGGATGTTTTTTGGAAAAAACAGAGTTTTTATATTGGCTTATGTAAAAGACTTGTTGCAGTAATATAATAGACTACTTTTTCTTCTCAAGATTCATACTTTGTTCAAATGATCAAGATGTATCTGGCTTTGTCTTATCTTTTGTGTTTTACAGCTCTATAGATATACAATCACTCTGAATTCACCTAGTTGCTCAGATTTCCTGTGTATATTTATGAGTTGAGGTTCATTTGTAAAATGTTTTGAGTGTTTAAACATTACATGCCTTGACTTCCATGAATGAGTAGTTGAATGGTTTACTGAAATGGTGTTTGACTCCATGAGCCCAATGGAAGAAATCTTATGTTGTCTGTCTAACCAGCATGTTTATTAAGTTCTCACTTCAAGAGTTAGCCCTCTTAGTGTTAATCACAATCAGTAGTTTGTTTTGAGAGAGCCCTCTCAGGTTAGGGAGGCTAATCCTTAGCCAAGAGTCTGGTCTGAAGTAGTTACATAAAGTCTAACTGGTAGCAGCCATCAGTACATGATTTTGTGATAACATTTTGGTGCGTCTACCGGGAGCCTGAAGATTATTCTTTCCCGAAATCATGAAGCTGAACTTCTGAAGGTAGCAGGAGCTCAGAAAGTTTTTTTTGAGGCTGCAAAACTACCTTGGCGACTCCATTGTTGAAGAATTAAAAATTCATAGGTTCATGGTGATTCCACTGGAGTTATGAAGGACCCAGAAGCTACCATTCTTAGTTCAAGGTATGCATGCATAGATTTTTGAGGAATTCATGGTTTCCCAAATCATTTTCCCAAGGATGCATATTTTCTAAGGAATGGTCCCAAATTTAATGGAGAATATTTGAGTTTAACTCTGAAGCATATCTAAGATTTCTGTCATTTTGCTGAGCTTCTTAGAGTTAAACATGAGAATGTTTGCATTATATTATTCTATGATTCACTTCAAGGGAAATGTAAACAATGGATTGAGAGTTTTCCTGCCAAATCCATTAAGTCATTTCAAGACCTTTGGCTCATGTTTCTGGAGGAATGGATAGATAGGTCAGAGGTGGTGGCAGACCTTCCCTCAGTTGAAGGTTTTAAACAATGGAATAATGATCATAGTAGAGAAGAAACAAATGAATCTTTTTCTTTGTCCTTGTCCTCATATATAAAATCCTTTGACTGCAAGGCAGAGGATAGGATGAGATTTTTGGATGAATTTGCTGAGGACCTTGAAAAAGAAATTGAAGGTTTAGAAGGACAAATTCAGGCATATAGTTTTCATAATCATGATCATTATTTTCAGCAGCTTTCTATGGCAGAACATAAGGAGAGAGTATTGTTTCCTTTCTCTTTTACACTTGAGGAAATGCACACTGCTGTTGAAGGTTAGTTTGCACAGCCGGAAAGTTACAAGAAAAATCAAGCTGACCATGTATTTTAGGATCCTGTAGCTGATTACATGGAAGAGTTTTACTCTCAAGTTTTTCAGTTTTCCTATGAAGATCAGAGACAATTTCAGTGGCAGCGGTCATCATACTATCATATTGGCTCTGAACTCCGATGCAGTCAAAGAAAACAAATATCAGATAAAACAGAGGATTGGCTACATTGGAAATTTCATATTGATTGAGCAGAAAGAAGTTGAAATTGTTAGGGTAGGTAGGTAGGTAAATGCAAAATAAGCTCAAGGTCAACTGAGCATTTTTCAGTAGAAGTAGCTTTCTTTCTCCTACAGTCATGCTGGTCAAGCAGATTTCTGTTTGTCAAATGAATAGATAAGGCACTGTACCTGCGAGTTCTTAGTGTACCACAAGGGCACACTATCCCAAGTGGAACCACTGTTATCACTGACAAAATTTCAAAGCCAAATGTCTGCAAATAAGCACATTAATTTTTTTTTTAGCAGTTTCGCAGCGCTACAGGTTTAGGTGGTTTCGTAATGCGCTACGAAATTGGGGATTTGTTCAAATCCATAGCCATTCTTCCACCGCTGTCATGTCCATCAAAATCCATCAATAGTTGTCAGCCTATACACTCCATCTATCAGATCCGACCGCTTATCCTCGGGAGGCAGATACTGCTAGTCAAATTGGTCCATCAACAAATGAAGAGGAGAACAGGACACTATCAGCAGTTTCATCTGCACCTGACAGATTGTGTGCAGGTTCCAATCTAGGTGATGAAACTCGGAAGAACACAGCATTTGCTCCATACAAGGCAAGATTAGGACCACTTCAAACACATGATAACATCAACTTGCAGGAAACAAATATGGAATCATCCAGTACAAGCATTTAATCATCAAGTCTCAAGCTATTTGGCCAGATGGTTTCAGTTCAAAACTAATGAGTCATGCCTAGATGTTAATGTTAAAGAAGCTTTCCAAGAGTTTATATCTCATAAGAATGAAAGTCACTCATTAGATGGTCAAATTCCTGAGAATTCAAAGTTGGAAAAGATGAAAGGATCGTTGCATAATGTTGGTGTGAAGGCTAAAATGAAAATAGTTAAATCTGAGAATGCCCCGGGGGTAACATTCAATATTCCACCATCAGACTCAGAGACTAGTACGCTCGAAGGTAGTGGTGAATCAAATGTAAATCTGCCCTGTAGGGAAATCCATACAGCACAGCAGGATTCGGATGAGTCGCTATCTGAACTGGGTAACAACATGAATTCCCTTCTAGAGATCATCAAACCTCTGTTCCTATATCTATTTATTCGAGACATATTCCCGTGCAAAATGTTGAAGGATCAGAAAGGCTTCTATCTATGGGAAATTACCTGACTGGGATCTCTGCTTTATTATAAATGTACCATTAAATTAATGTCACGGGAGTTTCCTTTGCAGCTTCCAATTGTTTGATGAAAAATTGATGCACTGGAGAGGATTCATTGTATTTGGGATTTATTCATCTCAAGACTGGCCGCAAAAAACTGTTGACTCTTGGAACTCGTAAGTTGTATTGTGTTGAGAGGATTTGTTGACACATACATCCACCGCCTCCACCGTCATCATAATAGACCCCACCATTTCATTTACCTGAAAATGGAGCTCAGAGAAGTCGACGGTTCGAATCCCCTCCGGAAGCGCAATTGCTTTTTCTTCAGAGGTCCTGTCTGGCCGCTGCCAAGAGATCTGACTTTGATTTAAAAATCCAAGGATAAGGATGGGGATTTGATGGCTTTTCAAGTAGCTTTTGATCTGTGTGAGAACGAGTATCAGGCTTTCCTTCTGAAAGTTAGAGATCATCTACCGGAGTCCAAAACTCAGTCATCAAATAACCCAAGTTATAATATTTGGCTCTGGCATAGCTGCCTTCTGTCTGAACTTTTCGATATTCTATGTTATTCGCTCGACAACTGCCGTTACTTTCAATGTTGCAGGGAATATGAAGGTGGCAGTTGCAAATTATGGTATCATGGCTTATATTTCGCAATCCAATATCCCTCTTAAATGCAGTAGGATGTGCGATTTCCCTTTTAGGTTGCACTTTCTATGGATATGTGAGACACAAGCTATCTCAAGATGTAGGAAAGCCCATCAGTGAAAGCCCACGGATGTCTGGAAAAAGGCTTGAGATTCTTCCACTTGTGACTGAGAAGATGCAGACACCAGATAAATTGGAGTTGCATATATTTGCTATTGTTCTTGTCTTCTGTCTTCAATCATCAACTCTAGAGATGTTTCAATTAACGGGTACTTTTATCTCAAAGTTTGTATTACTTATTGCACAAGTCAGAGTGAATGTTATGGCAATCGTGCATGTTTCATCACCGGAATTAGTTGGTAAGCCTGCAATATCAAGAACAGTTCCTACCATTGCAGAGACTATAATGCGTTCTGTTCAAGAGGTTGGAGATTCCAGGCATGAAGATAGGCAGAGATGGTTGGACGAACGCCACTTTTGTTTTTTTTCTTTCATGCAAGTGCAGGGCATGTTCAGAATTGAACCTTTCAGATCTCTACCTGTCTTCATTTCGATGTGCAAAGCATGATTGCCAGGAGGTAATCTTGGTTAAAGCAGTTGCGAGGTTAGAGAAATTGGTTGGAACTAATTTTGTGCCATACGCTAACATATTTACACGGGACCTAGCATTGCCTGTTGATGAGCGACTGCGCCAGTCAATCAATAATGTTGCCCATCTTCTTATTTCAACAGAAAATGATAGTATGACATATGTAAGTCCCGGACAGTGCTTGAGATGTGGATCTATGTCTGATCTAGAAAGAATGCAGAAGGTAGAAAACCAGAGTTTGGGATACCTTAAAAGAGTTCAGGGTGAGATATGTTTAACATCATCTACTGGTAATGAGAAACAAAGGCTACTGGATGAGGCATTACAATTTCTTCAATCATTGAGATCTGTGTTGCATGCCTTCAACAAAGATATTGCCAAGGCAGAGGATATTATTGCTGAGATGTTTTGTTTGACTATAGAGAGCAGATTACATTATTATCTGGTGTTTGTTTCCGGCACTTTGGTGGTCTGTGCAAGTCTTATTTCAAAGCTGTGTTTTGTGATTACACAGCAGTTTCGTAGCGCGCTACGAAACTGCTGTAGCTGCATGTTTCAGTTTAGCCAATCAATTATGATTGACAAATCAACGAATCTTTCTGAAAGGTGTTGTCTTCACACATGGAAAAATGGCCAGCACATGGAAGACGTGGCAGCCTATGCTATTTTGAGTGATCAAAGATAAAAGGCATGCTTCTTTGGATTCGAATATTGTGAAGCAAATCAAAGACCGACAAACAGGGGCCTATGTTTCAGGGTAACAGAAAAGATGTGGCATTAAAGACAAACATGGGGCATTAAAGGTTCATCACAGCCACCGCCAGAAAGAGAGCAGATGTCAAAGAATGAAGTCCATTATATAATCCACTTGGCAGAGAACGAATCTTGATTGTAATAAATGCTATGTCCAGCATGATGTAGAATTAGGATCTTATTTGCTTTAGGATTCCAGCGCTGTCAATTAGTGGTCAGCTGTAATTATTAGGTAGTTTAAAGTTAGTAGGTGTCATCATAGGTAATTATTGAGCTCCCCTCACGCTGGAGGAGGGAGCTCGAATCAGGTAGAGTAAGCATTCTATATAGAGCTGGAAGATGAATGTAAAAAGGGTTGGATGTTTTTTGGAAAAAAAGAGTTTTTATATTGGCTTATGTAAAAGACTTGTTGCAGTAATATAATAGACTACTTTTTCTTCTCAAGATTCATACTTTGTTCAAATGCTCAAGATGTATCTGGTTTTGTCTTATCTTTTGTGTTTTACAGCTCTATAGATATACAATCACTCTGAATTCACCTAGTTGCTCAGATTTCCTGTGTATATTTATGAGTTGAGGTTCATTTGTAAAATGTTTTGAGTGTTTAAACATTACATGCCTTGACTTCCATGAATGAGTAGTTGAATGGTTTACTGAAATGGTGTTTGACTCCATGAGCCCAATGGAAGAAATCTTATGTTGTCTGTCCAACCAGCATGTTTATTAAGTTCTCACTTCAAGAGTTAGCCCTCTTAGTGTTAATCACAATCAGTAGTTTGTTTTGAGAGAACCCTCTCAGGTTAGGGAGGCTAATCCTTAGCCAAGAGTCTGGTATGAAGTAGTTACATAAAGTCTAACTAGTAGCAGCCATTAGTACATGATTTTGTGATAACACTATCTTTCCATGCTATGTAATTTGAGCTACCTTCCAAGGCGTCCTCGAGTCTCAAGCCACAAAACGCCATTAAACAAACTTGAATTATGATATGAATACGATTGTGGAATCATCTTATTTCGAATCTCCATAGAAAAGAAAATTTGTTCGTGACGTGGAAAGCACCGAAAAGATAGCCTCTGCTCGATTGTCTCGATCATGAAAGGAAGACTTGGCGTACCTTCCCAAGGTATAACCTTTGCATGTGTCAACTTGCTCAAGTTTACCTTTGGGAAGTCCTGTAGATATCTGTTTCATTATCTTCAAAGACCCATGATGAAAATGGCCCAACCGCCTGTGCCACAAGTCACCAATGTCTTGGCTTTGCACCAATTCTGCTTTCATACTCAATGCTACACAATCATCTACCTCTATTTTATAGAGGTTCTTCACCCGAATCCCTATCCTCTTGGTTTGACCCGTGGCTACGTGTCTTAGGAATGCCTTTCCTTTACTGAAGACAACACTGTAACCTTTGTCCTCTGACATCATGACTGATACCAAGTTCTTCTTCAATCTAGGCACATACTTCACATCTTTCAAGGTGAGAGGAGCTCCATGCTCCCTCGCAAAAGCCACTGTGCCCACTCCTGAAACACTATACCTTCCGTCGTCACCCATATCTATGTGCATCTTGAGGTCTTTCTCCTCCAAGGCACTGAATAAACTTTTATCACCAGTCATGTTGAATGAGGCTCCACTGTCAAGATACCAGACACAACCCATCATCGATGACACCATGCATGTGATGAGGGTAAAGTCCATTTCAAACTGAGAGGCTAATGCCTCACCTTTCGATCCTTTTGACGATCCCTTCTTGGACTTCTTTGATGGGAAATTATTCACATACATGTTACCCTTCTTCCCTCCATGAGAAGAATTCGATTTGGAATTGGAAGCCTTCCCCTTCCCTTTCCTTGCCTTACTTGCTAAGGCCAGATTTTCAACATCATCATCCTTGGATGAAGAACCATCTCGTGCGCTCCTCCTGATCTTCTCCTGCATAAGATCCGACCACAGTCGTTCCCAATCCGATAGTTTCTCCCTTCCATTCACAGAGTCCTGGTAGCTATTCCAACTCTTTGGAAGGCCAAGGAGAGTGAGGCTCACCATATCATCATTGGTAGTAGTTATTACCACACTGCCAAGATCATCTCTGCAGGTGGTGAGCTTGTTCAGATATGTGGAAATAGTATCACCCTTCTCCATCTTGATTCTTCGAAGCTTATCCTTGAGCGCAAATTTCCTCTGGTCGCTACTGTTTGGTAGAGGTCCTTCAATGTCTTCCACATTGAAAATGGAGTATCCTTTCCATGGAGACTCGAGACAATATGGTCTTGAACTCCCTCAAGGATGATTTATCTTGCCTTCGCCACACACTTCTTCCACCCAGCCAACTCTTGTGCACTAGTTGAAGCTATCTTTGGGATTTATTGATCAATGAATTCCTTCAAGGCATCCTTGAGTCTCAAGCCACAGAACGCCATTGAGCAACCTTGAAGTATGATATGAATACGATTTGCACCTACAACCCCGAACTTCAAACTTTGAATTATCCTCTTAGTATATTGTTCACAGCTCCGATACCATGTAGAGATTTTTACAAATCTAGCTCTAATACCATGTAGAAATCTGTGTAGGTTAACCTGATAATGCAATATAAATCAAAGTAGAATACTATAACCTACTTCTACTATCAATTTGCGGAAGCTTAAAGATTGATCTGAACAATATAACCAGAAGAAGAAGAATCAATGGAACAATACACATGAAAATACTTTGGGGAAAGCCTCAGCTAAAAACCCCACTATTTGTATTATCATACAAGGTGGAAATGCATAGGAATTATACAAAGCCTTAGCTCTCACAAATAGCCAGCTCTCAGTACAATCCTTATAAATGCTCATAGGAAATCTAGGCTTCTCTCCAGCCTTCCTCTCTGCCCTCCAAGCTCCTATTTCCTTGCATTATTCCTTGTGGATGATCTTCACCTCACCAAGTGGAAAGCCTCCTCTTTCCCAGTGGATGATCTCCTCCAAAACTACGCAATCTTCAAGGATGATCCCTTGACTACATGCATGAGTTTTCTTTATAAGAAAAAACATGCAATTGATAGTACATTGTCCTTCACCTTAATCTCAACTGGGTCTTTCTCAGAATAGACATGCATGAGTTTCTGATTAGGGAATCTCGAGTTAACTGGAGTAGCACTAGTTGGATGCATGCATGCATCAACTGACTATTAACTCTCTATTAGTTCCTGAAATAGTTTGGAACTAATTTAACTGGACTTAACTCAGTAAACTGAGTTAACTAATTACAACTCAAATATAACTCAATCTTATCTCCTTAATTTAAGGGATAAATCTTGAATGACTTCAGAAAGACTTCTTACTTGAATTTCTCCAACTAATTAATTCAAAATGAATTAATTAATTATTTCCAAGTAGATGTTAAGACTAAATTCAATTTTAATTCACAATTTAATTCAAGGAAAAATTAAATCGAAATATTCTTGTTGCCATATTTCAACAGAGATTCCAAGGAAGTGTAACATCCATTGTAGACTAGTCTTGAGTATATAGGGTTTGCATGCAGCCAGATGATCAAACTAAGGAATTGGACAATTAAATTAGAGGAATTTCCTAAATAATAGGGGATAATTCGTCAAGGAACATCTAAAGGAAATAGGAACTCAAGAAGAGGACAAATCTGACTAGGTTTGGGTCAGAGGCCTTCAGTGAGCATAGAGATAGGTTGTGCACTTGCAAGGTTAGCTTAGGTGAACAAAGAAATTGTAATGCAAGAAGCATTGGGGTTTTTAGAAAATTTCTTTCCCCAGAAATAATGTGAAATTGTGAAATAATGTTTGCAAAGCAGTGGTGTAGGTTTATGTCTCGTGATTTTAATTAAAACTTCATGGGAAGTTGAAAATGAAATTTGGCAACAATGTGACCTATTTACAAGGATTAAGATGGCTCAAGAGCTCAATAGGGACTGAAATTCTCAGCAAATCTGTTTTGCTCTCATATAAACCAAATCATTTAGGATGAAAACAACCAGGTTGAAAGGAATATTATAGGTGAGCATGACTACTTAACTGACACTGAGGTGGCGAATGAAATCATTGATTGGGTTCGTGATGTTGGCCACACCTGTTGTCGTTTTAGTTAGTATATATACATGGTGGATATCTACTAGGACTTGAAGATGTTACTGAGGAAATTTTTGTTTGATTATTCTGTATATGTCATTGGGATAAACATGTGTAGCACATTGAAGCTCATTTGGGCCTCCCTCTACACATAGCTTGCCCACTAGGAAGTAGGTAAGAACCAATTATAGTAGAGGAATTGAATCTCCCCGTGAATGAATGATGGTTTTTGTTTACTTTCGTTCTACTTATTTTACACGTTGCTCTTCTAATTTTCAGTTCATAGTTGCATTATATGTCTCAAGACAAAAATGACCTAATTTTGGTTTTTGTTAAATTTCTAATGTTGAGAAAACTTTGGTTGATTATGTTATTAATTTAGTTTTTTAATAATAAACCGAGACAAACCATCAAACCATAATATATTTTATATTCAAATATTATATATATATATATATAAATATATATAATTGAAATGAGAAATAATTTTATTAACCAAAAATATTAATAATTATTTTCAAAAACCAACTCCGAAATCTTTTAAGATTTTTTCACATTTTTAATAAACATTATTAAATAATTATTTTTAAAACAATAACATTGTAAATCCACAACAAATTTTCAAACATTATTAAACAATTATATTTGAAACAATAACATTGTAAATCCACAACAAATTTTCAAACATTATTAAATAATTATATTTAAACAATAACATGGTAAATCCACAACAAATTTTCAAGATCCCATTCAAATTTAAAAACCATTCATCCAAACTCACAAGTTCTACTCAAAGTAACAGGTGCACTGATAGCGGTTCATATTCTAAGTACATCATCCGGATTCCGGCTCATCCGGGTGTGCAAAATTTTAATTTCAAGTGAAAAGCCTTGAAAGCTGGTGAAAAGGTTGTCTGGCGGTGTTGTGCGTTTCCATCGGACAACCTCCAGGCTTGGTTATCTCCATCACACACCATCCACTCTTTCGTATCCAAAGTCAGAGACATTATATTCGATCCCCGCATCCTTGGAATAATTGTGATGCTGTGCTTTCCGTCATAGGCGGCTGCTACCTCATCTGAATAAAATTGCAAGCCGTGCGAAGTCAAAAGCTCCCATTGGCCATGAGTGAGATTTGCCTGCCACAACCCCATTACAGCGGAGGAACGCCAGCACATCACGACACACAAAATAAATATTTGGCTCTTGTATACCGTAGTAGTAATAATCTGCACCCGCCGCACTGCCATGTCCATTATTCGCCGGGGCATTCGCAAATTTCTTAGTTTTACAACAAACAAATCGGTTTGTGTGTCATAAGTGGTCAGCATAGGCTGATGCGTTGAGGTGTAGAAGATGGTGTTGCCATGCACAGTGGAATGGAATGGTCGCCTGAATAATCCGTAACTGATCTCTGAACACAGCCTTACACTCCATTTGTCTGTGGCGGAGCTGTAAACAAGAGAATGTACCTGACCTGATCTCACTTCTCCCCACACCATTACTTTATAAGTTTTAGTTGCACTGTCTACAACTATGTTGATGGACATGGAAGGCGTGCAGTTGCTCCCCCATAGTTTTTTCTTCAAACACGACTGGAGCCCAAGGCGCGTGCTCACCTTTGTATCGGGCAGCAGTTGGAAGGATCTTGTCAAGCCATTAGCGGCCACCATTTTTCCTTCACTGCTTACAAAGAGCATAAGACCGTCGGCAGTTCCCTGGAGAAGCCAACATGAATTAGTCAGATCCGCCTCACACCTTGTCTGGAAAAAATATGACTTGTTAGAATTGCTGTTGAAGAGGCAAAAGTCGTAGCGATTCTGGGGACCGTCGGTGAGAGCAATCCAGGATTCCTGGTTTCTGCTGTCGTATAGTCGTTGAAAAATGTTGGACGACGAAACCATGTTGTGCCACGCAACACAAATTTGCTGGGCTCTCAAGACTTCGCAGATTGATAGGCGTGACAGAATGTCATGCAGAATCTCTTCGGGTAGACGGTCCAAGAGGCATTCCGTTGATCTATCCACGCGCCGCTTCTTGATTTGGGTATCATCGGTTTGGGATGGGACTTCTTCCGTTGGATCGTGAATTCTTGCGGTGTCGCAGCAGCTACCGTCGTGAATCTGGCTGGTGCATGATGTACTCCCCATTGCCTCTTCATCATAAATCTGAATCATCTCCACCAGGGTTTTCATCGACATTGCTCAGATTCAAAACGCAGTGTAGTGTCGGGCCCAGTGAGCAAAGAAAGCGATAGCATGCATGAATGAGCAAAGGGATCAATTTATTTATACATCTTACCCAAAGATTGAGGATCCTCCACCGAAACTAGAAATCACCAAAGCTATAACATTTCAGTCCCAGGTTGGGGATCCAGACGTTGGCATTAAAGATAAGTGGGACAGAGAATAAACCCATGGTCAATTCCACTCCCTTTCATATTTGCATTTCAGTGGATCCAGACGTTGGCATTAAATATAAGTGGGGCAGATAATAAACCCACGGTCAATTCCACTCCCTTTGATATTTGCATTTCAGTCCAGACGTGGCATTAAAGACAAGTGGGACAGAGAATAAACCCATGGTCAATTCCACTCCCTTTGATATTTGTGTTTAACGTAATTTTTTTTGTGACGATATCCATGGTTTTGGCAGTTTTATTATTATTAATTAATTATATTTAAGACCGTTCCTGATTGGCGGAATTCTGGTTCACAATCACTATTTCAGTTCGGGCACCCCATTTTCTAATATTGTTGGGTTGTTCGGTTGAGAATAACATACGTAGGATTCCCATTTTTTCAAAAGGAAGGAAATGGGTTTAGGGTTTTGTGAGTTTTATTAATTTTTTTTTCTGATTTGAAGAACTTGTGAAATTATCAAAAGTTATTATTCTCATTGGATATATACAAGTTTTTAATAGGTTGAAATTGTTTTTATGGGACTTTTTAAAATTAACAATAATAATTTACATTTATTTTAATTCTTGCTTTACCAAGTTTCGAGAGTATCAATTTTTTGGATTTGTAAATTTATTTTAAAATGAAAAGAGATTTGATCCCTCTTCATATTTGGTAGATCCAGAGTTAAAATAGATGAGTGGGGTTTAATTATTGTTGGATTGTTAGGTTGAGACTTTTTACACCAATAACATATATAGGATTCCCATTTTTGAAAAAGGAAGGAAATGGGTTTAGGGTTTTGTGAGTTTTATTAATTTCTTTTTTTCTTTTCTGTGATTTGAAGAAATTGTGAAATTATCAAAAGTTATTATTTTGATTTGATATATACAAGTTTTTAATAAGTTGAAATTGTTTTTATGAGACTTTTTAAACTTGAAAATAATAATTTACATTTATTTTAATTCTTGATTTACCAAGTCTCGAGAGTATCAATTTTTTTTATTTGTATACTTATTTTAAAATGAAAAGAGATTTGGTCCCTCTCTATATTTGATAGATCCAGAGTTAAAATAGATTAGTGGGGTTTAATTATTGATTTTAAGTTTTTTCTTTTATTAATTTTATTTTGACCTAGTCAAAATGTTAAACATTACAATATTTCTACCATACTTGAATCAAATGTTACATAGAAGTTAAGTTTACTATGAACCTCAAATATTAAAATTTCTTTTAATAAAATATGGATTAGTTGACGGGAAATCTTGGCCATTTACGGCAAGCCACATGCATCTACAAGAGCTATGCATTTATGCTAACCCTACTCTTCTTAAAACACCTTTCTGAATCACACAATAGTCTCCATGAGTAAATCATGCCATTTATGGCAGGCCGCTTGCATCTACAACAATTATGCATTTATGCTTAACCCTACACTTCTCAAAACACCTTTCTGAATAGTGGAATAGTCTCCATGAAGGCCATTTATGGCAGGCCACGTGCATTTACAAAAACTATGCATTTATGCTTAACCCTACTCTTCTTAAAACACCTTTCTAATAGCGGAATGGCCATGTATGGCAAGCCACATGCATCTACAACAGCTATGCATTTATGCTGAACCCTATTGTTCTTAAAACACCTTTCTGAATAGAACACCTTTCTGAATAGCCAACCTCTAGTGAATCAACTCTGTAAAATTGGAAGGGCAGATTTTATTAAAAGCCTAATCACCTTGAACAAACCCCAACAATACAACAGTTCAAACTTTGATTTACAACTAAAAATAGATAACACTTAAGTAGGAAACTATGAAGCTTCTACGCATATATACACATTATGCATGCATCCATTCAACGAAACAAAACATGCAAAACGGGATACGGCGAACATGTCCATAAACGTTATACCTTTATAGCTAACTATCATTATCATTTTCTACAACTAATTATGTATCTAATTATATCATCAAACTAAGATGGATCTAGGCTAGTTTAATCTGCCCCTTAAATAGGTTATACTCCACAATAATACCATTGGTGAATACCAAGGGTCATTTTATTTTTTATTATTTAATTTTTATAGGGTTATTTTTTGTTTTGATATTTTTATTTCATTTTCACAAGTTAAAATGTTTAAATGTTACATTAAGTTACACATCTCTATCGTATTTTAGTTTTATTTTTATTTTCATCTTTATTTTGACCCACTCGAAATACACATCTCTAGCATACTTGGCTGTAGACCAGCCTAATAAAAAATGAGCAATTTTATCGCCCAAAGAAGCACTCTCCAACACAATATGGAAGAGATGTTGTAATTTCCTATCTTGTTAAACATTTTGACTAAAAACAAAATGAAATTTAAAAACTCTCCAACCTAACCTAGTAACCTAGTATGGGAGGGATGTTGTAATTTTTAAAATTTTGACTCAGTCAAATTAAATCAAAACAAAATTAAATTAAAATCTAATGAGCAAAATCAAATTAAAAAAACTAATACTTATGATTATTAATAATAAATATTGATTTATTATTTCTTTAAATTTTTAATTTTTAATAGTTGAAATTTAAGCTTGTTAACTAATAAGAAATTAGTTATTATCTTAAACTTAATTTGTTGTAGTCTAACTAACAAACAAAATGTTTTTTTTAGGCACGAATCTCGAAATATAATTTCTAGCAAAATTGTGATTTTTTGTTGTTTAAAATATATTTTTGAATGCATAAATGTATTATGCACCCTAAGGTACCGCCCGAATACCCCCCTGAGGCACTTGATTTATTTATTGATAATTTTTTAATTTTAGTTATAAATGGGCATTTTCATATAATTATTGTTAATGTGTTTAATGGGTCTTTCATCTACACATATTTGCAATTATTATATATATAATTATTTTGTTGGTATTAATCATAATTGATTTTTAAAATATTATTAAATTATGATTTTGAATTTCTATTAAATTAAATATTATATAAGTGTCACTTGGGTCTATAACCTATTAAATAATTCATTTGTTGGATATGATCGTATACTTTGTATTTATATAATATATTAGTTTTTCCATGGCCTTGTTAGAGCACATCATTTCGCAATTTGTATTTATCCAATTTATTAATTTTTATGTGTTAAATTTTCTTTTTAAAAAATAATGTGACCTCTCACCTAAAATTTATATTTTATATATTATACTTATATATGTTTTAATTGATTATTAATTAAAACATATCAACCCCACACACATATATATATCTTTGCCAACACTTAAATATATTGACAAACCTTCTTACATTACATCTACCAATCTCACCTATATTGAATTGTAGGTGTTTAAGACTATTCGTGAGGGGGGGTTCTACTCTAAAGAAATTGGGTAACTATCATAATAACAATTTGACCTAGGGCACACCGTTGTCTAATACTAATGACGTTCATATGATTCCATTTTTCGTAAATGGAAGGAAATGGGTTTATGGTTTTGTTGGTTTTACTAATTAATATTTTGATTTTTTTTGGGTTAAGATTTTTTGTGATGGGAGAAATTTTGATTTAAAATAATTATGAAATTATCAATATTATTATTTGGTTTGATCTATACAAACTTTTAATAGGGTTAGATTTTCTTTATGAAACCCTTTAGAACTAATAATATTAATAAGATCTCACTTTAAAAAATTGAATGACTTGGGCTAGATTACATCATTTTATTCAGACGAGTGCAATTAACAAGATTTGACATTAAAATATTTATCAACATGTTGTGGGTTAAATCATTTTACTAATTTATAACTAATTACATTAATACAATTTTAGTTTAAAAAAGGTAAATGAGATGGGCCTAAGTTAGATCCTTTTATTCCAACCATTGCAATTAAAGGGATTTGACTATTGAAGGACATAGGGTAGTTTCAATCATTTTATTATAATTTATTTGGGTGCAATCACTAGCTCCACCACTTCCACCACTACGTATTGAAAATGACAACAAGAATTTCTAGTTTAATTTGTCCTTGAATTAAACTGTGAATTAAAATCGAACTCTATTCTCATATCAACTTGTAAATAGTTAATTAAGTTTATTAAACTTAATTAGCTTAGGAATTTTGAGTTGGAAGTCTCTTTGAGGTCATGTATATGTTCTCCCTATATTATAGGGGTCCAGGATGAGTTAAGTGTGAGTGGTAATTAGTTAAGTCAATTTATTGAGTTAAGTTCAGTTAAATTAGTTTCAAACTGTTTGAGGAATGAATAGTGAGTTAAAAGTAGTTGATGCATTAGTGCACTCAACTAGTGCTACTCTAGTTAACTGAATATTCCCTCATTAGAAACTCATGCATGTCGATTCTAAGAAAGACCCAGTTGAGACTAGAGTGCAGGGACAATGTACTATTTGTTTTAGATTTTTCTGAGTTGCACTGATAGTGCATGCAATCAGGAACTGATCCTTGAAAGGATTGTGCAGTTTTGAGTGCAACGATTTCCATTTAAGATGGGTTAATCAGTCATAGGATTTGCGCAAGGAAATAGGGACTTAGAGAGCTGTTGAATTGGCTACGTTTTGGCATAATGCTTCCTTGGGAGTTGGAGATTGATTTTACTGAGTGTTGGGATTGCTCTTCTGTGAACAAGCATTCTAATCTCATCTTGATTTTCTGATATATGAAATACTAATAGTGGGGTTTTGAGTCGTGGCTTTCCCTAGATATTTATTCTGTTATGTGTATTTGATTCTCTTCCTCTATCGATTATTCGTTTTCTCAATCTTTATGTGCTTCCGTTGTAAATAGTAGAACTAGATTCGTGTCTCTTGCTTTAGTACATTGCAAGAGCTTGTGAATCTATAAGAAAATATACATGGTATCAGAGCTGAGAACAATATATTAGAGGAGATTTCAAAGTTTTGAATTCTGGGTTACAAGTGAAAGTAAAATTTGCAATACATAATTCAGGATCGATAGATGGTGTTCCATGGGTTAAGGCTCGAGTATGCCTTGGAAGGAAACTCAAATTTTATATCCTAGAGGGACATGATGGAGGTTGTGCTCGAGGACAATGGATTGAAGGAATTTTTTGAAGAGGAAACTCCTATGCCAACAGCTACAGATGCACAAAACTTGGCCGAATGGAAGAAGTGTGTGGCGAAGACAAGGTGGATAATCCTTGAGGGAGTTTGGGACCACATTGTCTTGAGTGTCCATGGGAAGGAAACTCCTCGTGCTATGTGGAAAACATTGACTGACTTGTATTAGAATAGCAGTGATCAAAGGAAGTTGGCACTGAAGGATAAACTTAGAAAAGTCAAAAATGAAGAAAGGCGAGACGATTCCAAAATACTTGACCAAGTTCACTCAATGTCGGGATGAAATTGGAAGTGCTGGAATCATGGTTGCCGATGAAGATATGGTGAGCCTTTCTCTTCTTGAACTCCCAAAGAGTTGGCATAGTTACCAAGACTCTGTCAATGGTCGGGAGAAGCTTCCAGATTGGGAATGACTATGGTCAGATTTTATGCAGTATGAGACCAAGAGGAACACCAGGGATGGATCTTCATCAAAGACTGGTGATGAAGAGTATTTTTCCTTAGCGATTAAGGCGAGGAAGGGGAAAGGGAAAAATTCCCATTCCAAATCAGATTCTTATCATGGAGGTAAGATGAAAGACATGACTAAAGTTAAATGCTTTCATTGTCATAAGATGGGACATTTTTCTACAAATTGTCCACTCAAGAAGTCCAAGGAGAAGTCCTAAGGAGGAGTGGCAGGTGAGGCTTTTGCCTCTCATTTAGAATTGGACTTTTCCCTCATTGCATACTTGGTGTCATCAATGTTGGGAAGTGTATGGTACTTAGACAGTGGAGCTTCATTCCACATGACTGGTGATAGAGTTATTTAGTGACCAAGAGTAGAACGATCTCTAGATGCATATCGAGATGGGTGACGACGGGAAGTATAATGTTACTAGATTAAAGATTTCTTTTTAGAGGGAGCATGGGGCTCCACTCACCTTGAAGAATGTTATGTATGTACCCGGGCTAAAGAAGAACTTAGTATCAGTTTCCATTTTTGAGGATAGAGGCTATGATGTGATCTTCTCGAAAGGAAAGGCATTCCTTCAACACATAGCCATATGTCAAGTAAAGAAGATAGGGATTCAAGTTAAGAATATATATAAGATGGAGGTAAAGGTGTGTGTTGGCTTGAGTTCAAAAGCACAAAGGATGTAGGGCCGAGACGTTGGCGAGTCGTGGCACAGACGATTGGGCCACTTGCATCATGGGGCTTTGAAGATATTGCAACAGATCTCTACTGGTCTTCCCAAAGGTATGCTTGAGTCAGCGTACACCAAGTCGTCCTTTGGAGACAGAGACAGTTGAGCAAAGTCTATTCTAGAGAGAGTCGATTCAGATGTGTGTGGAACATTCTCGAAAACATCCATGGCCAAACACAGGTATTATGTTATATTTTTTCATGACTATTCTCGTAAATGCTAGATATTTTTCATCCAAAAAAGTAGAAAACTTTGATAAAGTTTTGTGAGGTCAAAGCATTGGTAGATAAAGAGTCAAGCAAGAAGGTTAAAGCTCTACGGAGTGATAATGGTCATGAGTATGTCTCCAATGAGTTGAAGAACTTCTGTGAAGTGGAAGGGATTAAACGAGAGTTGATGGCACCCCATAACCCTCAACAGAATGGGGTTGTCGAGAGCAAGAACAAAAGCATTATAGGGGTAGAAAGGGAAATTTTGCATGATCACGGCCTACCACTACACTTGTGGGTTGAGGCATGCAACACAAAAGTTTATGTTTAGAACTGTAACCCACATCAGATACTTGAGATGAAGGCACTAGAGGAGGCTTGTTTTGATAAGAGGCCAGATGTTGGTAACTTCAGGATTTTTGGGTCATCAGTATATTGCCATGTGACCAAAGATGCAAGGAAGAAGCTTCACCCGAGAACAGAGTTGGGGATATTCGTGGGGTACACTGATACACCTCACAACTATCGGGTGTACATGCCGATCAGTCTGATGATAGTGGTTTGCAGGGATATCAGATTCGATGAGGAGAAGGCCATGCGAGTCTCACTTGAGAGGGAGCTTGAGCTACATGAAAATGAGGAGCTTTTAAATCCTAAGGTTGAGGGACCTCAAATTTATGTGGAGCAACCACATGTAGAGGTTCCGAGAGTGGATACATCCACTCAGGTAGAGTCTTCCAAAAGGGAAGAAAGTGCACTATAGAGGCTGACAGATTGTTGGATGATGCACGGGAGAATATGGGAGCACCCACTTCTCAGTAGAGATAGAGGAGGTCACCTGAGAGGTACATTGGATAAATGGCACTTATGGGTGCATGTGTTGTGGCAGATCTATCTTCCTTTCAGGAAGTAGTGCAACAACCAATTTGGGTTGATGCCATGGTGGAGGAGTATGACTCCATAGTTTGAAATAGCGTTTGGGATGTGGTCTTGAGAACGAAGGACAAGTCATTAGTGAGCTCCTATTGGATTTACAAGGTAAAGAAAGATGCAGATGGTAGTGTGGAGAATCATAAGGCCATATTTATGGCTCGTGGATTTTCACAGGTAGAGGGGATTTACTATGATGAGACCTTTGCTCTTGTTGTAAGGTACTTGTCAATCAGATCTATATTGGCACTATTATCACAGATGTTTAGAAGATACATCAAATGGATGTGAAGACTACCTTCCTCAATGGCATGACTGAGGAAGAGGTGTACATAGAGCAGCTGAAAGGTTTTGAAACCTTTGATCGTGAGTTGCTTGTGTGCCAACTCAAGAGAGAATTATATGGGCTGAAGCAAGCACCTTGTGCTTAGTACACCAGGATAGATAGCTACTTCACTAGGTTTCACTTCACGAAGAGTGAAGCAGATGCGAACCTGTACCACATTGTGGTGGAAGGTAAGTTGTTGATCATTGTACTTTATGTTGATGATCTCATACTGACAAGTGATGAGAAGCTCATCAAATCTTACAAGGAGCACCTTGAAAGAGAGTTTGAGATGAAGGACATTGGGCTCATGCATTATTTTCTTGGCATGGAGGTATGGCGGGGAGATGGGGATTTGTTTATATCTCAGGGAATGTATGCCAATGAAATAATGAGGAGATTCTGCATGTAGAGCATTAAACCCATGGAGACTCCTTTAGCTAGTAACTGGAGTAAAGAGGATGCTACTTCAAGGGAAGTAGTGGAAGCTACTATTTATAGGAAGCTTTTGTGTTCACTCATGTACTTAATGAACACACGAGTGGATATGTGCTATGAAGTTAACCAGCTTAGTCAAATGATGGTTAGGCCTACCAAGCTGTATTGGAAGGCGGAAATGCATGTGTTGAGATACCTCAAAGGTACTACTCATTTTAAGTTATCATACAGAGGGACAGAGGGAGTGAAGCTTCAAGGCTTAACCAATGAAGGTTGGGCAGGGAGTCCATCTAACAGGAAGAGCAGATCAGGAGAGATATTCAGTATTCAATCAGTGACAATTTCTTGGTACAACAGGAAACAAATATCGGTTGCATTCAGTTTGGTAGAGGCAGATCACATGGCTGCAAGTCAGGCAATATGTGAGGCTATCTGGATGAGGAAGATCCTTGTTGGTTTGTTTTGTCAGAAGATGGATCCTACAGTGATTTACCGTGATAATCAGAGATGTATCAAACTCTCCAAAAATCCAGTTTTTCATGATCGGTCCAAGCATATTTATATCTGATATCATCATCTCATAGATTATGTGTTGAGGTGGATGATGTTGTTAGATTACATTCCCACAAAGGAGAAATATGTTGACATATTGACAAAGGAATTGTCAAGATGTACATTCGAGTTTCACAGAGACAGGATTGGGGTAGCTAATAATCTGTTTCTTGTTGACAGGAAGTGTTGAAAATGGCAACAAGAAAGTCTAGTTTAATTTGTCCTTGAATTAAACTGTGAATTAAAATCGAATTCTATTCTGATAGCAACTTGTAAATAGTTAATTGAGTTTATTAAACTTAATTAGCTTAGGAATTTCAAGTTGGAAGTCTTTCTAAAGTCATGTATATGTTCTCCCCATAATATAGGGGTCCAGGATGAGTTAAGTATGAGTGGTAATTAGTTAACTTAGTTTATTGAGTTAAGTCTAGTTAAATTAGTTCAAAATTGTTTGAGGAACTAATAGTGAGTTAATAGTCAGTTGATGCATTGGTGCACTCAGCTAGTGCTACTCCAGTTAACTGAATATTCCCTCATCTGAAAATCATGCATGTCGATTTTGAGAAAGACCCAGTAGAGACTAGAGTGTAGGGACAATGTGCTATTCGTTTTAGATTTTTCTAAGTTGCACTAATAGTGCATGAAATCAAGAATTGATCCTTGAAGAGATTGCACAGTTTTGAGTGCACTAATTTTTGTTTAAGATGGGTTAATCATACATAGGAATTTCACAAGGAAATAAGGACTTAGAGAGCTGGTGAATTGGATAAGTGTTGGCCTAGTGCTTTCTTGTGAGTTGGATATTGATTTTACTGAGTGCTGGAATTGTTCTTGTGAGAACAATCATTGTAATCACATCTTGATTTTCTAATATATGCAATACAAATAGTGGGGTTTTGAGTTGTGGCTTTCCCCGGGTATTTATTGTGTTATTTGTATTTGATTCTATTCCTCTATCTATTATTGTTTTTCTCAATCTTTGTGGTCTTCCGCTGTAAAGGGTAGAAGTAAGTTCTTGTCTCTTGCTTTAGTACATTGCATGAGCTTGTGAATCTACAAGAAAATCTACACTACCTCAAGGTGACTTTCAACCTTTGGATCCAATTCCTTTAGGGTGACTGTGACCACTACCTTAAGGTGTCTTTTCACCATTGGATCCATATCGTGTAACGTGGAGAAACATATTTTAAGGGTAGTAGTGGGGGGAATATTCTTTATGTTTTCTCCAATATTTCTCCTTCCCTAATATTGGAGAAAAAGAAAAAAAAAATTCCCCTGAAGTGAAGGTGGGACGAAATATTGGAGAAAACATAAACAATATGTGGTGGGAAATATTCTATATGTTTCTCCAATATTTTACACCGCCTTGCCCTCATATAGGGTGAGGGTGAAATATTGGAGAAAACATATTGGTAAGGGTGGGGTTGAGGGTTGGGTGGGTGAAAATATTGGAGAACTCATATTTATTAATATTGGTGAGGGTGAAGGTTGGGTAGTGGAAAATATTGAATACATATATATTAAACAAATTTTCTCTGATATTCCCCCTACCCTAACCTTTATTTTAAATCTATATGTGGAATTTTTAATTACTACTTCACAAAATTATAGTAGGAATAAGAGGCTATCTATCTCTTTCCCATGATAATGAAATCAAAAGAAAGATATAATAACATAATGTTAGAAACATTATGGTAGTGATTAGGGTTTCTTCTGAACACTCAAGGTTATTGTTCCCACAAGGTTTTTGACTACATATTTGTTAGTAGAAGAAAACAATGTTGAGCACCAGTATTGCAGCAATAATGCTGCAACTCCTGGGGCTTCCTACTTTACTTTTATCAACCCGGTAGTTCGTAACAAACTTGGAAGCAACAGAGTTGTATGCACAAGTACTAGTTCTTACTACAGGCTATCACTTGGTCAGCTGGCACAAGATCACTAGGAGCTCAAGCCAACTTCTATGAATTCCAGAATAAGCTTTATATGTGATGAAAGAAAGGAAATCTCACTCTGTAGAGGCTATTCTCCTTGCAGAAAGAGAAAGAAGACTGAAATGTGAAGTAAACCTAACAAACCCTAATTTACCGACTAACCCTACTTTTGCAAAAAGAGAGGTGAAAATCTAGGAAAGGAGTGCCATTACCTACTGAGGAAGTAAATTACACCTATTCAAGCTATTTCTAGAAGGAAATAAGAAAGAAACATCTTTTTTGGATTTTTATGTATTTTATGTGAAATTGTTGTGCATGTAACTTTTTATTTGTGGATGTGGCAGTGATTAGGTGACAATGGAGGGTGACCTTGGGATTTGTAGAGGTGTAGGAAGGTGTGGAGGGGTCCTAGGAGGCCTTCAACAACCTTATGGAGACTTTCCCTGCAATCGGACTTCAAAAATTCAGCTAGAGGAAATTCTACACAAGGTGTTAGGGTCCCACCTTAACCCCCTTATTTATGTCATGGGATCACGTCATAGTCCAGAGTCAATAAAGCCCATATTAATATTTGTAAGTGGTTAACCTACAATTAATGACGGGACCACAATTAGTTGCAAATGGGCCGTAGTATTAGATAGATGGTATTAATAAAACCCACGGTATTGGCCCGTGGTATTGCATGTATGAGTCATATATAAAGGATAGAGACTCCCTGCGAGGAGCATTGTGTCTTATTTTGTAGTCGAGCTCTGCTCTATTGGAGGTTGCCCCCTCGAAGAGGCAAGTGAACATTACTCTCTGAATAATAAAATCATTGCTATTCTGTGTTCTGGGTATCTTTTCTTCGCATATTCTGTATTTGGGTATCATTTTGCAGGTTAAGAGAATAACAAGTGGTATCAAAGCACTTTCCAGGGCCGGTGGGATCTCCAATTCTTAGAAAAAAAAAATTCGGCTAGAGACGTGTTCCGGCGTCTTTAAACCATGGGATCTGTCATTGAGCGCATAAACCTGCGTATTTGGGGAGGCATGCACGTAGGAAATACAAGAGGTGGTCACGTCTGTTGGACTCCCTTGTAACCCCTGTGGGTACCCCTTCGAGTAGTAGCGCATTAGAGAGAACCGTGCACGGACTGTCTTCCACGTACCCTCTGGGTATATCGGAAGCCCCCTAGGCTCCCTTGAAACCTCGCCATATATAAATCGTCGGCTGTCTTGTGGCTACAGTACACCGAGAACAACACTCGGAGAGATTACTCGCCTGTACGATAGGGAAGTCGGGTTGTACGGCTAAGGGTATGGTCGATCCTCCTTAGTTAGAGCCCTGAAACATTGGGCCGAGTACTACTGCCAGACCCTTATGTATATTGCGATCTGTAGCACCTGACACTCCTCACGACCATAGTTTCCTTTTCTATCGGGGGATCACACATCATCTATTCCTGATCCGCGTGTGCAAAGAGGTGCAGCAGTAGTAGACATCAGTCCCGCAGGTCCATCAGATCCGCTGCAGCAGTTTTTCCGCCATTCAGATCTCTCAGAACCACCAGATTAGAGTTGTTGTGAAGGGTTCCTATACCGGGGTATACTTTTCACAGGACTTTTGGCAGCGTTGACATTTTGAGGATTTGGCGACTATAGTATTGATCAAGAAGGAGTAAAACTCTGTTAGGAGTTTTCAAAAAAAAAAAAAACGAGTCTGAGATCTTCCGGGGCGCTTATTGGTGATCTAGCCCATCAGAATCAGGACGACAAGCTGAGCAAGGTGGTACCATTCAATTTATTAGTAAAATTTTTAGGCGGTCCCAATTTTTCATCAGGTTGGTGTATGGTAGAAACTAGAGCTCAAGAGATGGCCAATGAAAGGATGGACAAACTTGAAGAAAGTGTGAACTCCATCCAAACTGAGATTCGCGGACTAAGTCTCCAGATACAACAATTTCTCCCGAAGCGCAAGGAGCCAGCCCACGAGGAGGCGTATAATGGCCATGAATACAATGAGGGTGAGTCTAGCCACTCTCCTCACGTTTGGCACACCCATCCACCACCCAGTCAGCGACCTCCCAAGTTGGATGTGCATAAATTTGATGGTTCTCACACGTCCGCATGGCTAGCACAAATGGAGCAGTATTTCAAATTGAATCATATCCCAGATGATGCAAATAAGCTTATGTTGGGGAGCATGTACTTGGACAATGAAAGGTGGCAATGGTGGGAATGGCATCAGCGTTGCAATGGACCTTTTAGGACTTGGACCCAATTTACCAAAGCTGTTCGAGATCGCTTTGAACAGGAAGACTCTTTTCTGGGTCGTCTCACTAAGCTCCGACAAACTGGTACAGTGGATGAATATATTACCGCTTTTGAAACCTTAGCCTTCCGCACTAGGGGTCTCACAGATGAGTTCTACATGGAATGTTTTATCAGTGGTCTTAAAGAAGCCATCAAAGCTCAAGTTCTACTTCACCACCCTCCCACATGGATGGAGGCTTGCCAGGTAGATCATAAGGTGGAACGTGCATTAGCAGGCCAATACAGTCGCCCAAATTTCCCCGCTAAAGGTCGTCCCCCACAGGCTCACAACACGACTCAAACACTTAAGGTCCAAAAGGTGTCACCTGTGGAAATGGCCGAAAGAAGAAAGCAAGGACTATGTTACTACTGTGATGAAAAATACTCCCCAGGTCATAAATGCAAGGAGCCCAATTTTTTTCAAATGGATGCCACTGACTACAGCTCAACAGAGGAAGATCCACCACTTGAGGAACATGAGGCGCTAGAAGAAAACAACCCAAAGGAGACTGACGAACCAGTTATTTCGCTGCATGCGTTGGCAGGGATTTATTCCCCTCAAACTCTCAAAATCCAGGGTTTTCTTAAACATCGCCCAACAGTAGTCTTGATTGATAGTGGAAGTACCCATAATTTCATCCATCAAAAAATTGCAGAAGCAGCGCATTGTTTTGTACGAGCAGTTTCTATCTTCCAAGTCCAAATTGCGCATGGGGGCACAATGAAATGTGAAGGCTGCTGTGAAAATGTCAAACATCAAATGGGGGATTATCAGTTGAAAACCCACATGTTTGCCATACACATGGGGGGTTGCGACATTGTCCTCGGCGCTAAATGGCTCCGCACTCTTGGGCCAATCAAAATAGATTTCCAGGAGTTATATATGAGTTTTAAGCAGAACAACTCCACACATACTCTCCGTGGACTCCAGGCGTGAGCCCCCTCTATCATCAGCTTGCATACGATGGAAAAATAGTTAAAAAAGGGCCATCATGGAGTAGTAGCTCAATTTAATGCCATCTAGGTAGTCGAAACCATGTCTCTGCCAATTCATCATGAGATGCAACAGATTTTAAATAACCATCAGACAGTCTTTGACAAGCCTCATGAGCTTCCACCCTCGCGAGGGTAACATGATCATAACATCACCTTGGTTCTAGGGGCCCAACCCCCAAATGTGCGGGCATACAGATATCCGTTCACCCAAAAGAATGAAATAGAAAAAATCATCAAGGAACTGTTGGAAGCAGGTGTCATTCGTCCCAGCATTAGTCCTTATTCATCCCCCGTGGTCATGGTGCTCAAGAAAGATGGGGAGTGGCGGATGTGTCCCGAATTCAGGGCCCTCAATAAGTTGACAGTCAAAGATAAATTTCCCATCCCGGTGGTTGACGATTTGCTGGACGAACTCAACGGGGCTCAATTCTTCACTAAGTTGGATCTTCGCTCAGGCTACCACCAAATTCGCATGAAGGAAGTCGACATTTCCAAGACGGCTTTCAGAACTCATGAAGGCCATTATGAGTTCCTGGTCATGCCATTTGGTCTTTGTAATGCCCCCTCTAATTTTCAGAGCCTTATGAATCACATTCTCAAACCATATCTCAGAAAATTTGTCCTTGTCTTCTTCGATGACATCCTCATCTATAGTGGCACTTGGGCTGCACATCTTCAGCATGTAGATCTACTCTTGCAACTGCTCTGCAAGCATAAATTATTTGTCAAGATGTCCAAGTGTTCGTTTGGCATGGAAGAAGTTGAGTATTTGAGCCACACTGTGGGGCGTGAAGGTGTCAAGGTGGACCCCAAAAAGATCCAGGCAATGCAAGAATGGCCTCAACCTAAGACCTTGAAGAGCTTGAGAGGATTTTTTGGTCTCACAGGCTATTATTGTAAATTTGTCCGCAACTATGGCCGCATAGCGAAACCCCTCACTCAACTCCTAAAGAAAAATTCCTTCGTCTGGAACGAGGAAGCACAACAGGCATTTACCGCTCTCAAAAACGCCATGTGTTCCACTCCAGTCTTAGCACTACCTGACTTCACCAAATCCTTTGTCATTGAATGTGATGCTTCGGGTACAGGTATTGGGGCGGTCTTAATGTAGGAAGGTCGACCGTTGGCCTTCACAAGCCAACAACTCAGTGGGAGGAATCTGGGCCAATCTACCTATGAGAAGGAAATGATGGCCATCTTACATGTAGTCGAGACTTGGCGACCTTACTTATTGGGGCGACGTTTCCAAATCTGCATAGATCATCATAGTCTTAAATATTTTTTGGAGCAACGCCTATCCTGCCCACAACAAAATAAATGGTTAGCCAAAATGGTGGGATATGATTATGAGATCATTTACAAGAAAGGGAAAGATAATAGTGTAGCAGATGCATTATCTCGCCAATTTGAGGAGGAAAGTACTCTGCTCGGAATTTCCCTCCCCATTCCAGACTGGATTGAAGAGGCTCGCAGGGAATGGTTTTCACACCCCGGGCTCTCCCAACTCATTTCTCAATTGCAGGTAGATCCTAATTCCACCAAGGGCTACTCGTGGCAGAATGATATTCTTCGCTACAAGGACAGAGTCGTAATATCACCAACATCCACCCTCAAAAGTCACATTTTGGCAGAATTGCACTCATCTCCCATTGCAGGACATTCAGGCTTTCAGAAGACGTATGCTCACACCAGAAGATCATTTTTTTGGACAGGCATGAAAAAGGACATCCTTACCTTTGTAGCAGAATGTGATGTCTGTCAACGCCACAAAGGGGAAACGTCAACACACCAGGCACATTACAACCATTGCCCATTCCAGCATCAATTTGGACGGAGGTTTCTATGGATTTCATTACAGGTCTTCTAAAGTCAGGGAACAAGTCAGTCATCATGGTGGTTGTGGACCGACTGTTGTAGTATGCTCATTTCTGCGCCCTACCCCACCCGTTTACACCAACTTTGGTTGCTCAATCTTTCATGGATCAGATCTTCAAATTGCATGGCATGCCCACTTCTATTGTGTCTGACCGCGACCCGATCTTCACCAGTAATTTTTGGCAGGAACTCTTCAGAATACAAGGCACTCAACTCAAACTCAGTACTTCATATCATCCGCAAACAGATGGTCAAACCGAAGCCGTCAACAAATGTCTAGAAACCTACCTTAGGTGTTTCACTTCAGTAAAGCAACACCTTTGGGTACAGTGGTTACCTCTGGCTGAATGGTGGTATAACACCAACTATCATGCCACCACCAAAATGACTCCCTATGAAGCAGTATATGGTCAACTTCCGCCTTCCCCTACTTCTTCTCTCAAGGGGTGCTCCAAAGTACAAGCAGTGGATCAACTCCTACAACACCGCGCAACCATGCTCGCCCATCTTAGAGAGAATCTTCATCAAGCTCAGAACCGCATGAAGCAATAGGTCGACCAGCATCGCTCAGAGCGCCAATTTCAAGAAGGGGATCAAGTCTTTTTGAGGCTGCAACCATATAAGCAAACATCACTCAAAGACAAGGGTTTTCAAAAGCTCTCTCCAAAATTCTACGGACCATACCAAGTACTTCAGCGCATTGGAGAAGTGGCTTACAAGTTGGCTTTGCCACCTACGGCAAAAATCCATCCAGTTTTCCATGTATCGTGCCTCAAGAAAGTGATTGGGAACAATTGCCGAGTTCAAACCAGTCTACCTGAATTGGACGAAGAAGGGTCAATCTGGCTTCAACCCGAACAGGTTCTAGACACACGAGACAAGCACCTGCGCGACCGCATGATTAAGGAAGTCCTCGTCAAATGGAAAGACACCTCTCCGGAAGATGCAACTTGGGAACCAACCACTATTCTTCAGCAGTTTCCGCAGCTTCAGCCTTGAGGACAAGGCTAGTCTTAAGGGGGAGGGCATGTTAGGGTCCCACCCTAACCCCCTTATTTATGTCATGGGATCACGTCATAGTCAAGAGTCAATAAAGCCCATATTAATATTTGTAAGTGGTTAACCCGCAATTAATGACGGGACCACAGTTAGTTGCAAATGGGCCATAGTATTAGATAGATGGTATTAATATAACCCACGGTATTGGCCCATGGTATTGCATGTATGAGTCATATATAAAGGATAGAGACTCCCTGCGAGGAGCATTGTGTCTTATTTTGTAGTCGAGCTCTGCTCTATTGGAGGTTGCCCCCTCGAAGAGGCAAGTGAACATTACTCTCTGAATAATAAAATCATTGCTATTCTGTGTTCTAGGTATCTTTTCTTCGCATATTCTGTATTTGGGTATCATTTTACAGGTTAAGATCATAACACAAGGCTCCAGGGGATCTATGGTAGGATCTACAAGAGGATCTACAGGAGGATTCTGAGGGCTGTTTTAGAGGTTTTAAAGATGGAAAAATGGTGGGAAAGAGTAGCTGAAGACTACAGGGATGTGCTAAGGTGTCTAAGGTTCATCAAGGAGGATTAGGAAAGAAAATTATGGTTGGATTTGTTCAAGAGTCGAGATGAAAGTTTATGAGAAAAACACAGAAAATTAGGGCAGATTTGTGAAGCGCTGTCTATGACTTGTGAAACATGTAGCAAAAGAGATGGTGATGGCTGCTTTATTGAATTATTATGAGCAGATATGTACTGCAAGAGAGCTGTAAATCAAACCCTGAAACTAAGCAAGAAAAGAACTAGCTGCACCAAAAGAAGAACTATATCTCATGTTAACCTAAATTTTAATCTAGGAAAATAAAATGGTGAACAGTGCTATATGGAAAGGAAAGTATGGAAAGAGATTTATTGCAGAAACAGAAATGAGTATGGAAAAATGGATCTGAAGCAAAGCATTAACCTCTAAATCAAACTATAACACTAGAAATTGCATGGAGGAAGCAAAACTGTGTTTTTGTGGCAGCAAGAGTGTCTTGACCTCAGCTCATGGTCCCAAAGGGAGGAAAGGAGGTCAAGGCTCTATTGATGGCCCTTTTGTATCTTTCTCCTATCACTATTTAACCTACTTCAGCAAACT
This sequence comes from Pinus tabuliformis, assembly GCA_031772625.1. NCBI lineage: Eukaryota > Viridiplantae > Streptophyta > Pinopsida > Pinales > Pinaceae > Pinus > Pinus tabuliformis. Next base: position 252,917,975 of record CM062815.1, read on the forward strand.
AAAATGGAAACAACTATGTAAATCACTGAAAAGCAACATATTTTAATAAGGAAGAGATCTATCTAACAACAACTAATTCATGAATTGTAAAAATACATATAAATACAAAACAAGAGGTGTTGGGTAGCTTGGGTTGGGCCCTAACCCAAGAGCTTCAGCCCTCTAAAAGACCTCAGTGTTGTCTCATAAAATATTTCATATCCATTATCAAAATAATAGTCACATTACATAAAACTGTTCACAAAATTAAGCTCGAAATGAGTTGAGAAAAAGTTGCAACAAAAGTGTGAAAATTTGACTAATATCCAACAACCTAATGAGGCCGTAAGCCTCTCTATTTATACCACTAGATCTCCCAATAGCTCTCCTAAAATGAAGGAGGCTTGGCTCCCAAGAGTTGAGATAGACAACAGTTATTCTTCACTTGCTCTGTTGCCCCTTTGATGCATTGATGTGGCTGCTTGTGCTCTAAGATTTCTGAGGGAGGATTCGAATCAGGGAGTCATAAATGAGGGGGAAAATCTCCTACAAATCTTCTCCCTTGTTTTCCTCGAATATTGGCTTCCAAATGCTCATTAAACCTTTGACTTTGTCTCAAAATCGACCAAAAATCCGAATAAAGCACACATTAGACTTCATGACATAATGACTAACCCAACTCACTCTCTTAGCATAAATATAATAAAAAAAATTCAATAAAATAATGAGAATGGTGGATTAAGCTGAGTTAGGAGGCAAAATGAGCCCATATAATTACCCATTCATGGGGCTCATCATCACCCCCCTACTGAATGTGTTGCTCATCCTCTGAGCAGCTAGTCCATCTCCTCATCTTAGATGGCCCTGATGGTCTGCCTAACATCCCATGCTTCTGATGTGAGATTATATTCCTTATCATGGAATCCAGCCTTTCTGTCCAGCCCCTCCCACTGTTGTCTTTCTTCTTCCTCTTTTGTGCCCTCTAGCAGTCCTAGCAGTAGCGAGGGAATCAATTTAAGGCCAATCCAATTGACCTTCAAAATTTGCATAGAGTGCTTGTACAATGGCACCCTCCTCAATGCTTCTTTCATCCTGTTTTGAGAGTAATACTCCCTGATCTGTAGGTTGTGTGGCAGTGTGTTCCACCTTCTCATACATGCATGAATGCAGTCATCTCCAAGTAATCTTTCCGTGTCCTCAAAATGTGTAATAGCCTGGGCCTGATCAGTGATGTACTTAGGGGCACTTTGAGGATCATTTGCAAGTAGCTACTGTGTGCTAATGAGAGCCATAGGGTCTGATGGCTCTGCTCTAATCATCAGGGGCTCATTTTGTTCTTTTGCCATCAACTTCTTGATTTCTATTGCCCTTTTCTCCTCATGACTCATCCATGATGCCATAGCCATCAACTGTAAGTCCCCAAACCTAGCATTGGGGTTCCATAGGTTCATATCAGTGAGGGCCATGTTATGCAAATAAAACTCTGCCAACTTTGCCTTGTCTTCTGCTGAACTGTGGTCACATAGGTCCATGAACTATCTATAATCATGAAAAGGGATGGTACCTCTCTGTGCCATAGTCTTGATCTGGAACTGTAGCCATTGGTCCTTGAGGTATACTCCATATGATTTGGCTAGTTGTCTGCACTATAGTGCCTCCATAGACCAGCTGGACATGCATGCTAATTGGGTTTCCCTTTCTTGCAGATGTTTACTTAACATTTCATTTTCTGCTTCCAAGTGAGATCTTTTGATTGCTTCTGTATGTCTTACAGTGCTTAACTCCTTACCCATCTCTCTCAACTTGTTCTCCATGTGTGCAATGTCCTCCACCCCTTTGGACTTGGTGATTTGCATCCATCTATGGCTCCTTATACTTTCTTTTTCCAGTTCAAAGAAAAGCGGGACTGCAAATTTCTGTGGAATAATTTTTCCTCCTTCAAGAAGGTTGTAATAAGAGCCTAAACTACGTTGGGGGTTAGGTTCTTATGTCTCTGCTATTTCATCCTTCCCCTTGGTCTACTCTTCCACCCTTTTCTCAAGTTTCTCAGTCTCCTGTAGCTTTGTTAGGGTCTCCTGTAGAGCAGTCTGTGCCTCCTGTAGGACTGTTTTTGAGTCCTGTAGTTTTATTCTTTTCTTCCAATTCGAATATCTAGGACTCCCTATTACATAAGTAATGGGGGTTTTGGATGGAGATTATTCCCTTTTGACACTGGGGGAATCTTCAATTATGATAGGCTCTTTTGAAGATGGTTGTGGCTTCCCTATTTTTATTCTTGTGCTTTTTCGAGCCTTGAAATACATTGATGGTTTCCTTTTCCTCTTTTGTTTGGGTTTAATTGGGGTGTTGAGGGCAACAAGAATAGCTGTTGCCTCCCTTTCTAGTGTCTCAGGAGAAAATTCTGTCTTCTTTGCCCCTGTTTCTTCTTCTTTTGTCTTTTCTGCATCTGTTAGCTTGGTTTTCTCTAGCTCTGTTTGGATTTCCTTCTCATCTTGTTTAGTTTTTGCCTTCTCTGCTTTAGTCTTTTTCTTCTCTGATTTGGTCTTTTTCAATTTTGTTTTAGTTTTTTTCTCTTCTATCCTAGGTTCCTTCTTCTCTGCTTGGGTCTTTTTCTCCTCTGTTTCAGGTTCTTCCTTCTCTGTTTTGGTGTCCTCTTCCCCTGTTTTGGTTTTCTCCTCATCTTCCCGTTTTTGCTCTTCCCCCTCACTTTCAGAAGGACTGAGGTCATATGTGAGGGCTTTTATATCATCCTCTCTTGTCATATTTATGAAGATCTCCCAGGCTATGGGGATTGTGAAGGTGTGGAGGGCTTCTTCCACCAGCAGTTTAATTATTCAATGGTGAGCCAATTGATTTAGACCTCCCGCCTTCAATTTAATGCTGGAATCTATAAGGGACTGTAGGAGAAAATAGGGAATACTATTTTTGGGGTGTGGGAGTATCCATGCCATATCTCAACTCATGCAGGAGTTTGAAATGGTAACCATAAACTATGCTATACCTCCCTTCACAGGAAATGTACTTGATGATTTGGTAACTGACCTCATCCCAAGGGTAAGGTATGCTTGTTATTCTGATGCCATTTTTTTCCTCTACAAGATGCTCATTTGGTTGGAAGAAGGTTTTCTTGGCAACTTGACCCAATGGCTTTTCATCTTTGCTCCAAAGTAGTCCAAGTGGAAGACTGATAACCCTACTGATAAAATTTGGGGTGATTTCTATGGTGAGACCTCTGAAAGTAACAGTGGCATGGGTCTTTGTGTGGGGTACCAAGGAAAGGGAAAACTCCTGAGTTACTTCTTCATCATACCCTCGAAAGTTTTTGAAAAATGGCATCCAATTGGCTCCAGTCAAAATGGATACTACCTCAGGATGTTCATGGAGCCTGACTGAATTTAAGAGTTTCTTCATCATGAATCCCCTTGTCATTATGTTTATAATATTTTTGAATACCTCAGGTGGAGAAGGAGACAAGAATTTTTGCAGAAACAGGAAACAGATTAAAAAACTGTGTGTTTTTTTTTTTTTAGAAACAGATAGAATTTTTTAATGCATTTCCTCTTCTTTTTCAGGCTTAATTCTTCCTTAAAATTGCATCACTCCTTGTATATATGAATATCCAAGGTGGATTTTTACTGAGCCTACCTTTTCAAGTTTGAATTTGAGCGAAAACCCTGTGTTTTCTTCTATAAAACTACTTACTGGCCCTCTTGTAGAAATGGTTGTAGGTTTTTCTGTAGAACCTGTTACTACTCCTGTAGAACCCGATAATGCTCTTACAGAATGATGATAAGAAGAGGAGGGCTGAAAATGACAAAGAACGGTGGTTTCGAGGCTATGGAGGTAGCATAGAGCTTGCTGCAGCCGTGGGGATGATGATAAAATGAAAACAAAGGTGGTGAATAAGTTTGAGGAGGAGTACTTATGTTTACTCGAGATATTTTTGGCAATGATGTGAGGTGACAAAAGGGGAACGTTACCATTATTTAGACTGTTGGTCCCCACTGCTGTGTCATCATGGGTCTTCATGACTTCTGCCCGAAATCACTTCCCAACATTTGCATCAGAGTTTATACAGCCGCCACTACCTGTCTTTTTCGATTTTTTTTGTGAGTTGACTAGGCACACGTGCGTGGGATCTCCAGATGAGCGCAGTCGAAGTGGATGAGGGTGGCCAGTTAACTGGCCACCTTTCTGGTTTAATCCCAACCATTTCATTCATTCATGTAGTTTTTGAATTATACAAATGCAATAGAGGAGAGGGTTAGACACTTACCTACAGGTGAAATGCTCGTGCTGTAATGCGACTAGGTTCTGTTGCTGCTGCATGCTCGGATTCCAGTGCTACATGAATGTATCCCTTATACTATATTCTTTTTTCTTCTTGATATCTGCTCCTTTGTCTTGTACAGGTTCCCTTTAGTTGAATATTTATTCAGACATCCTTTGCATTCCTGTGGCTACACCTATTTTGCTGCTGGTGCTTGATTTTAAGGGAATCAGTTGTTACAGAAAATCCTACAGGAGCTCCTGTAGCTGCTTCTCCCTATAAAATTTTTAGCTGATTCTTGTGTTGGGAGTTGTGAGGATGCCACTAAGGATCCTAATGGCAATGGAGAGGGATTTGGTAAGCTACAGGTGAGTTGTGGAGGTGATGTTCTTTTTATTTCCTTATTTTTTTTTAAAAACTGGTTTCTGTGTTTTTCTGCAGGAAGGAAAGAAATCAATGGAAATGAGGTGGTGCAGGTGTGGCATGGAGGGTTAGGATGGTGGATAGTTGTAGGATGGCCTACATGATCTCCAGGACAGTCCCCAACTCCTCAAACTTTTGTTAAATTCCATTTCGAGCTCTTTGTGATTTCTACAGGAGCCTCCTGTAGGATGAACAGTCTTTAGAAAAAAACACACAAAGAGGTGAAAAAAAGTCAGAAATGATGGAGAGGAGTATAGAGGATGTGTAATAGGATTTGTGGCATGTCCCCTTGCTTCCCGTGGTCCATCTGTAACCTGCAATGCATTTTAAAAGTCAATTTTCTCTTCCTTTTTCTCTGTTTTCTTTCTTTCTGTTTTTTTTTTTTTTGAAAAGACAACTAGGGCGCTTCCAAGTGAGGTTTTCACCCATGGATCTTATTCTCTCTCTTTTTTGTTTTTGTCATCACTGGGCCACCTAAAAAGAGGCTTTCAACCCAATGATGGGACTCAAGCGCCTCATAGAGGTTTTCACTTGAGTCATTATTTTTTCTTTTTTCTCAGTGAGTGGGTGGAGTGGAGTGTTGGGTCCCCATAATACTAGTGACTACCCCATTACTATTGTAGTTATACCCCTTATTTATATTTTTGTGCCCCTATTACCCCCATATTGTTATTTTTGTGCCCCATAGAATCCCTCTATTGTTATTTTTGTGGCTTTATATTATTATTGTTAGGTCGGCTGGATTATATTGTGACTCCTTAAGACTCCTATATATAGAAAGGAGGTTTTGTCAATTGTATCATCCAAGAATTGTTCATTTATGTAATGTAAAGGAGGTTGCCCCCTTGAAGAGGCTGAATTCTGAGGCGTTGATCTATCTTTTCTATCTTTTCTTGAGCTGGTTTCATAACATTTGGTATCAGAGCTTTGGATTCTAGGGTTTCGCTGCTCCAAACAGGTCATCATGGAATTTTCGCTATAACATTTTTTTTGTGACGTTTCAGAAGTCGCAAAAAAAACCCATTTGAGAATAAATTGCATTGAACCTTGGGTACGAATTTCAGATATTTTCGCACGAAATTTGCAGAGATATGATCTGAGGAATTTGGTATTTTTGCAGACTCCTGTATTACATTCAAAACAGGTGACCTGGGGAAAATCGTCATAACTTTCTCTCAAGGAATTAGATTGAAATTTCATAAGAAGGTACAGAAAGAGGACAGACTGTAGCTTCCTGTATATCTTTTTTAGAACCAAAGATCGAAAATTGTACACGTGGCACTTCATACAAGTTCGCTCTTCTGGAAAGGACTATAATCAGGTCATCTTGGGAGATTGTGCATAATGCTTTCTTGGAGAATCCAATTTGGATCAGACTGGTGGCATTGGAAAGAGGATACAAAGAGCTACTACAGGTCACAAATTCAGAACTAGATGATTGGAAAGTACAGAGATACATCAGAGGCAATATCAAGCTCCTACAAAGTGAAAAAAGGTGTGTAGATTTTTTTAAATTTTTGCTTAAGGTTGGTTTGAAAATTCATTTTGAAGGAATTCAAAGGGCATAGTAGAGCATTATTATCGGTAATGGATGCCCTGAGGAAAGAAAATGCAAACACCTAGTAAGGAACCTGAAAGCTCTAGCATGACTCATGAAGAAGAGGAAGAAATGCTACATGATATATCAAAATTACAAGAACAAGTGCAACAAATGTCACACTCACAAAAGTTAACAGAAGCTAAGATAAATGGTGTGGAAGCTAAGATGAATGGCATGGAAGCTAAGATGGACAATTTGAAGATAGATTTGAACACAAATTTGAAGACAGACATGGCAGATTTGAAGACAGATTTGACAAATTTTGTATAAGAAATACTTACTAATGGTGAAAAGGTAGTAAAGGAAACTCATGATGAGAACAAAAGAAATGTTAATCATGATTCCATAGATGCTAATGTTGGATCGAAGAATCACCATATTCCAAAAATCGATATGAGGATGTTTGATGGCAAGGATCCCGCCACATGGATATTACAGATGGAGCAATTCTTTGATCTCAATAATGTGCAAAACGCACAAAATGTACGTATGGCAACTGTATATTTGGAACCAAATCAGTTTGTATGGTATCAATGGCTTTGTTTTTGTAAACAATTTATCACTTGGGCAATTTTTATGGAAGAATTGATAGCACATTACGAGGATAAAAAAAGCAACACTTTTTTTAGCTAATTGATAAGTCTCAAACAAAAGGGTTCAATAATGGAGCACATTGAGGAGTTCCAAAAATTGAACATAAGGGTAAAAGATATTCCAGAGGAGCATAGGATTGATGTGTTCATAGGGTCTTTAAAGGATAATATCCAACATGATGTTCACCTTTGGGAACCTGATTCATTAGAGAAGGCATTCAGGTTAGCAAGAAAAATGGAAAGCAAAATTATGGCAATTAGGAAGCATACCACTCACAACTATAAAGACGGAAGTGTTGTTGCCCCTAGTCTTCCACAACTTACAAGGTTGACACCACAACAATTGGAAGAAAAAAGAGCAAAAGGGCTTTGTTACAATTTTGATAGAAAATACACAAAAGGTCATAAGTGTGCTGAGAAGAAATTATTCTACATAGATTGTGAAGAGGAAGAAGAAAAGGAGCAAAGAAGACGATATACTCTAGGAACAAAGCCTAGATGAAGAACAAATAAATCTGACCATATCATGTAATGCATTGGCGGGAATTACCACTCCTCAAACCATCAAGATAGAAGGACAAAACAAGAAGAAAAAGGTAATAGTGTTGATTGATTCAGGAAGCACCCACAATTTTATTCATTGTAGGGTAGCAAAAGAATTGAATTGCTTCCTATATCCAGCACCAGAGTGTCAAGTGATGATTACAAATGGAGGAACAATAAATTGCTCTGAAAAGTGCCATAATATCAAGCTATCCATGGGGGAATATGTATTGACTAGCCCAATGCTTTCCATTCTAATGGGAGGTGCTGATGTTGTACTAGGAGTCCAATGGCTACAATCCTTGGGTACAATAGCTTTTAATTTTCAAGAACTTTTCATCAAATTTTCTACGAAAGGAAAGGAAGTTGAATTAAGGGGTATTAAAGGGAAACCAGGAAAGATAATCAGCTCTAATGGCATGACAAAGCTTCTAAAAAAGGAGAAAAGAGGTGTAATCGCACAATTATGTTCGCTAGATGTGGAAACATTGGAATCATCTATTTCTCCAGATCTCCAAAAAGTCTTGGACAATCATTCCAAGGTATTTGAGACTACCAAAGGTATCCCACCTATGCGTGATCATGATCATGCTATTCATATGATTCCAGGAAGTGTTCCTCCAAACATCAGGCCGTACAGATATCCCTATGTCCAAAAAAGTGAAATTGAACGTATGGTTGCAGAAATGCTAGAGGCTGGTATAATTCAACCGAGTCAAAGTTCTTTCTCAGCTCCAGTAGTATTGGTGCACAAGAAGGATGGATCATGGCGCATGTGTCCAGATTATAGGGAGCTCAACAAGCTCACTATTAAAGATAAGTTCCCCATTCCTGTCATTGATGAATTACTGGATGAATTGCATGGATCAATTTACTTCACCAAGTTGGATCTTCGTTCGGGATATCATCAAATTAGAATGAAGATTGAAGACATTCCGAAAATGGCATTTATAACTCATGAGGGTCATTATGAATTTTTGGTCATGCTTTTTGGCCTTACCAATGCACCTTCAACATTTCAAGGTTTGATGAATTCAATTTTCAAACCATTCCTTAGAAAATTTGTGTTAGTATTTTTTGATGATATACTAATCTACAACAGGTCTTGGAAGGATCATGTTGAACATGTTGACAGGGTGCTACAACTATTGGAGGAGAAACAATTATATGCAAACAGATCCAAATGTTTCTTTGGAGTCCAGGAGGTGGAATATTTGGGTCATATTGTATCTCATGAAGGAGTTAAGGTAGACCCTAGCAAAATTAAAGCCATTAAGGAATGGAAAATCCCCACATCTATAAAGCATCTACGAGGATTTCTTGGGTTGACAAGGTATTATCGCAAGTTTGTTAAGAATTATGGGAGAATAGCAGCACCTCTAACAACATTATTGAAGAAAGATTCATTTTCATGGACTCCGGAAGCAACAAAGGCCTTTGAACATCTTAAAGAGGCAATGTGCCAAGCACCAGTCTTAGCTACACCAGACTTCACAAAAACCTTTATTGTGGAATGTGATGCTTCAAGAAATGGAACTGGTGCTGTTCTAATGCAAGATGAAAGACCCATTGCTTTTGAAAGTCGTCCAATCAAGGGAAAGTTTTTAAGCAAAGCTATTTATGAGAAGGAAATGTTGGCAATACTCCATGCACTTAAGAAATGGCAACCCTACCTAATGGGAAGACACTTCAAGGTAAAAACAGATCATGATAGCCTTAAATACTTTTTAGAACAAAGATTATCCTCTGAAGAGCAACAAAAGTGGGTCACAAAGATGTTGGGTTATGACTTTGAAATCATCTACAAAAAAGGGAAGCAAAATGTGGTGGTAGATGCACTCTCAAGAAAGGATGAGGATGTGGAAGCATTGTTGTGTGCCATTTCTATTATCCAACCAGATTGGATAAACGAAGCAAGGGAGGAATGGAAGAATGACGAAGAAGTGTGGGCACTTATTCGAAAGCTACAACAATATTCCAGTACTTCTGATACATTTAGCTGGCAAAATGATTCGTTATGGTACAAAGATAGCTTATACCTCTGTAAGAATTCCCAGCTAAAACAAAAGATGCTTATGGAATTGTACACTTCTCCCTTAGGAGGGCACTCAGGATTTTTAAAAACTTACCACATGGTTAAGAAGGAATTTTTTTGGGATGGTCTTAAATTAGATATTCAAAAGTTTGTGGCGGAATGTTTGGTTTGCCAACAAAATAAAATTGAAACAATTAAGACACTGGGTCTATTACAACCTTTATCCATTCCAAGCCAACGGTTGGAGGAGGTTTCAATGGATTTTATCACAGGTTTACCCAAGTCTGAGGGAAAGAGTGTCATCATGGTGGTAGTTGACAGACTTACCAAGTATACACACTTTTTTGCATTATCACATCCATTTAAAGCCAATACAGTTTCTACTGCATTTATGGAAACAATTCAAAAGCTACATGGAAACCCAAAGATTATTATAAGTGACAGAGATCCCATTTTCACTGGAAACTTTTGGACAGAATTATTTTCTTGTCTTGGTACTCAGTTAGCTCATAGCTCATCTTATCATCCTCAATCTGATGAGAAAACTGAGATAGTAAACAAATGTTTGGAAGGATATCTTTGTTTCTTTGTATCTGATAAATAGACACAATGGGTCAAATGGTTACCTCTGGCTGAATGGTGGTGTAACACTTCCTTCCATACAACAACAAAAATGACCCCATTTATGGCACTTTATGGATATCAAAAACCATCCATCACATCATATTTAAGAGAAAATTCTAAGGTTCAGGCAGTGGAACATCACATCGAACATCAACAACAAGTCCTCCAACTCTTAAAGGATAACCTCGTGTTGGCACAAAAGAGAATGAAACAACAGGCAGATCAACATCGCAGTGAAAGAAGTTTTGATGTAGGTGATTGGGTATTCCTACGGCTACAACCATATAAGCAAATGTCCCTAAAGCAAGCTAAGAAGGATAATAAATTATCACCAAAGTATTATGGTCCGTACAAGGTGTTGCAAAAGATTGGTACTATGGCATACAAATTGGAGCTTCCTGCAGCTTCTCGATTGCACCTAGTTTTCCATGTTTCATGTTTAAATAAGGTTATCGGCGACAAGATCCCAATTCAAACAATATTTCCAGAACTTGACGAGGAAGGAAAAATTATATTGGAATCGAAAGCAGTCATAGAAACAAGAACTCGACAGCTACGAAATTGATCAATTTCAGAGTATCTTATCAAGTGGAAGAACTTATCCACTGAAGATTCCACATGGGAGGATGAGAATTTTATGCAGAAGTATCAAGAACTACTCAACGTTGAGGGCAACACTTTTTTGAAAGAGAGGGGCACGTTGGGTCCCTATAATACTAGTTATTACCCCATTACTATTGTATTTATACCCCTTATTTATATTGTTGTGCCCCTATTACCCCCATATTGTCATTTCTGTGCCCCATAGAATCCCTCTATTGTTATTTTTGCGGCTTTATATTATTATTTTTAGGTCGGCTGGATTATATTGTGACTCCTTAATACTCCTATATATAGAAAGGAGGTTTTGTCAATTGTATCATACAATTTGTTCATTTATGTAATGTAAAGGAGGTTGCCCCCTCGAAGAGGCTGAATTCTAAGGCGTTGATCTATATTTTCTATCTTTTCTTGAGCTAGTTTCATAACATGGAGGCTGAGACCTGCTCCACTACCAACGCTATCTTGTTCAGATCTTCAATGACCTCTCGCTTGGGGAGGGGCTTCTTGTAAATTTTCAACCTATTTCCATTGACAGGCTTAGGGATGGCTTCATCATCAATGGTTCTAATAAGAATTGAATCATTGTCATTGCATTTTTCTATAGTGTAGGGTCCAATCCATCTTGTCCTCAGCTTGCCCTTGAAATATTTATACCTTGAGTCATAGAGAAGTGCCTGATCACCTTCTTGGAATTGCTTCTCCTTGATATTTTTGTCATGCCATATCTTCCTTTGAAGCTAGACTACCTCTGTGTGAAGAAGGGCCTGCAATCTTTGTTCATCCAATCCATTTAGCTGGAGTAACCTTTCCCTTTGTGCATGGCTGAGATCTAGGTCCAGTTGTGCTGCCATCCTTAGTGTATTGTATTCAAACTCTATTGACAGCAAATCCTTCTTCCCATAGACTAGTTCATAGGATGTGAACCCTGTGGTGGTCTTCCATGTGGTGTTGTAGGCCTAGGTGGCCTCAACCAATCTATCTACCCAATATTTTCTGTTGCTGCTTACTACCTTGGTCAGAATTCCTTCCAAAGCTCTGTTAGTGACTTCCACCTGCCCATTGGCTTGTGGATGGTAAGGGGTGGAAGTCTTGTGGTTGATTTTATGATGTGTGAGCAGGTCTTCAATCAAATTGGAAGTGAATTGACAGCCTTGATCTGTAACCAGTTCTCTTGGATACCCGAACTTATAGAAGATGTCCTCTCTTAAAAACTCAGCTACTTTTTCCTCCATTGTTTCTTTGATTCTTTTTTCTTTGCCCATTTTTTCAGGTAATCAGTGCACACAATGATTTATTGCCTTTGTTTTGAAGGAGGGTTGATAGGACCCACAAAGTCCATGCCCCACTTCTCAAATGGCTCAAAAGTCACTTGAGGTTGCATGGGAATCTCATCCTTTGGAGTAGGTTTCCCCATCCTTTGGCACTGATCACATTGGCTGATATATCTCTTCACATATTGATGAATAGTGGGCCAATAGTAACTTGCTTGTAGAATTTTGAAGGTAGTCCTCTTTGCTACAAAATGGCCTCCATAAGGCCCGTCATGACAGGTCAGGAAAATGTCAAAAACTTCCTCCTCCCTAACACATCTTCTCAAGATCTGATTTGAGCCAAGTTTGAAGAGATTTCCCCCAATCCAGGTGAAAGGGGCACTATTCCTCACAATATTGCTCTTCTCTTTTGAGGATAGGTGTGGTGGGAACTATGCTGAAACCAAGTAATTTGCTATATCAACAAACCATGGAGAGAGTACTGAGATAGAAAGTAGGTGTTCATCTAGAATTTGATTATCCACCATTCCTTCCTCACCTACAGGCAGATTTACTCTAGACAAAAGGTTAGCAACATCATTTTCCTTACCGGGCTTACCAACAATGGTTAAATCAAACTACTGCAATAAAAGCAACCATCTAATAATGCGAGCATTTACATTTGGTTTTTTCAATAAATACCTAATTTCAGCATGATCGGTGTGTAAAAAGGTTTGATAGCCTGTGATGTAATGTTTGAACTTATTTAAGGAATGCACTACAGCTAGGAGTTCCTTCTCGGTTACTGTGTAGTTTAACTCTGCTTTTGACAAATTTTTACTTATAAAGTATATGGCATAAGGAAATTTTTCATCAACTTTCCCTAAGGCTGCTCCTGTTGCTTTGTTCGAGGCATCTATGTGAATGTGGAAAGGTAGGGCCCAGTTTGGGCCTATCAAAAATGGGGCAGTCACAAGTTTGTTGTTCAAGGTATCTAGAGCTTCTTGACAGGTTTCAGTCCATATGAACTCGACATCTTTTCCTAGAAGGCCAAACAACGAAGAGGCTAACTTACTGAAATCTTTAATGAATCTTTTTTAATATCCCGCTGAACCTAGGAAACTTCAGACATCTCTCACCTTTTGAGAGGTGGGACCCTTTGGATGATGGAAATTTTGTTAGGGTCCACCTGCAATCCTTGTTGAGATATTGCATGACCTAGCATGGTCCCTTCAGTCATCAAGAATTCACATTTGTCCAGACTGAGGGATAGGTTCATTTCAATACACTTGTCCAAAACTTTTCCCAGGTTAGATAAAGCTTCCTGGAAGTTAGAACCATAAGGAGTAAAATCATCCATATATATTTCCACTACATCATGAACTAGTTCAAAAAATATACTCAATACCGCTCTCTAGAAAGTGGCGGGAGCATTGCACAAACCAAAAGGTACGACCCGATATGCAAAGGTACCCCAAGGACAAGTGAAGGTGGTCTTATCTTGGTCTTCCAGACTGATTTGAATCTAATTGTACTCGCTAAACCCATCTTGGAAGGAGAAAAAAATTTTCCTTGCCAGACCATCCAATACTTGATCTATGAAAGGCAAAGGAAAATGGTCCCTTTTAGTGGCCTTGTTCAGTTCCCAATAATCGACATAGATTCTCCACTTACCATTTTTATTTGGCACTAGCACCAAAGGAGAGACCCATTCACTGTCAGAGATGGGGTAGATGAATCTTGCATCCAGTAACTTTTGCAATTCTTCCTTGACAATGTCTTTAAGGGCTGGATTCATCCTCCTTTGGGGCTGCCTGACTGGTTTGCAATATTCATTAATGTAAATGTGATGAGTACAAACTAAAGGGTGCACTCCCTTCATCTCCTTATAGCTCTAGGCGAAGGAATCTAAATGTTTTCTCAATAAGCTACACAATTCCTTCTTCTAGGAGGTGGATAGGGATGAGTTGATTTTCAAGGTTCTTTCTAGACTGAACTCTATATTCTTAAAATAGAGAGAGGTCAAGTCGGCCACACAGAGATTAGCTAAGGGGTTGTCTTGGGTTTCTTTCTCTAGATCTTCTAATGGAAACATACTGGGGGGTCGATTCTGAATCAAATTTCCAATGATATCATCCTCATTTTGCGGTTCCCCCCCATGATAGTTTCTACTGCACACAATGGTGCAGAATAGACTTCATCCTCATCCTCCTCCTCCAACCAAAGAGGTAGATCATGTTCTAGTATGGGTTGCGCAGGAGGGTATAGGATTAGTTGTTTGGACATATGCCCGTTCTTGATTGTCATGTTCCCAGCTTGACAGTTGATGTAGGCATCTGCAGTAGCCAACCAGGGTCTTCCCAAGATGAGAGGATACCCAGTGAGCTTTGATTTCGGCTGGAGAACCAAGAAATTAGTAGGGTACTCCCCAAAATCAATGGAGACCATCACATCCTCCATAATCTCCTTAGGGGTCATGGTGGAGCAGTCTGCTAGTTATAGTACTGTCGTGGTCTTTCTCAAGGAGCCCTAGATTTTGAGCTTGAGCATGGTGTCCCTGGTCATCACATTAATGGCAGCTCCCAGATCAATCAAGGTATGTGGGATCATGGTGCCATTAATGTCGACATCAACTATTGGGCTTCCAAGGTCTAAATATTTCGGACAGCTTTCCTGCCCCAGCATCAGGTCGGACAGTTGTCCTATGACATTGATGGTTGGGGCATCTCTCTTACGCCTGCTTGGATGCCTGAAGAAATTCTCTTTGATCATATTATTTTATATGTGCACATCCTTTATGGCTTGGAGAAGTGGTATATTTACACATAATTGTTTCAATTCTCCCAGAAGTTCAGTTTCTTCTGGGGTGGGTTGTGTTGTCCCAGATAGTCTCTCAGGAAAGGGTGGATTTGCTTTTGGTTCACTTTCCTCTTTATCTTCCTCAACCTCTTGAGGGGGAGGCTGGCTATCTGGGAGGACCTTCCCAGATCGTAGCTTAATCTCCTGGATCTCCATAGCATAGGTTGGGCATGATGGTTCCCCACTATATACTTGCTGAGCCTATCTTTTGTTCAGGTTCGGGTTCGATTGAGTAGGCATTTAGAGTTGCCTTGGTGGAGCAGAGGCAATGGTTGTGGTTGAGCACGTGGTGGAGGCAAAAGAGCAGGAGGAGAGTTGTATTGGGGCCTCCACCCCTGATGAGATGCATTCCACTAAGGTTGTGGCTGAGTATAGGAATGGAACAAATGAGGAGCTGGTTGGGCATGATATTGAGATGGATATGACCAAGGAGGAGGTGTGCACTAGGAAGGATGAGCAAGGGGACCCCAAGAAGGTATGGAAGTGGCTTGATTGGGGTTGTAGTATGCCTAAGATGTCCATTGCATTATTTGCTGGTATGGTCTAGCCCCATGTGGTCTCCTTTGGTTCATGAAATAGAGTGGTGCAGTGGCTGCTTTGGCCCCTTGGTATAGAACTTTAAGTCCGTGTAAGGAAGGGCACTTATTTGTAGAATGATCTTCTTCATAGACTGAACAAACCTCTATAGAGTTCAATGGGCATTCATTCGTAGGATGCCTTCTAGTGCACCTAGGACAAAAAATGGCCAAAGCCCTCTCTACTTCCTCTTGTTTCATTTTGATATGCAAGGTATCCATTTGCATCGCAAGAGTCTGCAACATCTCACTCTTGAAGTCTTCCAGCATGTTTCCATGTTCACCTTTAAGGGATAAACTGGATGAGGAGGTACTAGCTATGGGTTGACTCCCCCTACCTCTCTTTCTGGTTTCCCTAGAGTGGTTTCTAGAAACAGTGTTTATGTCTTCATAAGGTAGTTGGTAGATGTCTCCCCCAACTAGTAAATGGAGGGTGTCTAGAAGGTATTCTGGAATTCATTTGAGCAGGACCAACTTCAGAGATTCATGGTCAAGTGTGCACCTAGCCCTTTTATAACTAAGTTGGAACCTTTCTTCATAATCTTCCAGGGATTCATCACTTCCCATGGTCATTCAGAAGATTTCTTCCTTGGTATCTTTTGAGCTATAGTAGTCTCAATATTTGTTATTAAAGGCTTGCTACATCTGAGCTCAAGTTGTGATGCTATTTCCAGGTAACCCCATGAACCAGTGCAATGCTACATCCTTGAGGGTAGAAGGAAACAGTTTCACCTTCTACTCATCTTCTGCATAGTCATAGGTTTGACAGATAACAACAAACTCAAAGAGGAAGGTGTCAGGATCTTCTGTAGTCAATCTATAGAAGTGAGGTAGGGCTGAAGGGCTTATGTTCTTCATTTTAGTGTCCCCATCGGTCTCTCATATGGCAAAGGTACCCTCTACTCTTTCTCCATTCCCCCTAGCATTTATGTTTTCAACCATTGTCTCAGGAGGGATTTTTTCTTCCTCTTCTTCTCCTATAGGTTCTTCAAATATCTCTGGTTGTTCCCTGAAAGGTTCTTCTAGATCATTGCCACTAAAGAAGAGAGAAGGGTGGCTTTGTGATGTGGTGGGGGTGTTGGTTAGGAATTTCCTTGAATTATCTCTGTTCCTATGAGGCATGAAAGGAAATATCTTTTTGGGTGATTTTTGTTTTTTTCCTACTTGTACCTACAAAACTGAAATTGATTGAACAAACAAATTGCAACTACTGAAATGAACTTGCTGAAAGGAAATTGCAAAATTGAAATGAAAGAAAGGAAATGACTAATCTGGAATGAAAATTACAAAATTGAAAGGAATAATCTACTTTTGTTGAAATGGATATTGAAGAATTGAAAGGGCTAATCTACTTTTGCTGAAATGGAAATTGCAGAATTGAAATGAAAGCAAGGAAATGCAGAAATTAAAAGAAACAACTACTCTACTTTTGCTGATACTTAGTAGAATGTTGCAGTAGAAAATAGAAGAAAAGTAATAATCACAAATTAATCTGATGCTTCCACAGCAACGGTGCCAAAATGTGGTGAGCAGCAGTATTGCAGTAATAATGCTGCAACTCCTGTGGCTTCCTACTTTACTTTTATCAACCCGGTAGTTCGTAAAAAACTTGGAAGCGAGATGCTGTATGCACAAGTACTAGTTCTTACTGCAAGCTGTCACTTGGTCAGCTGGCACAAGATCATTATGAGCTCAAGCCAACTTCTATGAATTCTAGAAGAAGCTTTATATGTGATGAAAGAAAGGAAAGCTTGCTCTACAGAGGCTATTCTCGTTGTAGAAAGAGAAAGAAGACTGAAATGTGAAGTAAACCTAGCAAACCCTAATTTACCGACTAACCCTACCTTTGAAGAAAGAGAGGTGAAAATCTAGGAAAGGAGTGCCATTACCTACTGAGGAAGTAAAATACACCTATTCAAGCTATTTCTAAAAGGAAATAAGAAAAAAACATATTTTTTGTATTTTTATGTGAAATTGTCGTGCATGTAACTTTATATTTGTGGATGTGGCAGCGATTAGGTGCCGATGTTAGGCAGCCTTGGGACTTGTAGAGGTGTAGGAAGGTGTAGAGGGGTCCTAGGATGCCTCCGGCAACCTTTTGGAGGCTTTCCCTACAATCGGACTTCAAAAAGTAGCCTACAGGAAATTCTATAGGAGGCTGGAGGGGATCTACGGGAGGATCTACTGGAGGACCTACAGGAGGATTCTGAGGGTTGTTTTAGAGGTTTTGAAGGTGGAAAAATGGTGGGAAAGGGTAGATTAAGACTAGA
Source organism: Pinus tabuliformis (assembly GCA_031772625.1). Lineage (NCBI taxonomy): Eukaryota > Viridiplantae > Streptophyta > Pinopsida > Pinales > Pinaceae > Pinus > Pinus tabuliformis. The sequence continues at coordinate 252,935,599 of CM062815.1, forward strand.
TGGATGTGTTAAGGTGTCTGAGGTTCATCAAGGAGGATTAGGAAAGAAAATGATGGTTGGATTTGTTCAAGAGTCGAGACGAAAATTTATGAAAAAACGCAGAAAATTAGGGAAGATTTGTGAAGGGTTGTGAATGACCTGTGAAACATGTAGCAAAGAGATGGTGATGGCTACTTTATTGAATTATTATGATTATAGATGTACTACAAGAGAGCTATAAATCAAACCCTCAAACTGAGCAAGAAAAGAACTAACTGAACTGAAAAAACAGAACTATATCTCATGTTAACCTAAATTCTAATCTAGGAAAATAAAATGGTGAACAATGCTATATGGAAAGGACAACACGGAAAATATTTATTGAAGAAACAAAAATGAGTATGGCAAAATGGATCTGAAGCAAAGCATTAACCTCTAAATCAAACTATAACACTAGAAATTGCATGGAGGAAGCAAAACTGTGTTTTTGTGGTAGCAAGAGTGTCTTGACGTCTGCTCATGGTCCCAAAAGGAGGAAAGGAGTTCAAGGCTCTGTTGATGGCCTTTTTGTATCTTTCTCCAATAACTATTTAACCTACTTCAACAAACTAAAATTGAAACAGCTATGTAAATCACCAAAAAGAAACCTATTTTACTAAGGAAGAGATCTATCTAACAACAACTAATTCATGAATTGCAACAAGACATATAAATACAAAACAAGAGGTGTTGGGCAGCTTGGGTTGGGCCCTAACCCAAGAGCTTCAGCCCTCTAAAAGAACTCAGTGCTGGCTCAAAAAATATTTCGTCTCCATTATCAAAATAATAGTCACATTACATAAAATTGTTCACAAAAGTAAGCTCGAAAGGAGCTGAGCAAAAGCTGCAACAATAGTGTGAAAATTTGACTAAAATCCAACAACCTAATGAGGCTCTAAGCCTCTCTATTTATACCACTGGATCTCCCAACAGCCCTCCTTAAATCAAGGAGGCTTGGCTCCCAAGACTTGAGATAGACAACAATTATTCTTCACTTGCTCGGTTGCCCCTTTGATGCATTGATGTGGCTGCTTGTGCTCCAAGCTTTCTGAAGGAGGATTCGACGTAGGGAGGCATAAGTGAGGGGGACACCCTCCTACAAATCCTCTCCCTTGTTTTCCTCGAATATTTGCTGCCAAATGCTCATTAAACCTTTGACTTTGTCTCAAAATTGACCAAAAATCTGCATAAAGCACACATTAGACTTCATGGGATAATGTCTAACCCAACTCACTCTATTAGCATAAATGCAATAAAAAACATGTAATAAACTAATGAGAATGGTGGATTAAGCTGAGTTAGGAGGAAAAATGAGCCCATATAATTACCCATTTATGGGGCTCATCAAACAAGAACAACAACATTGGATTATTAAGTTCTTAGGCAAGTCAACAACATCACGTTAGGGTTTCAAATCCTAAGGCCCACTTACATGGATCAGTCTTGGCTTTGAGCTTCTAGGTAAGTCAAATTGATTATCCTTTTTCTCAACAGTTCAATGGATTTTAAGGTTCTCAACTAACTTTATGGAAATTGGTCATAAATGAGCAAGTTGTAGTCCATGGATACTCTAATGCTACAAAAAATTTGTTGCTCAAAATTTGGAAGTGAAAGTGGTTGGGCACAATGGGGACAAGCCTACTAAGGAATATTCATCTTCATTTCCTTCCATAATGGTAAGTTCAAGTATATCTACATTTATGAGTGAAGTTTTTTCTCTGATCAAGTGACCTTATGGATTTTTGTTTTTTTTTTTAGCTCCCTTCCCTTGTATCTTAAGGATTACATGTTCAAATCTTCATGCTTTCTCCCTCCATTACCCTAGTATCGGAGCAGATATAATTGAAAAAATCTCATTTTCTCCTCTGTTGGGGTTGGCAGGAAAGATAAAATAATTAGATATGGTCAAGGTTGATTAGAATAAGGTGAAAGTGTTCCATATTTTTTTAAAGGCTCTAGATAGGACCTCAATCCCATTTTGGGTTTTTGTTTGTTGTTTTAACTCCATTCCTTTGTATCTTAACGATTACTGTTCAAATCTTCATGATTTCTCCCTCCATTACCCTAGGATCAGAGTAGATTGTTATAGACATATTTGGGCACTACAACGCCAATCTTATATGTCACTAAAGCAAGGGCTCTTTAACCCCTAGAAGTGTTGTTTCATACCCTAAAAGATCGTGGTCAACTGATTACATCATTCCCCAGAAGTTCCACTTGAAAAACCACATAGAACTGGCAAAAACTGGACCATATTGACTACTCCACTGTCAGGGTACAATGCATACTAACACCTACACTAGCCAGGTGGGATGCATACTGAAGAGGCCTTTTGTTGGGTGTGATGAGAGAGAATGACAAATGTCTGAGACATTTTGCTAAGTGGATGCTCATGGAATCTTCTAGAAACTTCTCCTATGACACTTGCCTCTCTGAATTTGCTCAGGGATGAGTAAGAGATCCAAGCAATCTCCAAGTGGAACCAAGAACTACAAGTTGAATGACACTAATCAAAAACCCAGAGATGACTCACACCCTTGCAAACATCTATAAATAGATCCCTCATCTGAGAGATCTAGAGGCTAGAATTTTGTAATTTGTAAGGAAGGGTTGATAGTTTGTCTTTGAGAAAGAAGTATTGAGGGCTTTGATGGTGTGAGGATGATGCTGGATCAGACAGCTGGGTTGTGATTCTCCCTTCTATTTTAATAAAGTTCTTTGAGTTTTCCTCCATACAATTGTGTACTTGTGAATCTTGTTATTTGTGAATTCCATTGTATGTTCAATGTATTTCTAATTTTCCATTGTTTATGATATTATAGATCGAGATGCTTTGATGGTGTTTTGTTGCTTTGTTTCTACAGGTATTCTCTAAGCAGGACAAGTAGGAGAGGAGTTGCAAGCTCTATCAAGGGAGAGAGAAATTAAGCAAGGAGTCAAGCGGAAGATCTGGGTTGGTCCCTTTGCTTCTCTCTTATCTATTATACATAGAGGAAATCGCAAATTGCTTTGATTGTTTGTTTCTAGGATAGCTGCCAATCCTAGTGGGACTAGCAGATCGAAAAGACACTAGTTTTCTTGGAAACAAAATGGTGAATCCACTGGGGAGAGAATAACTTTTTTGTTTTTTGTTGATCATTTGTTTTATAAGCTATAGATATAGCTTGAAGTTAGCCAGATAGCCTTTGAATTGCTCTTGCTCTGTAATTGCAAAGTATATGAATGTTGCTTCAGTAAATCTTCAATTTAGTTTATGACTTGAACATTTGACTTACAAGCATTCTAGATGCCTTGTTGGTAGCTCAACAACCTCCCAAGATCATACCCCTGTACTTTGTTCTTTACTGTCCATAATAGCTCAGCTTAACTCACTGGAATCAGCTACAAATTTGAGCCAAAACCCATCTCAGTTGGGCTCCCTGGCCCATCGCACTATCTGTAACTGGAAGCTAGTATGCATTGCACTTCTTGAGTGTAGAAGGTGCGATACATCCCTATTTCTGTGAAGCAAAAGTGCGATGACTAAGTAATCCTATTTCTCCTCCTGAAATTTAGGGTTTTTTGTCTTTGTTTTAACCTCTGTTAGTTGTTTCTACTGCTTATGAACAGTATCTCATTGTTGAAGCCTCCTTGTTTTACATAGTTTAGCCTCCATTGATTAGGATTAGTAAATGTTTTTATGTATTTGTCCATCATTTACGATCCCTTGTTGAAAATATGGTTAAATCGATCTATCATTTTGGTACAAAAGTGTCGTAACTGTCGTTTTGTGTCAAAAAAGAGAAGTGTCATTGAGTCTTCCTTCTTTGGATAGTTGATTGAACTTTTTGCCATGTATTTTATTTGATTTGTTAATGTTTGAAGTTTTGAAAGCATCTTCTATTCGAAATTGAAAAGTGTTGTATAAGTCTTCCTTTCATTTTGAAAAAGAAATTATCGAAATGTTGCTTTGAAGAAAATATTTCAGATCTATACTTAGTTTTCCTTTTTGGCATTTTTCACATTAAGGGGAACGAAAAACAAATACATGCATTTTCATTTGCATTTAGACTGTGTGTGAAAAATGATTTAGGAAAAGTGCATTTAGTGTGTGCTCTTTGCTCTTTGTTTGAAATAATCGTAATCTTCTTTCCTTAATAGCTAGGATTTTCATTGCTAAAAATAAACAACCATTGTTTATCATTTTAGATTGCATATTTAGGAATTTTACATCTACATCATGTGGTGAACCATTGAAAGGAAAAATTCTAAACAAGATCAACTCTAAAATAAATTTCAATGAACTTAACAACACTTTGGAACCTAACGCAACACATCTAGAGGTCTAAGCTAGAGACGTGTTCTTCGTAAAATCTAGTAACTATCGTTTTAATTGAAGGTTGGGTGATTCCTCCTCTTTGATATGACAACTGCTAGCATGGACTTGTGCTCCCCATACCGTCGAGTATATATTGGGAGACCACAATAGGCTTATATCCTTTGTCCATAAGAAGCCGTGTCTGCCACCCGATCGATCGCAATGCACTGAACACAACATTCGAGAAGATTTACTGTCGTACATAAGTCCTTGGTAATTTCTCTTTAATTTATCACCAAGGTGTATATTGCAGTTTTGTGATCGGTTTGGTAATCGCTCTGTCTAGATTTCCATAGTAGTCACTTTTTTTCCTTTTCGGCTCCTTAAAAGAAAAGGTCCATATGAGAACTTGTCACTTCAGGCTCATTAAAAATTGAGGGGGACTAGAATCATCTTTAGCTTTTTCTCGACTCATAAAAATTGAAAAAGAAAAGTTGTGTCAAAGCATCATTAAAATTTATTTAATTTGAAATAACATCCCTGTTCCTTAGTTGATATTAGGTTGAGATATTGGAGTCCACCAATCATGGAATCCCTCTTGAGGGGAATGCTAGTCCATTTTCTTCTTGGGGAAATATTGGTGCTCCATATATGGCCACATTGTCCCTTCCAGGAATCACAATTGGTCTACCGGTATGGCTATTCTCAACCTCTGTCGTTCAAAATACCGTGATTCCTCAGCAATCGAATCAGCAACCAGTTGATACTGAAATTGACCCTTTGCCTTCTTCTTTGTTTGTTTCTCCCTCCCCTTCTTCCTCTTCGCTTGGTGAAAATAGTGATACTAGTAACCAAGTAGCTGAGAAGAAGAAGAAAGGGAAGGAGGAGAAGAAGAAGAAGTCAATTAAGCAAGGGGGAAACCATGAATCATCTGGTGAAAATCTGCACGCTAAATGTCCCAGATTTCCTTGTGTAATTTGTAGAGGAAACCATTTTCATCGAGATTATCCTTGTCTTCCATGAGTCTTTAGAGAATGGTCTCCCCGTTCACACCGTCCGGTGTCATCAACCTCTGGTGATCATGTTGACAACACACCATCAACTAGTGAAAATGAAGTTCCTGGACAGAAAGGAAAGGTCAAAATTCCATGTGGATTATGTGAAGGGGACCATCACCTTCTCCATTGTCTTTTTTTGGATGAGGCCAAAAGAGTCTTGCGTAATCGTCCCACTTCACCACAATGACTTCCATTTGGATACAAGAAACTCTCCCCAAGTCCTTTACTAGTTGAACATCTGGCTAACATGACTCAATCATCGGTCGAAACATCTATCATTGAAAGTGAATCTTTGGAGTCCATACTGGACCAAAGTCAACAGGTCAAGATGGAAGTCGACCCATTTCTACCTTCAGATGATACCATTCCCAAAGAGAGTGAGAATGATATTGTTCAAATTCTTTTTCTTACTTCAGAGTCTGATGAACTTGGGGGAAATCCGCTCATTCCTTCACAATATGAAGAGAATCCCCCAGTTCCCGCTACTCAAGGGGTTAGTTCAACCATTTATTTGGTACCCCCTCCAAGCAATCTAGTCACTTCTTTCAATTGGAATCTACTAGTGAGATCTCGCCTTCCTTCTAATGTACCATTCTAGATCATAGTACAAGTTTACAAAATGATCATGTCTAGCACTATCATAGATGAAGGGGCTTCAATGAGTATTCTTTCCTCAAATTCTTGGAAAGCGCTTGGTTCACCATCGCTTATGCCTATTACACAAAATTTGTTAGGCTTTAACAAAGGAACCACTTGACCATTAGGGATCCTTCCTAAGTTGCTGATAACTTTGAGAAGGAAAACCATTCACTTGAACGTGATGGTATTCCAAGGACCATTAGATTACAATCTACTCCTCAGATGTGACTATGTTTATAGCATGGAAGCTATTGTTTCCACACTATTTCGAGTGATGTGTTTCCCACATGAAGGAAAAATTGTCACTGCTGACCAGCTTTCATTTCCTGGTTCAAACACAGCTTCAAGTAAAACATCTAACCTAAATGGTCCTTTTGCGTTAAGAGTGTCTCTTCAACCTTCATTCCATCCACCTAATTACTGTGAGTAATCTGGTGAATGTAACAAAGCTTAGGGGTCATGCACCCTGGTCTGCTTTGGCAGACGAACCCAACTGAAAAGATAGGTTTCCCTGTAGGTTATGTGATTGGAAGTGCCATCCCACACCATTCACTTTTTTCCACTCTGTGGACAAAGCCAAGAAAGTGTTTTTGTCTAACCGTTGACAAAAACAATCCTGATTAACTACAGTGATTCCCATATGGTTACTGGAGACTCTCCTTTTCTCGATTCCTGGTGGCATGCAAACCTTTTTATGCAAGTGAAAAATGACCAATTTCATTTTTTAGCTTTTTAGATTTTTTAGCTTTTTAGTTTTTTCAACTTCTTAGGTTAGGTGATTGGTCTGATCCACCATTCACCTTTGTCTGCACTAAAGACGAAGAAAAGGAAGTGTTTGAACCATTCCGCGGACGAAACCATCCTACCTAACCTCAGGAGTTCTTTAGCTTTATAGTTTTTCTATCTTTTTAGTTTGGTCGTTCCTAGCTTACATAAAAATAAATATGAGAAATGTTATCGTATGGTTGAAGCTCGTTAAAAAATAAACCTACCACTGAGCATATGTTCCCCCAGAGTTCAAGCTCGTTAAAAATGAACCCACCTTCAGTAAATAACCTCTGTGATTGCCATTATATCAACTTTTTGAACCTTGGTTGTGTTCCTTCCATCACCTCCATCTGTTTGGCCGATCATATGCTTCCACTTGATTGTTTACCATTTTGAGGAACAACTACGATGAGTGGTCTTGTTAGCCACCATCTTCACATCACATGTTTTGAGAAGTTCTAAGATTACCCAGAACCAGTTGCTACCCTAAACGCCACTCGTTCCTAAACAATGAGCCTCCTTTAAACTCTTTTCAGACTCGATAAATATGAAAAGATTGTCAAGCTATTGGCCTTTCCAGCTCGCTAAAATGATTGGAAGTTCCATCCCTCCTGTATATTTTAAAATTTTCAAACCTGAGGGATTATCTCATGAAAAATTTCGAGCACTTGTCTTTTTTGGCTCGCTAAAGTGATTGGAAAAGTCATCCCTTATGAATTATTTTATCCTTTTTCGAACGGATTATGCTACGAAAAAGAACTGCTGGAGTTTCCTTTTTGTCCCTTTTCAAACTCTCTAAACATGAAAAGGACTGAGTTATCCTTGTCATTAAACTCTTTAAAACAATAGTGACAAACTTGTCCACCCAGACAAGAACGAGTTTCACTGTCGCTAGGCTCGCTAAAACATAGCTACAGGTTTGCCCAAAGGGAAAATTATAGAACAAGCATATGTTATCCTCCACAAGCTCGACAAAAATAAAGAGGTACTGGTCAACAATGACTGGGGAGAAAGGGAAGAAAACTTGAAGAATTTTATTGGTCGCAGGTCACTCTTGAACATGACACTTTCACTCCATCACCATGATTGGGTCGGGTTGGGTTATTCCGTTCATCGGTCATATCACCATTGGTCCTCCATACCATCCATCTTTTGCGGTTAACGCTACCAATCCATCTCAGTGTCACTGATATGTTCAAGAGAAGTCATTTAGAGAATTCACCATCTAGTTAATTCCTCATCCACTACAATACCTTCGCCCTCCATTTTTCATGATCGCCATTCCTGAACCTTATATCCTTAGATTGTTTTCACCTCCAAAAAGTCATTTGCTTTGTCTTGTGTCATAGATGTGCGATACATTAAGGCCCTCCTATGACGGGTCAATTCTTGTTGACATCAGCTCATTATCCAAGAAGTTGACTTAGAAACACCCCTTTCAGTACTTTGAAGCTTGCATGCCTCAATGGCAAGTTTCTCACTTCCGACAATAGGTTTACATCAATGGCTTTTGACCGAAAGATTTTGCGCGGTGTTCAACATTGGATCACATATTCACACCAGGTGAATTGTACTGTAGTACCTTGAGGTTCATTATCATTATCGGTGATTCCTCTCGCGCCTGTTAATAGCTTACATTATTGGCTGGTAATCAGGCGATGTCTTTCCATGTTCGATTTCAGGACATCTTTTCATATGGATTGACTTGTACATTGGGTGAATATTGAACGAGTTTGAAGACCATGGATCTAGTTTCATCCATCTAGGCTGCGACATATTTAGAAATATAAAGACATCAAATGTACACATAAGTTGCACAGATGATCATCCAAGCTAGGGATGATGACTCTATACATAAAGAATCACCAATCTGCAATTGCAGGCAATTATCTATTCTATGTACATGAAAATGAATTTATAAAGCTGAGCATGGGAATGCCCGCCTCAGTTAGATCGTGAAAATAATATGATGATGATGTATTGTATTTTATCTTATACAGGTCACCTTCCAGTTCGAATACCTCGGATCCTCATGATAAAGCATTTCACCCGACATCAAAAGATTTACGACTTCATGCTTGAGGGGGCAACTGTTATAGAAATATTTGGGCACTTCAACCCCATTCTTATATGTAGATAAATCAAGAGCTCTTTAACCCCTAAAAGTGTTGTTTCATACTCTAAGGATCATGGTCAACTGATTACATCATTCCCTAGAAGTTCCACCTGAAAAACCACTTAGAACTGGGCAAAACTGGACCATACTGACTGCTTCACTATCAGGGTGCAATGCATACTGAATCCTACACTAGCCATGTGCGATGGATACTGAAGAGGCCTTCTGTGGGGTGCGATGAGCGAGAATCGACAAATGTCTGAGACAATTTGCTAAGTGGATGCTCATGGAATCTTCTAGAAACTTCTCCTATGACACTTGCCTCTCTGAATTCACCTAGGGATGAGTAAGAGATCCAAGCAATCTCCAAGTGGAACCAAAAAATATAAGTGGAATGACACTAATCAAAAACCCAGAGATGACTCACACCCTTGCAGACATCTATAAATAGATCCCTCATCTGACAGATCTGGAGGCTAGAATTTTGTAATTTGTAAGGAAGTGCTGATAGTTTTGATGAGCCCCCAAATTGGGTAACTTATTGGGCTCATTTTCCCTAGTTGTCCTTGTTCAATCCTCAATTTTTCATAGACTATGCATGTTTTCTTAGTATGTTTGTGTTATTTGAACGAATAAGGGTGGTCACTCTACCTAAGAGGCTAATACGTGGTTATTTCAGGATTTTTGGACAAATTTTGGAGCAAAACCAAGCAATCATGGGTCAGCTGACAGCCAAGCTTGAGGTGAGGATTCGTAGGGAGGTTTTCTCTTGCATTAAATTGCCTTCCTCGAAATATCCACCCTCAACTCTGAGCTCCACATGCCACCAAAACGAGTTTTAAAGGCAGCCAAGCAGTTTTGGGAAGAGTGACTATTTACTAGAAGTTGGGATAGCCGAGTCCTTTGAATCTAGGAGGGCTGCTAGCCCCCTCGTATTGTACAAATAGGAAGGCCTTAGCCTTTATAGTTTACTTTTGGAACTGTTGGTATTTTTGCACTATAGTGCTGCCATTTTGCTCAGCTTGTTTTCTTGTAGCTACTGTTGTACAACTTTCATATGATGATTATTTTTTAATAATGAGAAGCAACTTTACTTGGCATCAGATCTGAGTTCTTTATAGGAGCCTACAGCTCTTGGGGTTGGGCCCAACCCGAGTGCTAAGGCCTCCTTTATGTATTGTTATTTTTTCTTTATGAATTTGCAAAAACATTTCTGTTAAGTAGATTAAATTTTGATGATTAACTAGGTCACTGTTAATGGTTAGAAAGACTTTTGAATGATCAGATTTAGTTGATAGGTTGTTAACAGGAAAAAGCTTCAAGAAAAGGGCCATCAAACATCTCTGGTTTCACCTCTCCTTCAGTAGGATCGGAAGCTGGGATCACGATAACTTGGCTACCCACAAAAACACTGATTTTGCTTTGCCATGGAATCACTAGTGTTGGATTTTCATGTGTAGAAGTTGGTTACAAGTTCAGAATTTTGCTTGCTTAGTTGCATGAGTTAAAATACATGGTTTCATTGCAGGTCACACTTCTGTTCATTCTCTTTACTGGCAGCTAGCAGATTAGGTCAACGTAATTAGGTTTTTGAATTTACAAGTTTTTGTTGGATCAGTTGGAAAAACGCCTTGCAGAGCACCTGTACCACTCCTTCATCTGTTTATTCTCCATTAGCACCATCCACTCCACCCTCTACTTAGCATCCTTTCCTCTCATTTGCCATTTGCTCCCATAACCCTAGTTTTGTGTGTAACATTGCTTCAGTCTTCTTTGAACCTAATCCATCCATCTACACCTGTTCACAACTCCATCCACTGAGTCCTAGACCATCTCCAACCCTCTCCCTACTTCCACACTCACTCCTTCACCTTTCCCTCTCCATTCATCCACCAAAAACCTCATTTCTGAACATTCTGTAGAAAATTACAGACATCCTGTAGAAAATCACAGACATCCTGTAGAACCCCTTCAGACTTCCTGTAGAGGCTCACAAAACTCGGTGAAACTCTATGGAAGGGTGTTATAGACCCCTTAGGCCCTCTCTGAACCTTCTTGACTTCCTCCAAGCATTTCTTCTCACCCATCCACCTCTGCAGAAACCAAAAACAGTCAAATCATATGCATAATAACTCTGGAAACTTGTTCAAAAATAAAAAAAGATTTTTTTTCTCCAGATGTTATTGTAGAAGTAGCTTAGATGCATATATTTACCTCTCTAGAAATTAATGGCATCTCCTTCAGTAGCTTACATCCTCTTTCTTGCATCGGTAGGGTTAGTCGGTAGAATTAGGGTTTGCTAGGGTTTACGTTTCCTCTTAGCTTTCCAGTTTCTTTCTGCAAATAGATCAGCCTTCTTTAAGTTATCTTTCGTCCATCAGTTAAAAAGCTTCTTCTCAGAGCACATAGAAGTTGGCTTAAGCCCCTAGCAGACTTGTGCCAGCTGACTACGTGACAGTTGCAGTAAGAGCTAGTACTTGTGCATATAGCACCGTCACTTCCAAGTTTGTTACGAACTACCGGGTTGATAAAAGTAAAGAAGGGAGTCCCAGGAGTTGTAGCATTGTTGCTGCAATACTGGAGCTCACCACTCTTTTTGGCGCTGTTTCCGGGGAAGCGTCAGAGCATTTGTGATTTTTGCTTTTCTTCTATTTCCCTTCTCTCGCCTTCTGATAAGTAGTTTATTTCATTTCCATTCTGCAATTTCATTTCTGCAAAATTAAATTATACATTTCCTGCTTTTGTAGATTAACCTTTTAATTCTGCAAGCGTAAAATAGAATTTCAATTCTGCAAGCGTAAAATAGAATTTCAATTTTGCAAGCGTAGTCTAGTATTTCCTTCTCGCAATTTGATTTCAGCAAAATAGATTAGTCTTTTCTTGCTTTCATTTCAATTCCGCATTCTCATTTCTGCAAGATATATTTTAGTTAGTTGCAATTCTATCTATTTTAGTTTTGTAGGTACAAGCAGAGAAAAAAGCAAAACAACCAAATATCCTTTCATGCCTCGTAGGAATAGAGATAATACTGGAAAATTCCTACCCAACACCCCCACCACTTCACTGAGTCACCCTTCTCTCTTCTTTGGTGGCAGTGATCCAGAAGAACCTATAAGTGAACCTCCTGAGATATATTAAGATCCTATAACAGAAGAAGAGCAAGAGAACATTCCTTTTGAGACCGTGGCTGACAACAGAAATGGTAGAGATGATGATGAGAGAATAGAAGGTACCTTCCCCATCCGAGAGACTAATGGGGACATGAAAATGAAGAACATAAGTCCCTCAGCCTTACCTCATTTCCATGGATTGACCACTGAAGACCCTGATACCTTCCTGTTTGAGTTTTCTGTCCTTTTTCGAACCTATGACTATACAAAAGATGAGAAAAAATTGAAACTCTTTCCCTCTACCGTCAAGGATGCAGCATTACGCTGGTTCATGGGGTTACCTACAAACAGTATCACTACTTGGGCTCAGATGCAACAAGCCTTTAATAAAAAATACCGGGATTACTGTAGGTCGAAGGAAACCAAGGGAGAAATCTTTCAGATGACCATGGGAAATGATGAGTCTTTAGAGGACTACGAGGAAAGGTTCCAACTCAGCTATAAATTGGCCAGGTGCACACTTGACCCTAGATCTCTAAAGCTGGTTCTGCTCTGAGGAGTCCTTGAAGACCTTCTAGATACCCTTCACATGCTAGCCGGCGGAGATATTTACCAACTACCTTATGAGGACATAAAGATTGTGTTTAGAAACCACTCTAGGGTAGTCTGGAAAAGAGGTAGGGGGAATCCACTTTTAGCTAGTACTACCTTCTCCGAGCAGAGTTTGCTAATCAGATGGAAGACCTCAAAAGTGAGATGAGACAGACCATTGCCATGCAACTTGATACTTTCCGAATCCAACAAAAGAAAGAGGAAGCTGAGAGGGCTTTGGCCATCTTTTGTCCCAGATGTACGAGGAAGCACCCTAAGAACGAGTGTCCATTACACTCAATAGAGGTATGTTTCGTTTGTGAGGAGGACCACCCCACAAACCAATGCCCAACCTTACCCGGATTCAAAGCCATGTACCAAGGGACTGAGGCATCCACTGAACCTCTTTACTTCCTCAACCAAAGGAGACTGCATGGACCCAGACCTTACCAGTAGGGGATGCAAGGGACATCCCAAGCTTATTATAGCCCGAACCAATCTGCTCACATCCCTTCTTGGGGTCCCCCTGCTCATCCTTCCTGGTTTGCACCTCCTCCATGGTCTTATCCACCTCAATACCATACTCAACCCACTGCTCATTCGTTTCACTCACATGTCCAACCACAACCTCGCTGGAATGCACCTAAACCAGGGTGGAGGCCCCAATACAACTCTCCTCCCACCATTCTACCTCCACCACCGGCTCAGCCACAACCATTACCTCCTGCTCCTCCAAGGCAACCCCAGATGCCTGCCCAACTGAACCCGAACCCCAACAACCAACAGGCCCAACAGGTATACACTGGGGAGACAGCATGTCCTACCTATGCTGTGGAGATCCAGGAGATCAACTTATGATCCGAGAAGACCCTTCCATATCGCCAACATCCTCTCCCAGAGGGTGAGGAAGACAAACAGGAAAGTGAACCCAAATCCATTCCACACTTTCCTGAGCGACTAATAGTAACCACACAACCAAACCCGAAGGAGACTGAACTTATAGGGAAACTGAAATAGTTGTGTGTGAAAATACCCCTTCTCCAGACCATCAAAGATGTACTGATATACAACAAATTGATTAAGGAGAAGTGCTTCAGGCACCCAGGCAGGAGAAAGAGAGATGCCTCGACTATCAATGTCATAGGACAACTGTCTGATCTAATGTTGGGGCAAGTAATCTGTCCAAAGTATTTGGACCCTGGGAGTCCTGTAATTGATGGACCATTATCCCCCATACCTTGATTGATGTATGGGCTGCCATTAATGTGATGACCAGGGACACCATGCTTAAACTCAACCTTCAGAGTTCCTTAAGGAAGACCTCGACAGTCCTGCAGTTGGTAGACCGCTCCACCGTGACTCCCGAAGGGATTGTGGAGGATGTCTTGGTCTCTGTTGACTCTTGGGAGTATCCTGTGGACTTCTTGGTCCTTCAACCAAAGGCAAAGCTTACTGGATACCCCCTCATTTTTGGAAGGCCTTGGTTAGCCTCTGCGGATGCTTACATCAGTTGTCGAGCTGGAAACATGACCATCAAGAATGGTCCTATGTCCAAGCAGCTAGTCCTATGCCTTCCTGCCCAACCTCTACTAGAACATGATTTACCACTCTGGTTGGAAGAAGGAGATGAGGATGAGGTCTACTCTACACCATTGTGCATAGTAGAAACCACTAGGGGAGGTCCTCAAACTGAGGATGATCTAATTGAGACTTTGATTCAAATTCCTCCTCCCAGTGCACTATCCTTAGAGGAATTGGTGGAAGATGCCCAGGCCAACACCTTAGTAGACCTCTGTGTGATTGATCCACCCTCTCCCAGAGTTAAGAATGTGGAGTTTGGTCCCGAAAGGACCTTAAAAATCAGCTCCTCCCTATCTTCTTCCCAGGACAAGGAGCTGTGTAGCTTACTAAACAATCATCTAGATGCTTTCGCTTGGAACTATAAAGAGATGAAAGGAGTCCATCCTTCGGTTTGAACCCATCAAATCTACATCAAAGAAGATTGTAAACTAGTCAGGCAGCCTCAGAGGAGAATGAATCCAGCCCTTAAAGACATTATCAAAGAAGAATTGCAAAAATTATTGGATGCAGGATTCATCTACCCTATCTCCGATAGTGAGTGGGTTTTGCCTATAGTGCTTGTGCCCAAGAAGAACGAGAAGTGGAGAATCTGTGTAGATTGCCGAGAAATTAACAAAGCCACCAAGAAATACCATTTCCCTTTGCCTTTCATAGATCAAGTATTGGATGGACTAGCAGGGAAGAAGTTCTTCTCTTTCCTAGATGGGTTCAGCGGGTATAACCAGATCCAAAGCAGCCCAGAAGACCAAGATAAAACCACCTTCACCTATCCTTGGGGTACCTTTGCCTACCGAGTCCTTCCCTTTGGGCTATGAAACGCTCCTGCCACTTTCCATAGATTAGTATTGAGCATCTTTTATGAGTTGGTCCATGATTTGGTAGAAATCTATATGGATGACTTTACTCCTTATGGGTACAAATTCCAAGAAGCATTGACTAATATGGGAAAATTTCTAACCAAGTGCATTGAGATGAACCTGTCCCTCAGTTCTGAAAAATGTGAATTCCTAATGACTAAAGGGACTGTGCTAGGTCATACCATTTCTCGGCAAGGATTACAGGTGGATCCTAATAAAATTGCTATCATCCAAAAGGTCCCACCTCCTCAAAAGGTAAGAGATGTTCAGAGTTTCATAGGCTTAGCAGGATATTATCGAAGATTCATCAAAGACTTCAGTAAGCTAGCCTCGCCATTGTTTGGCCTCTTAGGGAAAGATGTTCAGTTTAAATTGACTGACAACTGTCAAGGGGCACTGGATGAGTTGAAAGAAAAGTTGGTGTCCGCCCTGATCTTGAGAGGTCCAAACTCGGCCCTACCTTTCCACATCCACATTGATGCCTCGAACAAAGCCATAGGGGTAGCTTTAGGACAAATTGAGGAGAAACTCCCATATTCCATATACTTCGTCAGCAAAAAACTGTCCAAGGAAGAAATGAACTATACTATAACCGAGAAAGGGTTCCTGGCCATAGTCCATTCCCTAAACAAGCTCAGACACTACATCACCGGTTATCAAACATTTGTACACATTGATCATATTGCGATTAGATACTTAATGAATAAGCCTGATGTCAATGCTCGTATTATTAGATGGTTACTTTTGTTACATCAATTTGATTTGACAATTATCGACAAGCTAGGTAAGGAAAATGTTGTTGCTGACTTCTTGTCTAGATTGGAATTGCCTGCAGGTGAAGAAGGAACAATGGATGACCAGATGCCAGATGAACATCTATTTAATATCTTAGCACTCTCTCCATGGTTTGCTGATATAGCAAATTACTTGGTCTCAACACACTTCCCTCCGCATCTGTCCTCAAAAGAGAAGAGCAGAATCGTAAGGAAGAGCACCCCGTTCAATTGGATCGGGGGCAACCTATTTAAGCTTGGCCCAGATTAGATCTTGAGACGTGTTAGGGAGGAGGAAGTCTTTGACATCCTCCTAACCTGTCATGATGGACCTTGTGGAGGCCACTTTGCAGCCAAAAGGATTGCCTTCAAAATTCTACAGGCAAGCTACTATTGGCCTACTCTTCATCAAGATGTCAGAAGATACATCAGCCAGTGTGACCGATGTCAGAGGATGGGGAAGCCGACTCCAAGAGATGAAATTCATCTCCAACCTCAAGTTAACTTTGGGCAATTTGAGAAGTGGGGCATGGATTTTGTGGGTCCTATCAACCCTCCTTCAAAGCAACGGTCTTACATCATTGTGTGCACCAACTATCTGACCAAGTGGGCAGAAACGAAAGCAATCAAAGCAGCAACAGAGGAAAAGGTGGCTGAGTTTCTAAGGGAAAATATCTTCTACAAGTTTGGCTACCCAAGAGAGTTAGTCACAGATCAAGGAAGCCAGTTCACCTCCAACCTGATTGAAGACTTGCTTTTGCATCACAAGATCAAGCACAAGACTTCCACCCCTATCATCCTCAAGCAAATGGGCAGGTGGAAGTCACTAATCGAGCATTGGAAGGGATTTTGACTAAGGTTGTGAGCAGCAGCAGAAAGGATTGGGTAGATCACCTGGTTGAGGCTACTTGGGCCTACAACACCACATGGAAGAATACAACCGGTTTCAAACCTTACGAGCTGGTCTACGGGAAGAAAGCTTTGCTGTCCATAGAGTTCGAATACAATACATTAAGGGTGGCAACTCAGCTGGACCTAGATCGCAGCCATGCTTAACGTGAAAGATTATTGCAGCTGAATGGATTATATGAACAAAGAATTTAGGCCCTCCTCCACTTAGAGGTAGTTCAACTCCAGAGGAAGATATGGCATGACCGACACCTTAATGAAAAGCAATTCCAGCCGGGAGATTGGTCGCTGCTGTATGACTCAAGATACAAGGATTTCAAAGGGAAGTTGAGGAAAAGATGGTTAGGAACATATACAGTGGAGAAATGTAACGACAATGGTTCAGTCCTTATCAGGACCATTGATGAAGAGGCCATCCCCATGCTTGTCAATGGGCATTGATTGAAAATCTACAAGAAACCCCTTTCAAGGCAGGAGTTCATTGTAACTGTGGAAAAGACAGTGTTGGCAATAGAGTAGGGTTCTACCTCTGTTTCAGCCACACCTTGATCATCAAAAAAGAAAAAAAGGAAGAAAAAGATCCTTGGACGAAAACCTCTCTGAGGCAGCCAGGGCAGGAAGTGAGGGTGAAAACCTCATGGAGGCGCCCCAGCAATCTCTCAGAAAATAAAGAAATGGAATAAAAAAGATCCTTGGGTGAAAACCTCTTTGAGGCGCCCGGGGCAGATAGTGGGGGTGAAAACCTCATAGAGGCGCCCCTGCTGTCTCTCAAAAAACAAAAATTAAGAAAAAGAAGAAAAACAGGTATGATCTTTGAAATTATTACAGGTTGCAGGGATATAATGCAGATAAAGAGGGTCACACAAATCAAGGACAGTGGTCCATTCCAAGCTACCAGGCATCCTCACTGACACTCCCTCCAGGGCCACACACTTTTTCTAGGATTTGGACACATTCAGGTCAAGATTCAACCTCCTACAGGAAGTTTTAGGGCTTTCTACAGGAAGTTCTGCATTTCTACAGGAAACATCCTGTAGAACCTTTGGGCAGGCCAAAATCCATTCTGGAGAAGGATTTAAAGCTTGGAGTTTGTTGGTGAGGCCTGTAGCCACCTTTGTTTCCCATCCATCACCTATTTCATCTCTTTCCACCGCCATTACCACAATTTGGTCCCGTATCCCTACACAGCCATGCAAAAAGTCCTGTTTGCTTCAGAGTGATTTTTTTTTCCTAAGGGACAGATCAAGCGTTCAAAAGCTCGCACACTCTACCTGTCGAAAGCTTCAATAGGACCCTTCATCTGTGACTATAGCCTTGCCCATTTTAGCATGCAGCCCAGGAGGAGAAGCAGATACAGGATGTTCTACAAGAATCCTGTAGCAGCTGATCCGCCTGGAATACACACTATGGAGTCAAGAGCAGTTGAAATCAACACAGGAGGCATGCAACCAGCTCCGCATAAATGTAAACACCTCCTCAACAGCTGAGAAAAGATGGGGCCATGCATGCAACGTTCACCACCAGAGGGTTGGGTCCTGAAAGCCTTGCATCTAGCATCAACCAATGAACGAAGGAATTCCAACACCTGTGCACGAATCAGCAGTGAGCAAAGCCATCGTTTCATGTCCAGAAACCTGCGAAACATGTCCACGGCCACACAGGTAAGTGCCTAACCTTATTTCGTCAAATTGCATAAGATATACTATGAACACTGCATATCTATGAATGGTGCGGATTGAACGAATGTAATGGCCATTCAACTGGCCACCCACAGCCAGTAGAATTGCCTCGTGGGATCCGAACGAGGATGGTTGCGCTCGATTACGCCAGAAAGATGTGGAGCCGACATGTGGGAAGTGTCCAGTCAGGGGAAAACAAAAGATTTGTAGTGAAATCGGTGGACTGACAGGGATGAAGGCGGGTAATGGCGGAGATAGATATTGGCGGTTAGAGACACATCGAGGAATGATGGCCATGACGTTGTCTAACGGCTCGGTCTGGACACCTCACCCCCGCACCATGAATTGCTCCGTATTTCAAAATCATTTGGCCAGAGAACTCACATTAACCACTATCATTTACGCCTACAACCAGTTTTTCAGTAACGTGAGCGTCCTCCTCCTCCGCAGTTCGTTAGCCCGAGTTTCTCGGCCCGGTTCAAACTCTTCTCACATCCTAGACTTGCTCAGTAGCGCCGTGATGTCCTCTAGAAGCAGCAAAAGCTCTCTACAGGAAGGAGCTCTATAGGAAGCATAGCGTAAGCTCCCGGAGTAGAGAAACCCGTGTCTGTTGCGTCGGAATTGGAATTTTGAAGAGAGGTAGGTTTGAACATGCCATCCCCATGCTTAATTTTCAAAAGGTGGTGAACTAGCTTGTTTGAAGTGGGGAAAATTAAAACTAGTCTGTCTGTGGGTCAAGAATGGTGGTTTGCTTATATGATACACAGAATTTCTTTCAAATGGTGCTGCGTCATATTCACCTCCATGGTTCCTGTTAACAAACTCTCCCCATTATAATGATAAACCGCTGTAAGGCTCACCTGTGCGCATATAATTTTTTTTTTTGTGACTACTATATGGTTGGTGTGAAAATTAGCTCTGCACTCTATCTGTGAGAGCTTAATTCCTTTTGAAAAGTCGAGTTTTGGGCGGCAGCAGTAGTATAACCAGAGAATTGGTGAAAGGGGAGAGACAATGTTGTAGATCTAACCCAGAAATACTAGAACATAACCCAAGAAATAACAAGATAGAAATAGATATAAATGCTTCTTTATTATCAAAACCCTTATGGTAGGGCAACACCGTACATTCACTCCTTAAGGAAGGAGAACACTCCACAAGCCATATGCCTGTTCATACAATAATTCTTCACTTCATCTTCATATGTGGAGTCTCTAGCCTTTATGTAGGCCTCATACATACAATACCATGCATCATTACCATGGTTTCCTCATACCATCAACTAATACCATGGGCCCATTACATTATTATTAACTACTTGTGGTCCCTTACATGACATGGGTTAACCACCTTATTTATTACTATGGCCCATCCCATTATTACATTCTTACCTTGGGTACCTCCCTTGGTACCCCATATTATCCCCCCTAGGTGTATAACAACAAAAAATGGAGAAAACCTGTCCTGAGAGTCAAGGAGGAAAACCATATCAAAATTTCCATTCTAACCAGAGCTCAAGCCGAAAACAGGGTATTTTCACCATGCCAGGAGGGTTTATCAGAAAGGAACCCTCGGATTCCAAGAAGTTACGAGAAACTCCTGAGGTGGTAGACCTATTTACCCGTGCAAATTGGATGACCTTCTGTGATAAAATTCAAGGTCACGATGATGAGATAACAGAGGAGTTCCTAAGGTCCCTGCAGCCCAAATCAAAAACACTGGCCACTGTAAAGTTCAGAGGATTGACCTTAAAACTCACTCCACAACTCATTAGTCGAGTCACAGAGTTGCCATTGGGGATATTGTGGGATACAGAGGAAAGGAAATTGGGCCAGAAGGCCAAAAAAGGAATTTTTCCTACCGAAAGAACAATTTTCAGAGGATAAGAATGGGGTCTGGTGAGCCAGCCTTCAGCCATTTTGGAGCGAGGCCAACCTTCAAATTATGAAATATATTACCTATGAGGGGCGACTTATTATTGTGTATGATTATCACTTCCACTTGTTAACCGAGCTTAGGCATAAGATGGATTTTCTCTCAGAACAAAATTGAGCATCCCATACTTCCTCCTACAGCCATTGATTGAGTGTGGCACAAAACTGAAGGAGGGGACACCAGACCTGCTGGCTCATCATGGGCTTATCAAGCTCCTCGTAGAAGATTTCCTCCATATTTATACTGTCCCTATTTCCTGGGATATTTTCCGTAATATGACCAAGGATGATGATATCCAGATTCTGGCCGAAGAACTCACTTCATCCAACAGTGAGGAAAAGGAGCATGTCGAGGCAGAGAAGCTAACTAAGGGTAAGGAAATTAAGGGTAAGAAAACCCAGGGCAAACCACCACAGGAAAATCCACAAGTAAAGGAACAGGAAAAGCAAGAGGAAAAGCAAGACAAGGGCCAAGCTACTGAGGCCAAAGCTGTGGGTGAAATAAAAACACAAACGCCAAGGGAGAAGCGGTTGCAAACCCGGGCAGAGAGGACTGAAAAAGTCCAAACAGGTAAAGGCACACCCAAGGCAACCACAACACAATTCAAAGAGAAGGCACCCCCAGCCAAGCAAGCCAAATCAGGGAAAACTGGTTCTACAGGAGGTCAGCAGACTGTTTCTACAGGAAGCCAGAA
Source organism: Pinus tabuliformis (assembly GCA_031772625.1). Lineage (NCBI taxonomy): Eukaryota > Viridiplantae > Streptophyta > Pinopsida > Pinales > Pinaceae > Pinus > Pinus tabuliformis. The sequence continues at coordinate 252,956,624 of CM062815.1, forward strand.
AACTGCTTCTACAGGAAGCCATCAAATGGTCACTACAGGACTTTCTACAGGAAGTCTGGGGAAAGGGTAGCTGAAGGAGAAATCGCCTGAGATTTTAGCTAGGGAGGCAGCAGCTATGCTGGCCACCCTAAGCACATCCCCCAAGCAGAAGGAAAAGTGAAAGAGGGAGCCTCCCCTGTATTTTAAGGCAAGAAGGAGTGTAAGGATTAAGACTGGCAGACCCCAGCCTTCGTCAAAAGAACCAATCACAATTGTAGACACCCCTACCACACAGAAGGAGTGGTCCCCCTCCAAGACATCCATCACTTATGAATGGGGAATCCTGAAGACATCCACCTGGAGGGAGAGAATGAAAATGTTGGACAAAAAGGCCTCTCTAAATGATGCTGAGACTATTCTACAGGAAACACTAGCTAGGTTGAAGGAGACAAAAGCAATGGAGGGTGAGGCAGCTAAATCATCATAGGATGAAGAAAAGGTAGAAAACATTGTGGAACCTAGCCCCCAGCCCAGATTGGGCTCCTACTATAACTTCTTGGAGGCTGGAAAGATCATCCCTAAAAAATTCACGGTGTCGCTTTTCCTTGCACTAGAAGAAGAGAGAGTGAGGGCCCACACTTGGATGAAAATCACTAAGTCCAAGGGTGTGGCAGATATAGGTCCTTTGGAGGAACAACTCAAAGAGGCAAGGAGGGAATTGGCTCTAGTACGGTATGTGGAGAGCAGCCATCGAGTCAGGCTACAGGAAGAAAATGAGCTGCTTAGACAACAGCTAAAATTACAGGGATAGAGGAAGGAAGACAGGCCCCATATCTCGGGAAAGCAACAACAACAGGAGGGGCCCACAACAACCATAGATACCCCTTATGAACAGTAGAGAAAGGAAGGGGGTGCAGACTGAAGTTGAGACTGAATCGACAACTATAGGAAAAAGAATTGGAGACACAATCTCTGAAACATGAGATACAAGAAAAGAAGGCCCAACTGGCCTGCATGGCCAGCTGGGCAATGGAAGCTCTGTAGTGTAGGCAGCCTGCCAAATCCTATGCCATATACCTCAAGGATCAGTGGTTACAGTTTCAAATAAATACCTTGGCTCAAAGGGGCTTCACCCCTTTCCAAAATTATCATCAGTTTGAAGCTTTATGTGGCAGTAGTTCATCTAAGGTTAGGGCCAAATTGGCAGAGTTCTACTTGCACAACTTCAACCTTTCGGACATGAACACATGGGATCCCAACATGGTGGTAGGAGATGTCCAGCTTATGGCCATGGCCTCTTGGATGATCCATGAGGAGAAGAGAGCAGCAGAGGTCCACAGTATCATAGGCAGAGAGCTCAGTGAGCCTCTCATGATCAGAGCAGAGCCAGATGACCCATCAGCAGTGATAAGCGGCCACCAGCACTTAGCCAACAGTCCTCAGGAGCTACCAGAATACATTGAGCAACAGGCTCAAGCCATTGCCCACTTTGGGGACATGGAGAGAATATTGGGAGAAAACTGCATGCATGCCTGCACAAGGCGGTGGAACACACTGCCTCACAGCTTGAAGATACAGGAATACCACTCTCCCACTAGGATGAGGGAGGCATTGGCAAGGGTACCTCTCTACAAAAAGTTGATCTAGAACTTGCAGGCCAATTGGATTAGCTTGAAATTCAATCCTCCTTTACTTTTGGGATTTCTAGAAGGAGTGAAGGAAGAGGAAGAAGGTAGACAATGGGAGGAAGTGGAAAGGAAGGTAGGATTCCACGAGTGGGAAGAGGATATCACAACAGAGGCTTGGGGCGTGAGGGAGGCGATCAAAGCCATAAAGGATGATGAGCTGGACTAGTTGCTCAGAGGATGAACAACCCATTTAGCAGGGGGTGATGATGAGCCCCCAAATTGGGTAACTTATTGGGCTCATTTTGCCTAGTTGTCCTTGTTCAATCCTCCATTTTTCATAGATTATGCATTTTTTCTTATTATGTTTGTGTTATTTGAACGAATAAGGGTGGTCACTCTACCTAGGAGGCTAATACGTGGTTATTTGAGGATTTGTGGACAAATTTTGGAGCAAAACCAAGCAATCATGGGTCAAATGACAGCCAAGCTTGAGGTGAGGATTCGTAGGGAGGTTGTCTCTTGCATTAAATGGGCTTCCTTGAAATCTCCGCCCTCAAATTCGAGCTCCACAGGCCACCAAAACGAGTTTTAAAGGCAGCCATGCAGTTTTGGGAAGAGTGACTGTTTACTAGAAGTTGGGACAGTCGAGTCCCTTGAATCTAGGAGGGCTGCTAGCCCCCTCGTATTGTACAAATAGTAAGGCCTCAGCCTTCGTAGTTTACTTTTGGAACTGTTGGTATTTTTGCACTATAGTGCTGTCATTTTGCTCAGCCTGTTTTCTTGTAGCTACTATTGTACAACTTTCATATGATGATTATTTTTGAATAATGAGAAGCAGCTTTACTTGGCATCAGATCTGAGTTCTTTATAGGAGCCTGCAACTCTTGGGGTTGGGCCCAACCCGAGTGCTAAGGCCTCCTTTATGTATTGTTATTTGTTCTTTATGCATTTGCAAAAACATTTTTGTTAAGTAGATTAAAGTTTGTTGATTAACTAGGTCACTGTTAATGGTTAGAAAGACTTTTGAATGCTCAGATTTAGTTGATAGGTTGTTAACAGGAAAAAGCTTCAAGAAAAGGGCCATCAAACATCTCTGGTTTCACCTCTCCTTCAGTAGGATCAGGAGCTGGGATCAGGATAACTTGGCTGCCCACAAAAACACTAATTTTTCTTTGCCATGCAATCACTAGTGTTGTATTTTCATGTGTAGAAGTTGGTTACAAGTTCATACTTTTGCTTGCTTAGTTGCATGAGTTAATATACATGGTTTCATTGCAGGTCACACTTCTGTTCATTCTCTTTACTGGCAGCTGGCAGATTAGGTCAACGTAATTAGGTTTTTGATTTTACAAGTTTTCGTTGGATCAGTTGGAAAATCGCCTTGCAAAGCACCTGTACCAGTCCTTCATCTGTTTATTCTCCATCAAAACCATCCACTCCACCCTCTAATTAGCATCCTTGCCTCTTGTTCTCCATTTTCTCCCATAACCCTAGTTTTGTGTGTAACATTGCTTCAGTCTTCTTTGAACCGAATTCAGCCATCTACACCTGTCCACAACTCCATCCACCAAGTCCTAGACCATCTCCAACCCTCACCCTACCTCCACACTCACTGCTTCACCTTTCCCTCTCCATTCATCCACCAAAAACCTCATTTCTGAACATCCTGTAGAAAATTACAGACATCCTGTAGAAAATCGCAGACATCCTGTAGAACCCCTGCAAACTTCATGTAGAGGTTCACGAGTGAGGTTTCTTGATAGCCAAACTCGGTGAAACTCTATGGAAGGGTGTTAGGGACCCCTTAGGCCCTCTCTGAGCCTTCTTGACCTCCTCCAAGCATTTCTTCTCGCCCATCCACCTCTGCACAACCCAAAAATAGTCAAATCATATGCATAATAACTCTGGCAACTTATTCAAAAATACAAAAAGTTTTTTTTTTTTTCCAGATTACTGTAGAAGTATCTTAGATGCATGTCTTTACCTTTCTAGAAATCAATGGCATCTCCTTCAGTAGCTTATATCCTCTTTCTTGCATCGGTAGGGTTAGCTGGTAGAATTAGGGTTTGCTAGGGTTTACATTTCCTCTTAGCTTTCTAGTTTCTTTTTGCAAATAGATCAACCTTCTTTAAGTTAGCTTTCGTCCATCAGTTAAAAAGCCTCTTCTTAGAGCTCATAGAAGTTGGCTTAAGCCCTTAGCAGACTTGCGCCAGCTGACCAAGTGACAGCTGCGGAAAGAGCTAGTACTTGTGCATACAGCACCGTCACTTCCAAGTTTGTTACGAACTACCAGGTTGATAAAAGTAAAGAAGGGAGTCCGAGGAGTTGTACCATTATTGCTGCAATACTAGAGCTCAACAATTTTGTCTTTGAGAAAGAAGTATTGTATTGTTGGGTGATCTTGCTTTTCATGAGGTGAAGAGGGCTTTGATGCTGGGAGGATGATGCTGGATCGAACAACTGGGTTGTGATTCTCCCTTCTATTTTAATAAAGTTCTTTGATTTTTCCTCCATACAATTGTGTACTTGTGAACCTTGTTATTTTTGAATGCCATTGTATGTTCAATGTATTTTTGATTCTGCATTGTTTATGATATTATAGATCGAGATGCTTTGATGGTGTTTTGTTACTTTTTTTCTACAGGTATTCTCTAAGTGGGACAAGAAGGAGAGGAGTTGCAAGCTCTATCAAGGGGGAGAGAAATCAAGCAAGGAGTCAAGTGGAAGATCCAGGTTGGTCCCTTTTCTTCTCTCTTATATATCATACATAGAGGAAATCACAAATTGCTTTGATTGTTTGTTTCTAGGATAGGTGCCAATCCTAGTGGGACTAGCAGATCGAAAAGACACTAGTTTTCCCAGAAACATAGATCTAATTGAAAAAATCCCTTTTTCTCCTCCGTTCTGGTTGGCAGGAAAGATAAATGAATTAGATATGGTCGAGGTTGATCAGAATAAGGTGAAAGTGTTCCATATTTTTTTGAAGGCTCTAGACAGGACCTCAATCCCATTTTAGCTTTTTGTTTGTTGTTTTAGCTCCCTTCCTTTGTATCTTAAGGCTTACATGTTCAAATCTTCATGCTTTATCCCTCCATTACCCTAGGATCAGAGCAGATCTAATTGAAAAAATCCCTTTTTCTCCTCCGTTGGGGTTGGCAGGAAAGATAAAAGAATTAGATATGGTCGAGGTTGATCAGAATAAGGTGAAAGTGTTCCCTCTTTTTATAAAGGCTCTAGATAGGACCTTAATCCCATTTTGGGTCTCAGAAGAGGCAATCTAGAATGGGTGACCTCCCGAGAAGTCCTAGTTACTGAGTGCAAGCCTAGGAAGTGATGATTGATGCCATGTGATTCATTTCACTAGTTTCAATCCCACTTCTTCACCCCTGTGAGCATCACCTGATGCAATGCGCGCTAAGTGGACTATTCAAAATCATGAGAAATTAGTTAGTTACGACTACCTCTCATGGAAATGTTCATAGATGAATGACTTACTTAACACAGTTGAATCCCAAAAAATGATATCTAATATAATGCATTGCGAAAACCCCTCAATACTTAAATTCAAAAGAGTGAAGGGAACTCTACTTGAATAGTTCATGAGGAACAATACTTGCTAAGTTTTTGAAAATAGGGTAGCAAGCTAAGTGGGCTTGATATTGTGGAAAACTCCATATTTTAGCATGATTGAGACAGAGGCGATATGGGATGGGTGACCTTTGGGGAAGTCTTGGTTACCTGGTGCAAGCTTCGAAAGTGATGATTGACGCCATGTGATTCATTTCACTAGTTTCAATCCCACTTCTTCACCCTTTTGAGCGTCACCTAGTGCAATGTGTGCTAAGTGGACTATTCAAAATCATGATAAATTAGTCAGTTATGACTACCTCTCATGTAAATGGTCATATATGAATAACTTACTTAATGTAGTTGAATCCCAAAAGATGATATCTAATATAATGCACTGCAAAAAGCCCTCAATACTTAAAGATGAGTATGTGGTAGATCTAATTTAGATCTTAGATGATGCAGGACCATCGACGCATCCTATAAATTTTTTTAGTAAGAACGATTCTGGAAGGCGGAAATGAGAAAAATGCATCAAAAGGCAAGGTATTTGTTAAAAAGCTTGAAACAACATATTTGCAATGGATGAGATTTGTGGAGAGGATCATGTTGAGAGATTTATGGAGAAGATGATGGACCTTGAAATGATCCACAATATTGTAATTTCCTCTATAAATTGTAGCCTTTAGGAATTTAAAGGACGTCAAGGTGCCAATAGATGTTATGTAATAGTTTAGTGGGTTTAATTAATGAAAATTGTTTTCTACTTTATGTGATTCTATGTATGTGCATGGTGATTTAATTCGTTGATGGATTGATGCATAGATTCGTTGACTTTTTTTGATGAATTAATGTCACATGTAGACCATATGGTTCTTTGGTTTGAAGTAGAAGTGAGGATGAGTTGAGTTTGTGGACTCATAATCCCCAGGTGATATGATTAGGACCATAATAAAACTTGAAATGATAGAACCCTGTAAATCGTTTGCATCAAATGGTATCAGAGAGAAGAAGATTCCTCTGTGTAGTGTGGAGGAGAAGCAATAGAAGAAGGTACAAGTGATTGACAATATGGTAATTGGTTTGTTTTCTCTATGTAGGTGACAACAGAGGAAGGGTAGAATATTTGCAATATCCTAGAGAAAACTATATGCATATGACAAGGATGTCATAATTTTTTGTACCTTGGGTTTCTGATGTAGGACCATTGACCCATCCTACGAAAAAAATTAACAAGAACGACTTCTCGAAGGTGAAAATGAGAAAAATGCATCAAAATGCAAGGGATTTGTAAAAAGCTTAAAAAATAGATTTGTGAGGGATTAAATTTGTGGAGAGGATCATGCTGAGAGATTTATAGAGAATATCATGGATCTTGAAATGAACCAAAATATTTTAATTTCCTCCATAAATTGTAGCATTTGGGAATTGAAAAGAGGTTACCATTAGAATGAAGATCTAGCCAGCCAACCCATCAATAGATGCTATGTAATAGTTCAGTTCATTTAATTCATGAAATTTGTTTTCTACTTTATGTAATTCTATGTGTGTGCATGGTGATTTAATGCATTAATAACTTGCTGTATAGATCCATTGAATTTGTTTGATGAATTAATGTTACATGTAGGCCATATGGTTCTTCAGTTTGCAATGGAAGTGAGGATGAGTTGAGTTTGTGGGCTCATAATCCACAAGTGCTAGTACTGGGAACATAAGAAAACTTGAAATTATATACCCCCATAAATGTTTTGCATCATTAGAGAAATGAATAGGGATCGCAATAGCCATGCAACAACTTATATGTGAAGGGAACCAGTTGCAGTTTTTCTTCTCAGATGCGTGATTATGTCATAGCTAAGAACTACACTAATTTATTTATTTTGTTCTTTCACATAGGTGCCTCAAGATCTAGGAACCCATTTGGTTTAGTTTGTTACAAGGATGCAACCAGGGGGAAGGTGACATTGCAATGGAGCAACCATAGTTGATTCCAAGAAATTATATTTTTAAACAATCATAATATGTTCCATCTTCAAAAGTAAATCGAAAAGAGATAAATCAACTCTTTTTGGTTCTTCAATCAAAGGTTGTGATTTGTATATTTAATTGTTTTTGGCCAATGTTTGAAGATTTACCTCAATGTATGACATGGTCCAAAACTGATGATATTTATGTTTGTTAAAAAGGTTTTTTCATTGTTTAGTTCAATTCCCAAGAAGAACTAGAGAAAGTTTTGAAGGAAGGGCCTTGTTTCTATGGAAGGGCAAGGCTTTTCATCACCTTTTGGTTTCCAAAGTTTGATTCCACAATAATGGTGGTAACAAAGGTACTAGTTTTGGGGAAGGTTTCCAAACCTCCCTCTTCCCTTTTGGAATCATAAGGTCTTAGAGGGAATCGAGAAAATTTTGGATTCCTTTAAAAATATGGATGCTAAAAGAAGAGAGAAATTGTTATTCACCTTTTCCCATATATATGTAGAAATAAACCTAAGAAAGGGTCTACCTAACTGCATCTTGCTCAATCATAAATATTTCCAATGGATTCAAATTTCGGACTATGAAAACATGACACTTAGATGTTGCACATTTTTTCAAACAGGACATCTTTAGGACTCATTCCCTCTCATGAAAAAGCTATGAAAAGGGGAAAGTAGAAAAACACTAACAAAAAAGGTTTCCAACAATTTTATCTTAATTACATGAAGGAATAAGAAGGGGAAATCAAGGAGAAATTTTTAAAATAAGAATATAATACTACCCAAGTTCACGATGACCATGCACCAAATGTTATTTTTCTAGTGCTATGAGGAAAAGCACAAATTTTGTACTATTGATAATTACTTCTAATGATATTTTTCACTTTCTAGATTATCATTAAGCAATTACACTTCAAAAAATTCAACTATAAATGCAATATAATAATTGAAAAATAGATATAATAATCAAATTGTAAATACCACACATTTTTCACCTAGGAAACCCAACCTTGGTAGAAAACCCAACAATCTCATCTTAGATAAATTATTGTTCAATTCAACAGATGGTACAATTTGATTTTTCCATCAAATTTGATAAATATGACCACATAAATTAGCTAGGTAAAACATAGTCCAAACTGCCCACAAAATTAGTCAAATTACTACCCAAATAAATTAGTGGACTCTTCCCAAACTTCATTCAAATACTGCCCAGAAATTTTGCTCAACTTGCCTTAGAAAGTATTGTTAAATTATGGTGAACTTTTCCTTCAAAATTTTAGTCAAACTACCTCATACAACCTACGGTCAACTCAAAAGTGTTGGTCAACTTTTAGCATCAAAAATTTGTTTAACTCTATGATTAACTCAACTAGAAAGAAGTTCGATCAACCCTCCAAAAATTAGGTCAAATAGATTAGAATAGATCTTGGTCAACACTCGTCAAACAAATTAGAGAGCTCATTCAAACTCCAAATATCTTTTGTCTCTTTCCTTCATATATGTGAATCGAAGATATATATTTTTCTTGGTTTTAGTTAATGCCGAGGGAGGTCAAATGATGTATTTATATTGGTCAAATCATGTGGGTTTTGACCAAGGGTCAATTAACCCATTCAATTAGGGGGAATGACACGACTTTTCTAAGCTGACATTAATTAAAATGATTTTTTCTTTCTTTTTATTTGAATACCGAATGTAGCTATGAAAATTCAACTCTCCCTCTTAGATAGGGAGATATTATTCTTAACTTCTTCATATGTTCACTATGCTAAAAGAAATATCCTTCTCTAGCAAATATTGAAAGAGCTAGCTATGTTTATGTATCCATTCACTACATGTGGAAACAATCCTGCATTAACGTCATGTGAAGGGATCTAGTTTCTTACTAGTCAACTCTCCTTTGCAAATGGATCTAGTCACCCACTAGCCAAAGGCTTTTTGGGTTTACACATGCCTTTGGGCCTTCTTGGGTCAAGACTAGTCCTCTTTCACCAAGTATCCAAGATGTCACCTAGAACCTGGTCAACACCTATGACCTATGGTGAAAACCTAGGTTATTACCATTCATGCATGCCAATTGATTGGTAATAAAATGCCCAATTCAAAATGAACTCACTCTACGCACTAGCTAAATACCTCTTGGTAATTTAGGGGAGCATAATGGGATTTGATGCTCTTTGGTCCACTCTCAATAGCTACATTACATTGCCCCTAGTCAATACTTTTGATATTTCAATATCCTGACCTAGGGAGAATGTTTGCCCCTTAATGCTACAATTTCAACACTCCCTATCAACAAGGGAGAAATTCTAAGCCACTCAAAGCTTGTACTTGAAATATGAAAATTTTTCCCTAGGTAGAGGCTTGGTGAGAATTCCAACAACCTTCTCCTTAGCTTCACCAAGCCCTTCTTCTTTTGTACCATGTATTAGATGTAATGGTACTCAATATCGATGTGCTTCAACTTGTCATGGAAAATGGATTTTTGAAATATTCACATAACTTTAATTGTCACAAGGTATCATGGTATGTTCCTATAGTTGATCAAACAATCGTGCAAGTAGTTTTCAAAGCCATACTACTTTATAACTTTTCAAACTAGTTGCCATGTACTTGGAATATGTAGTGCTCAGTACTAAAGATGTTACTTTCTTCTCATCTAAGATATCATAGAAGAATGCAAACTAAAAGGAAATCATGATGTCCTCTTCATGTCTTCAATACTCCCTTCCCAATTGGAATCTGAGAATTTCTATAGTTGCACTCGATATTTTGGTACATATCTCAAACCATAACTAACTATCCCAAGAAGATATATCAACGCATGCATTTACACAATCCAATGTGAATTCATTGGTTCCACTAAGAACTAGCTTAGAGTGTTCACCCCAAAGAAAATATTAGGTCTAGCATTAACCGGATGCATTAATGAGCCAATCAAATGTAAATACAGAGAGGGATCTACCAGATATCAATCAGTTTCTATCAACTTCTTTAGATTTGTCACCATGGGAGTAGACATGTACTTGTAGACCATCATCCCAAATCCTTGAAGGATCATAATTAGTATACTTCCTTTTAATACGGAAGTTCCCTTGGCTACTACCATACTTTTATTCCCAAGTAATAATGCAACAAGTCTAGATCCTTCATCTAAAACTCATAGGTAAAATCACACTTACTCTGATCAATAAGATTCTCTGGTCCTATAAAAAAAAAGTCATCAACCCGTAGCAACAATATCATAGGCTCACCTATAACAACCTTGTAGAAAAGTTTGGGATCAACATCACTCTTGGTGAAGCGAAGAGTCACTAGGTATCCATCAATCCAAGAATACCAAGCTTAAGGTGCATGCTTGAGTCCATAAAAATATTTATTCAATATGCAAACATGAGTCTCCTTCTAATGCACCTAAAAAACTTCATGTTGTTCTATGTACACTTATTCATTAATCACTCCATTAAGGAAAGTTGTATTCACATACATCTGATGCAATTTCCTGTTGGATTTTGTAACTATGGACAGTCTTCATAATGTATATTTTCATCATTTATGTAAGAAATTTTTCTTCATGCTCAAAAGGAAATTATATTATTTGTATTTTTCAAGGAAAAATTAGAAGGCTTGTTCTTCAATACCTTCCAAAAGAGAGAATTTAAATTAGCATTATGTGTCACAGCTCCACAAGATGACCAAGTTGCCCCCTCCTATTCAAGTCATCTAGGCCCCTAAGAGGTATTGATTTGACCCTCCTAGACGACTATATATAAGCATCCATTCCTACTCCATGAGATAACAATTCAACCCACACACAAGAGAAATATATTTTCTCCCGCGTGAAGGAAATATGTTGAAGCTAATGTGAAGTTGATCAAGTCAAAGTAATAGCTAAATAGGCTCGCACTTGTGGAAGAACTCTCTTCTACAATTCACAAATATGTAAGGAACATGCCAAGTTTTCTATGGTAAATATTCTATGATTAGGCTAAAATTATGTGGACAGTTTTGCCTCCTATCGCAAGCCTAGTTTATACCTTAACTAATATTTACTTGTGGGAATTGATGAGCCTCATCATTGGGTAACTATATGGACCTTAATCCACCTCCTAGATTAGTCAAATAATTTATTCTCACAATTTATTACATATTTTGATTGTATTTTGTTTAATGAGATGAATCAAAGTGAGATATTATGCCTAGTGGACTAATGTGCATTGATTGCAGGTTTGTGAGAGAAACTCATGGAATTTTGGCTAATTAAGGGCTGAAACTTGAATGAGGAAAGGAGGAGAGATTTTACGAGGAATATCCTCATTTACTCCTCCCTCATTTGAATATTCCTCCATCAATCACACTAGCTCGAAGTACAAGCAACCAAGTCATGGAGATCAAAAGGCAGCCAAGCAAGTGATAGTTAAAGAGCTAGTTTATCTCAAGTTTGGGTGACAAGCCTCCCTAGATTTAAGGAAGTCATTGGAGACTCCATTTTTATAAATAAGGAGGCCTAGAGCCTCATTAGGATTCGAATTTTTGCTATAAAAACAGTAGTCATTTTCGAGTTCATGACTTGTGTAAGACATTGTTATGTAATTTTCTATTTTGATAATGAGAATGAGTATTTCCTTGATCCAAAACTAAGTTAGCTTAGAGGGATGAAGCTCTTGGGTTAAGGCCCAACCCTAGCAGCAAAGGATCCTCTTGTTGTATTTTTATGCTTAGATTGATTTCATAGGTTAATGGTTGAATTGTCTTTAGAATTATTTCATTGCAGGTAGTGTAGATTTGATTAGCTTTCTTATTAGTTTACTTCCATTTCTGATTTACTTCAGCAGTAGCTTAGAAGAGATAAAGGAACATCAGAAAGTTGTCAATAGGTGGTTTTTTCCTCACTCCTTCCGTCAGGGATCATGGTTTGAGGAAGTAACTCCTATGCAGCCCCAAAAAGACAAAATTATAGTTTCTCATGGAATTTAGGGTTTTCCGTACCGAGGCCAACTTTTGATAATTTTGCAAGAGTAGGCTCTAGTTATCATTTCTTCTATATTCAGTCTTACATTAGACCTCATCAATGTTTCATATTATTCTGCAATTTTTCCTCATGCATGAAGTAGGCAGCTAGCTTATGAAATGCTATTTTCCTTAGATAATTGAAACTCTTCTTGTTTACATGATTTTTGGATAAATGTCAATGTTTGATGTAACACAGGTGTTTCAGAAGTACAAAAAGATTTCATAGTCATAAACATCATTCCAACCTCATCCATCCATGGTTCTCACTTTCTTTCACTAAAACCCACACCAATCTCATCATTTCACAAGGAAACTTCTCCAAGCTTGTTGAGAAAATCCAACCATCTCCCGACTTTGTTTTTGACTTCTGAAGTGGTCCTAGGCACTCCCTTCCCTCATTCCATCCATCAACCACTTTCCCTAAGCCTTCCATCACCTTCAACACCCATCCTTTTGCTCCAGGCTATATCTTGTAGAAATACAGGGGATCCTGTAGGCTTTGAGGACATCCTGTAGAACACATTAGGACATCCTATAGGTTTACCTATAGTGACCTATTTTGAGGCTAAATTGAGGAAAACTCCTCTAGGGAGCTAGAAAATTACCCCTGTTGGTCTCCCCAACCTTCTAACCATTCACCATCATCCCTAAGCCACCTGCCACATCACCAAAAAAGATTAGCTTTCACACTTTCACATAAAAAAGACAAAAAGAAAAACATATTTATTTTATTCATTTACATGCACATAAGTAGAATGTTTGATGCTTTGAATTTGCATGCTTAGGATAGTAGGATTGCATACATGTCAACTTAGCATTCTTTTAAAGAATAGACTCTTAGGAGTTAGTTAGAAAATGGTGTGTTTTAGCATTTGATTTCAGTATTTTTCCTTACTGCAGTAGACAAGCTTTCTCTTAGAGTATATTTCCCTTTCCCTCATTTTAATCAAGCTTCTTCTGAATCCATAGAGGCTTGGTTTGGAAAACCTTAGTGGTCTATCACCAACTTAGTAGTGAAAAAGGATAGACCCATCACCTTTACTTGTGTATATAGCATTGTCACCTCCAAGTTTGTACGAACCTTTGGTTGATAAAATAAAGTTGATAGTCCCAAGAGTTGCATCATTCTTGCTGCAATACTGGTGCTCATCACTATTTGGCACTGTTGCTTGGGAGGTTTCTGAGTAATATGTGATTACTTATTCCTTTCGTTCATTTCTTATCTTCGACATTATGCTATTAGTTTCATTTATGCAAAAGCAATTTAGTTTTCTTTCTTTTCCATTCTGCATTCTTTACTTTCCTTTCCATTCTGCAAGTAAGATTTCATTCAAGCAGTTAGTCTTCATTAAGTCAGTTAGTTTTCATTTAGTCTGCAATTTCAATTTTGAAATTATTTTCAAAGCTTGAAAAAACACAAAACAAAACAAAAACAAGTATTTCATGCCTCATAGGAATATGGGTAAGTTAGGGAAATTTTTGCCAAATACCCCCACTACTTCAAATAGCCAACCTTCCCTCTTCTTCAGTGGTTATGAATTGGAGGAACCCTTAGGTGAAAAACCAGAGATATTTGAAGAGGCTACAGGGGGAGAAGATGAAGAAGAACCTATTCCAACTGACCTAATGGCTGAAAATAGAAATGATAGAGGAAATAGAGAAATAGTTGAGGGTGCCTTTCCCATAAGAGAAACTAATTGGGATATGAAGATGAAGAATATAAGCCCCTCTTCTCTTCCTCATTTCCATGGCCTAACCTTGAAATATCTAGACACTTTCTTGTTTGAGTTTGTTGTCATATGCATAACCTATGATTACACCAATGAGAAGCAGAAGTTGAAACTATTACCATCCACTCTCAAGGATGCAGCTTTGCACTAGTTCATGGGTTTAACTGGGGATAGCATAAAACTTGGGCTCAGATGCAGCAAGCCTTCAACAACAAGTATCAAGACTAGTATAGGTCTAAAGACACTAAAGAGGAATTTTTTAGGATGACCTTAGGGCATGATGAATCCCTAGAGGATTATGAAGAAATATTCTAGCTTAGCTACAAAAGGACCAGGTGCACACTTAACCTTGAACCACTCAAGCTAGTGCTACATAGAGGGGTAAGGGAAGATCTTCTGGATACCCTAAACCTGTTAGCAGGAGGGGACATCTACTAGCTACCCTATGAAGATATCAAGGCTCTCTTTAGAAACCATTATAGGGAAGCTAGGAAAAAGGGTAGGGGTAGTCAACCTAAGGTCAGTCCATCCTCTTCAAATACATCCATGAAGGGTGAAATTGGAAACATGCTAGAAGATTTCAAGAGTGAGTTGCTGCAAACCCTTTCCCTATAGATAGACACTATGCACATTAAGAGAAAGTAGGAGGAAGCAGAGAGATCCTTAGCCATTTCCTACCCTAGATGCACAAGGATGAACCCTAGGAATGAATGTGCATTAAACCTAATTTAAGTCTATTGAGTTTGTGAAGAAAAAAAATCCACAGACAACTGCCCTTCTGTACTTGGAAAAAAAGTTGTATATCAGGGAGCTGAAGGGGTGACTGAACAAATCTGCTACATAAATCAAAGAAGATCTCTGGGGCCTTGACCATACCAGCAGGGCATTCAAGGGTCATTCCATGCATATTACAATCCCAATAAGACCACATCCATTCCCTCTTGGGCCCCCCTACTCATCCTTCATGGTCTACACCTCCTCCTTGGTCCTTTACACCTCAATATCATTCCTAGCCAACCAACTAGTCTTTTCAACCATATGCTCTACCATAGCCTCAGTGGAATGCACCACCCTAAGGGTGGAGGCCCCCATACAACAATGCTCCAGCTTTATTTCCTTCACCACCTACTCAACCACAAATTTTACACCCTGTTCCACCTAAATAACCCCAAATTCCTGCCTAGCCAAATCTGAACCTAAACAACAGACAAGCACAACAAGTATACAGTGGAGAGACATCCTATCCTGCTTATGCTGTGGAGATTCAGGAAATCAACCTGAGATCTAGGAGAGTACTCCTGGACAGCCAACCTCTACCTCCACCTAGGGAGAGTGAGGAAGAAAGAGAGGAAAGCATGCCTAAAGTAAATCCACCACCCTTTCCTAAGAGATTAACCCAACCACTCCAGCCTACCCCAAAAGAGACTGAACTTCTGGGAGAATTGAAAACTCTATGTGTCAGAATTCCACTTCTCCAAGCCATAAAGGATTTACGTATTTACAACAAGTTGATTAAGGAGAAGTTCTTCAACATCCGGGGAGGCAAAAAAGAGACACCCCTACCATTAATGTCAATGGAAAACTGGCCGACTTAATGCTGGGGTAGGTAATTTGTCAAAAGTATTTGGACCCTGGAAGCCCTGTAGTAGATGTGCACATCAATGGCACCATAGTCCCACACACTTTGATTGATCTTGGTGCTACCATTAATGTGATGACCAAGGACACCATGCTCAAGCTTAACCTCTAGGGTTCATTGAGAAAGACCACCATAGTCATGCAACTTACAGACCGCTCCACAGTGACCCCTGAGTGAATTGTGGAGGATGTGATGGTCTCCATTGACTCTTGGGAGTACCTTG
Organism: Pinus tabuliformis; assembly: GCA_031772625.1. Taxonomy (NCBI): domain Eukaryota; kingdom Viridiplantae; phylum Streptophyta; class Pinopsida; order Pinales; family Pinaceae; genus Pinus; species Pinus tabuliformis. The sequence continues at coordinate 252,972,381 of CM062815.1, forward strand.
CAAATTTCCTAGTTCTCCAGCCTAAGGCCAATCTTACTGGTTACCCTCTCATCCCTGGGAGGCCCTGGTTAGCCACTATTGATGCCTACATTAGCTACAGGGCTGGAAATATGACTATTAAAAATGGGCATATGTCCAAGTAGTTAGTATTCTACCCTTGTGCTTAGCCATATCTAGAACATGACTTAAATTTATGGCTAGAAGAGGAGGAAGAATATGAAGTTTACTGAACCCAACTCTATACCTTAGAAACAACCATGGAAGGAGGAAAACTGGATGAAGATGATTTGATTGAACACATACTCAAAAGTCTAACTCCCAACACATTGTCCTTAGAAGAAGGAGTAAAGGAAACCGAAAATGACCATCAGATTGATCTATGCTTAGCTTATTCAAACCCTACCCATGTCAAAACCATAGAATTCAACCCTGAGAGAACTTTGAAAATCAACCCATCTCTTTCTGTTCAACAAGAATAAAAGTTGTGCAACATGCAAAAGGATAATTTGGATGCCTTTGGTTGGAGTTACAAAGAAATGAAGGGAATGCATGCCTTGGTGTGTACTCACCACATTTATATCAAAGAAGGTTGCAAACCATTCCGACAACCCCAAAGGAGAATGAATGCAGCTCTCAAGGCTATAGCCAAAGAAGAGCTGCAAAATATACTAGATGGAGGATTCATTTACCCTATCTTAGACAGTGAGTGGGTCTCTCCTTTGGTGTTGGTTCCAACGAAAAATGGGAAGTGGAGGATTTGTGTCGATTACAGAGAATTAGAAAAAGCCATAGAGAAGGACCATTTCCCTCTACCTTTCATTGACCAAGTGCTAGATGGCCTGGCAGGGAAAAAGTTTTTCTCTTTCCTAGATGGGTTCATCGGGTATAATCAAATCCATATTAGTACAAAAGACCTAGATAAAACCACCTTCACTTGTCCTTGGGGTACTTTCGCCTATAGGGTCCTTCCTTTTAGCCTATGCAATGCTCCTACCACTTTCCATAGAGAAGTCCTAAGTATCTTTGTCGAGCTAGTCCATGATGCAGTAGAGATTTATATGGATGATTTTACACCCTATGGGTGTGATTTCTAGGAGGATCTGTCAAACTTAGGTAAGGTGTTGAAAAAATTCATTGAAATTAACTTGTCCCTTAGTCTTGAAAAATTTCAGTTCTTGATGACTGTAGGGACTATGCTAGGTCATTCAATATCCAAACAAGGATTGTAGGTGGACCCAAACAAAATAGCTATCATCCAAAGGGTCCCACCTCTACAAAAGTAGAGAGATGTTAGAAGTTTTCCAGGTTTAGCTAGATACTATCGGAGGTTTATAAACGACTTCAACAAGTTAGCTTCTCCTTTATTTGGTTTGATGGCCAAAGACTCTGACTTTGTATGGTCAAAAAGCTATCAAGAGGCCCTAGACACCTTGAAGGACAAGTTGACCACTTCACCTATTCTCCGAGGCCCAAATTGGGCCCTTACTTTTCATATACATGTTGATTCCTCACACAAAGTCGTAGGAGCCGATCTAGGCCAGATAGATGACAAATTGCCTTATGCCTTTTACTTTATCAGTAAGAATTTGTTAAAGGCCAAACTGAACTACACAGTGATTGAAAAGTAGCTCCTGGTTGTTATGCATTCATTGAACAAATTTAGGCATTACATTACAAGTTATCAAACATTTGTACATATTGACCATGCTGCAATTAAATATTTAATGAATAAACCTGATGTGAATGCCTGGATAATTAGATGGTTACTTTTATTATAGCATTTTGATCTAACTATTGTTGATAAGCCTTGCAAGGAAAATGTTGTTGCAGATTTTTTGTCCAGATTAAATTTTCCTGCAGGGGAGGAAGGAATGGTTGATGATTAACTACCAGATTAATACCTATTTTCCATTTCAGTTCTCTCTCCATGGTTTGCTGACATATAAAACTATTTCATGTCTGCACAATTCTCACTGAATTTTTCCTCCAAAGAGAAAATCAAGATTGTGAGGAAGAGCACCCCATTCACTTGGATTGGGGGAAACCTCTTCAAACTAGACCTGGATCAAATTCTGAGAAGATGTGTCAGGTAGGAGGAAGTCTTTAACATCCTTCTAACATGTCATGATGGGCCTTGTGGAGGTCACTTTCCAGCGAAGAGGACAACATTAAAGGTGTTACAAGCTGGTTATTATTGGCACACTCTTCATTAGGATGTGAGATGGTATGCTAGTTAGTGTGATCGGTGCCAAAGGATGGGAAAGCCTACTCGAAGGGATGAAATTCCTTTGCAAACTTAAGTGACTTTCGAGCCATTTGACAAGTGGGGCATGGATTTCATTGGACCTATTGACCCTCCTTACAAGCAAAAGCAATGCATCATTGTTTTCACTGACTATTTGACCAAGTGGGCTGAAACCAAGGCAATCAAGGCAGAAACAGAGGAGAAGCTGGCTGAGTTCTTAAAGGAAAATGTATTTTACAAGTTTCAGGACCCTAGAGAACTGGTCACTGATCAAGGAAGCCAGTTTACATCCACCATGATTGAAGACTTCTTTATCCAGCACAATATCAAGCATAGAACCTCCACTCCCTATCACCCACAAGCTAATGGGCAAGTGGAGGTGACCAACAGAGAACTGGAGGGTATTTTGACCAAAGTGGTTAGCAGCAGTAGAAAATATTGGGCAGATAGAATAGTTGAGGCCACCTGGGCCTACAATACCACCTGGAAGACCACCAATGGATTCACACCCTATGAGTTGGTCTATGGGAAGAAGGTCTTGTTGTCTATTCAATTTGAGTAAAATACATTGAGGATGGTAGCCAAACTAGATCTAGATATTAGCAGTGCACAAAAAGAGATATTTCTCCAACTGAATGGGTTAGATGAGTTCAGAATGTAGGCCCTCCTACTCATAGAGGTGACTCAAATTCAGAGGAAGATCTAGAATGACAAGATCATCAAGGACAAATAATTTCAAGAAGGTGATTGGGATTTGTTATATGATTCTAGATATAAAGACTTTAGGGGAAAATTAAGGACTATATCGTTAGGGCCTTATGTCATAGAGAAATGTGTTGATAACAGTTCAATGCAGATTAGAACCATAGATGTAGAGGCTATTCGTTTACTTGTTAATGGGCACAGATTGAAGGTTTACGGGAAGCCATTGTCAAAGCAAGAGTTCATTGATGGTATCAACAAAACAGTGATGGTAGTGGAGCAAGTCTCAACTCCTACCTCATCAAATCACCAAGAGAAAAAATTATAAAAATATAAAAACAATAAATAAATAAATAAAATAAGAGACTGAAGTGAAAACCTCCATGAGGCACCTGAGTCCCATTGTTGGGTTGAAAACCTCTTGAGGTAGCACAATGGTGTCAAAACAAAAAGAAAAAAAAAGAGAAATAAAAATATCTCTGGGTGAAAACCTCTTTTGAGGTGCCCAGGGCAAGAAACTAAGATTAAAACCTCTTGGAGGAAAACTAGATGCTTTTAAAAAGGAAAAAAAAAAAAAACAGAAAAAAAAATGAGAAAAGAAAACTTTGAAAATATTGTTTGTAGGTCAGTAGGAGGTGGATCAGAGCAACAAGAGAGAACCAAAAGGGACCTATACATCCCATGTTTTTATTTCTCCATTCATTATCCTTCATCATTCCATCATTCCCTCCATCTTTCCACTCATTTACCTCAGTTTGCAAGGGTTCTGTGTTTTCTATAAGATTCCCTGTAAACGTACAGGATTCCCTGAAAACCTACAGGATGATCCTGTAGGAATTATAGTGGCTTGGGAATCCTAAAGGAAGTAACCCTAGAGTAAGGGGATGACCTACCCATATCAAAAAAATAAATTCCTACTCCACCATCTCATCCCCATACCTCTCTCCACCATGATCACCCGTACATTCATAAAAAAAGTGAGTTTCAAAAAAGATTATAGTTTTAAAAGAAAAAACCACAGAGAAAAGAGGATGAAGACAAAGAGCAAGGGGACAAAACCTAAAGGCTATGTTCCTCATTCACAAATCCCTATACCCCTTCTCTGCCCATGCCAACCATCCTCAGGCTCCAGTAGTGGAAAATGACTAAAATTTTTGAGGGAGAAGCAACTACAAGTAATCCTATAGGAAATCCTGCAGCAACCTAACCCACAAAACAAAAATCACAGATTTCAATCAGCTTCAAGTTTGGAGATCCAGAGGTAGAAGAAGCTCCTCCAGAGCCTAGCAGCAACATCAGGATCATCAACATCAACATCCAAGTACCTGCACATTAAAGAAAATCATCAAAGGACAATAAAAAAACGTAGAAAAGCACATGTAGCAAATGCATAACAAAGACTTCATTCTTCAATAGACAACATCAAGGCATCATTACCATAGGTAAGTATCTCACTTCCATTGTCTCGTTAACATAATATGATCAAACATGTAAAAGTTGTGAAAGAGTTGTTTTATAAGAAAAAGGTAGCCAGTTAACTTGGCCACCTTTGCTCAATCAACGAGGAGAAGATAGTTAGTCCTTACACATGTGGAAGTAGTCAAGTCAAGGAAAAGAAGAGATGAGGTCAAAATTAGTTAAGCTACGGATGCCTGAAGTGGGAGTTGATTACGAGGTGAGGAGAATGACGATGTGGTAGTGGGACCAACTGTCCAAAACTAGATATTCATACTTCAGATGGCAACACACCACCTCATTCAAATCACCCATATGAGGAAATAAACATTGATCACCATGCATAGAATCATTTACATTCTTGATGCTACACACTAGCAAAGTTTCTCTTGGCCCTCAAGTAGTGTACAAGAAAGGAAATTTTTTTTTTTCTTGCACAGGACCACCTACAAGATCCTACAGGATATAGTCCAACACCTATACTTGGCAGTGAGTGAGGTTAAAAGGGAAAACAGGGGTTGCCTTCATGAAGCAGTGATAAGGAGGTAGGCTCTATATTTCCCCACATTTTTCCAAGTGAAAAGAATAGAAAAAAACCTTCTAGTTTGTTGAAAAATATTGCAACATAAGGGAATTGTATACACAAGATTTTCATGTAAAATTCCTCATTCATTAAATTTGGTAGCAGACCTATACAACCCTCCATCCATCAAAGAAAATGATAGGGGGACTTAATAAGAGGGAACCCATCAACACAACGAGGATTCATCAACACCTTCCCGTGCTAGAGATATTCATAAGGCACAATTGGATGGGTTTCTTTGAGAAATTAAGGGGTTATGATGATGAAGTAGCCAGATATTTTTCTCTCTCCCTCATTTCTTTGACTAGGACCCATGCCACTATTGTGGTGAAAGGCCTCTCCATAGATATCACCCTTGAAATTATAGGAAAAATTACCACACTTCCCTTCGGAGCGCCTTGGAGAAAGGACGATAAGGGAAATAGCCAAACTAAAAAGAAGAAATTCGTTTTAGAAGGAGAGGAGGCCATGGAAGACAAAAATGTAGTGAGAAGAGAAATCCTACTCTATCCTTGGAATGAAATTAGCTACCGCCTTATAAAGTATATCTCATGTGAAGGTAGCTACAATGTGGTATATGGATACCACTTTAGGTTTCTTCAAGAATTAAGGTTTGGATCAGACACACCACCTCAAAATAGACTCAAAGTACCCTACTTCCTTTTTCAATCAGTGATAAATACGAGCATGAAGGTGCAGGAAGGAAACCATCAACAACTAACCCATCATGGGTTAATTAGACTTATCATAGAAGATTCCCTCCAAAACCTTAGAATCCCTATCACATGGGCAACTTTCAGAGACATGCAGAAAGAGGAAGATATAAAATCCCTTGAATATGAAAAGAGCCCTACTACCAGTGAAATCGATGAAGAAGAAATTGAAAAGAATGAAGAGGAAACAAATAGGGATGAAGGAGAAATAGATGAGGAAGAAGAGGAAGAAAAATATAAGGAAAGTGGTGAAGGGACAGAAGAAGATGCAAAGGAGGAAATTGATCAACAAAGTGAGGAACTACAATGAGAAGAAGAGTAGAAAGATAGAGATGAGATGGGGAATGGAAAGGAGGAGGCAGAAGACAAGAAGGAATCATCTAGAGCATCTCTAGAACCCACTGAGAAAGAGGCAGTAGCTGCCATCACTGCCCTTAGTACCCCTATCAAACAAAAGGGGAAAAGACAAAGAAAAACTCGATTGTACTTTAGGACAAGAAAAAGTACAAGAATAAGGTAGGGAAAACCTCAAAATCCATCGAAGGTTCCTATTGTTATTGAAGACTCACTCAAACAATAGGAGAAGATGGCTCCTCTTATGAAAATTCAAGGAGAAGGATCATCAGGACAAGCCTCTCCCAAGTCTCTTATCAGTTACGTTAGAAGGCCTATGACTTGATCTACCTCACCTAAAGGAAAAGGCATCCTACAGGTTACACAAAAGGACCTATAGGAAGTAGAGGAAATCCTATAGGAAACTGTGCTAAACTTACAGGAAACTGAGAAAATAGATAAAGAAGGGAGTATGCAACAAGAAACAAAGAAGGAGGATCTAGAGCTAAGGGAACCTAGTCCTCATCCTAACCTTGACTCCTAATATAGGTTTATTGAAGGGGATAGGGCCATTCCACAAAAAATTTCCATCCCATTATTATTTGAGCTTGAGAAAGAAAGGGCAAGAACACATAGATGGATGCAGATTTCCAAATCCAAGGGAGTGGAGGACATAAGTCACATGGAGGAAAAAGTTAAAGAGATGGGCAGAGAACTGAGAAGCCTGAGGGACAGAGAGGCAATAATGAAATGTCAGTTGGATGCAGAAAATGCATGGTTAAAAGGACAACTACAAGAAAGATAGAATCAATTGGCATCCATGGCCAGTCTATCCTTAGAGGCAATCCAATGTAAGATGCCAGCTAAGTCCTATGCATTATACCTTAAGGAATAGTGGCTGCAGTTCCAAATCAAGACTCTAGTATAGAGAGGCACTATGCCATTCAAGGATTATAGAAAGTTCATTGATATTTGTGATCAAAGCAAATTGGAGAATAGGGCTAATATGTCTGAGTTATACCTACATAACTTAGCCTTGACAAATCTGAATGTGTGGGACCCTAATTCAAAACTAGCAAAATTACAGTTGATGGCTTAGGTATGATGGATGAACCATGAGGAAGCAAGGGCTGCTGAAATGAAGAAAATAATGGCATGGGAAGAAACAGAGCCTCTCATTAGAAGATTTGAGTAGTTAAATCCAATGGTTGTCATCTACACACATAACTTGATTGAAAATGACCCTCAACTTGTACCCATGTACCTTGCTGCCCAAGAGAAAGCAATTACACACTTTGAGGATATGTTTAAGCTGTTAGGGGATGACAACATGCAAGATTGCAAAAGGAGATGGAATACTTTGCCCTACAGTTTGAAAATCAGAGAGTACCATTCTCCTCAAAGAATGAGAGAAGCACTGAACAGGACACCCATGTACAAGCAATCTCTCCAAAGACTCAAAGTCAATTGGATTGGCTTGAGACTCGGTCCACCACTACTCTTAGGGATGTTAGAAGGACAGAAGGAAGAGGAAGAAAGAAAGGAGTGGGAGGAAATAGAAAGGAAGGCATAATTCTATGCACAGGAAGAGGAAACTATAGTAGAAGCATGGGATGTTAGGGAGGCCACTAGAGAAATGAAAGACATGGATATTGATTGAGCCTCTCAGAGGATGAGCAACACTTTCAGTAGGGGGTGATGATGAGCTCATCATTGGGTAAGTATATGGACCTTAATCCACCTCCTAGCTTAGTCGAATCAACTCTTCTCACAATTTATTACATATTTTGATTGTATTTTGTTTAATGAGATGAGTCAAAGTGAGATATTATCCCTAGTGGACTAATGTGCATTGATTGCAGGTTTGTGAGAGGAAATCATGGAATTTTGGCTAATTGAGGTTTGAAATGTGAATGAGACAAGGAGGAGAGATTGTAGGAGGAAGATCCTCCTCATTTACTCCTCCCTCATTGTTGGGCATGGAATCCCCCCACAGTAGGTTTTGGAGCTCAAAGCCCAAGTTTTGGTCAAATATGTTGTAAAACTCCATGAATTGTGGGTGCAGAGCACGAAGTGTACAATTGAGTCATAGGGTTTTCTGCCATAAACATTGTATTGTAAACTAGTGTAAATTCGGCCTACCCATGGTCCGCGGACCATGGGATTGTATAAATAAAGTGAGGCTCTAAGTTGTAAAAATAGTTGAGAAGATAGAGAGTAGAAAATGGATGGTTCGAGCTTATAGTAGAATTCTAAGTGTCTTGGGTTGTAGTAGTAGGGAGAGGCTCTGCAGTTGAGTGCGCAGAGGCTTGATAGAGTCTGCAGCTGAGTGCATGGACCCCTGCAGCTGAGTGCGCAGGGAAGAGTTGAGCTTGTAATTGGGATAGAAAGATAATAAAGAGAAGTTGATTCCTAATTCTGTGTAATTGTTGTGCATTATCTTCTTTATGTTTATATTCGTTTATGTATCACGCACATTGATATGATTGCTGAATATGCTATAGTAACCACAAATCTTACATACACAAGTTAAGTAATGGGTTAATTAGTGAGGAATTTGGGTATTATATGGGTCACGCCCCGAGTAGGGCTACGCGGAAGCCACACTGTAGGTCGCGAAGGGATCGCAAGTGCGCACAACAACAGGGTAGATCGCAGACCTCCAGAAGGCCATCAGACATCCCTAAGGTGTGGAAACCTTGTTCTAGCACCCTCCCATACTACTTCATGTGAGACATCAATCTGTGCTCCGTAGACTATTGCTGAAAGGGCCAGTAATATTGGGATTTTCTTGGCTAAATCACCTCTGAACCAGAGTTAGGCCCCACTAAGCCAAAAAATGGTTCCGTTGTTAGGACCGGGATCTGCATAAAGGATGTCTGATGTCGTGCCACTAGAACCCTATAAAGAAAGAAATTGAAGAGTGGTTGGACAAGAAGATTTATGAGTTCGTGGCACAGGAAAACAAAAATCCGCGAGTATCTAAGGAGCAATGGTTGGATCGCTACTTGTACACCGAAATCCACAAAATTTTCTTTTCATATTTTCCATCTGAGCTATATGAATGGATCACAAAGTTAGTAGATAGCCAGGGAAGGTGTAGGCTCGACAAACCAATAGTGTGGACTCCGGAACTAGTGTGTAGACTAGAAGCCTCGGAAGAGAAGATAGCGCGAGCTGTGGACCACTGGCTTGACCGAATAATAGGAGGATTTATCACTGAGTTTGCGGTAGTCACAACCGTCAGCTACAGTGAGGTAGAGCGACATTTTCTCAAGGGACCGCGAGGTAAGTACGTTAAATCTTTGAACACTTGGATTAAGATGCTATTGTGTGAAAAGAAGGTTATGCGAATAAATTAATGTTTGGGACTACGCGAAGAAGAAAGATCTACAAAAGCGGAAGTAGTGAAGAATTAGAAAACAGTCCCTTAATTTCACCCTCGCGGGAGAATAAGGACAAGCTCGCAAAGGTTTCTCTGAGAAGAATGGTCAGTTTGATAAGATAGTGAATTCTGCATTTACAACCTCCACCCACACCGCCACCCACTTCACCCCCCTCACCTCCATCTCCACCCACTCCACCTCTGCCACCTCCACAGTTGAGTATGGTGAGCACAATCAAACTACCAGTATTCAGAGGAGTAGGGAATGAAGATCCAAACCAATTCTGGTTCGTAGTGAGAGTAGTGTGGGAAGCACAGGGCGTCATGGACAATAATATCAAAAAGGCTACGCTGGTGAGCACGCTGCAAGATCACACATTAATGTGGTATATCAAGCATTATAATGACCACCAGAACGTACGAGTTGCAGAGATCCAGACTATGCTGAACAGGGAATTTAGCAGGCCAAAATCAGAGACACAATCTATCATCGGGTTTAAGGAGATTGCGATGCTCCCAGGTGAGACCCCCTAGGATCTGGACCAAAGGCTGAAGAGTATGATCCACAAAGCCAATATGACATTAACAGATGCACAACATCACACATGGTTGGTGGCCTCACTTACGCCACACTTAAGGACAACGTTGTCACAGTAAAAACTTTCCACCCAGGCCGAAGCATTGGAGATGGAAATGAGATTGCGTGAGACCCCTACATAAGACCCTAGGTTGGGAGTCCAACAATTCCACATGCAACTGCAGAATCTATGTTTGGAGATGAAAATTTTAAAACAAGATAGGACAGCTTGGCTGGAGGGGCACGAGGAAGTATGGTGCATAAAATGCAAAGGTCAAGGCGATGACAACGACCACTGTCTAGTGTTCGCGAACTACTTAGTAGAGGGGGGCCTAATGCCATTAAGACCGGAGGCATAGGCAGGGCCAAGCGCGACATCTAAATTATGGTTTGTGATCTACTAGATAGGAGGAAAACATACCACAGATAACCGTCATCTGTTGTAGAAGTATATGTAGACGTCCCAGTAGTTGTTCTGTAATTTTTGCAGGTCAGTAGGCCATGACGAATGCACTTGCCGAAGCTATGAAATAATGATGGATCAGACTCCTACCTACAGGGTGCAGGCTGAAATGCAAGCCCTTGACCCAAATGCAGGGATGGCATGTGTTGGGTTTGAGGGGCGCGATCGGGGTCGAGGTGGAATGGGACTAGGAAGGGGTTGCGGCCAGATAATTTGTTACAATTGCGGAGGGCCAGGGAATTCTCCCCATGATTTTATGAACCTGACTAGGATATAATGTTGGCACTATAATCAGTTTTATCATGAGGCAGAAGATTGCCCTTCGCTGATAGAGAAGATGCGCGGAAAGGGGGTACTCCAACCCCCGCCAACCCAGAATTTACAAATGATGAGGTCTGAACTGCGCGTAGAAGACCCAAATGTAAACATGATGCTCAGGAGCAGTGTGACAATGGGAGATGATAAAGGGAAGCATCCAGAAGAAAGCACGTGGGTTCGTAAGGCTCCTACAAAGGAAGTTGAGTTTGATTTAGAACGTGCAAAGGAGACATTCATGGAAGCTAAGAAGAGCTTCATGGAGGCCTCCAATTTAGGTAGTAAGGATCAACTAGAGCCACGAATGGATCCTTCAATGCTCACTACATTTCTAGAGACATGCATGAAACTATTGCGTGACAGCAAGGTAGTCAAAGGGCTACAAGAACTTGTCACTAGGTGTGTGGGGTCAGGAGAACCGCATGTGATTCATAAACTTGGAAAGCATACATTGCGCACAGGAAGGGAGATGAGGTTGACTGCGTAAATAGGCGTGTATGAAATGGATCAGGTAATCCTATACCTGGGTTCGGATGCAAATGTACTACCAAAGAAAACATGGGAACGCATGGGAAGACCCGCGTTGCAATGGTCCCCTATTCAGTTACGAATTGCGAACTAACAGAAGATTTTTCCCATAGGAAGATTGCAAGGTGTGACAGTTGATATTGAAGGCGCAAGTGCGTAGGCATATTTTGAAGTGATAGAGATTGTCGATGACAACAATCCCTATCCCGCGTTACTAGTAATAGACTTGGCTACCGATATGAATGGAGTCATAAATCTGAAGAAGCGCAAAATGACCTTTGAGAAAAAGTCACTATGCATAGTAGTACCACTGGATCCAGGCAAAGGAACGCGATACACTGAACCGATGCGCGATGATGATAGTGATGGAAATATTGACTGTATCTATAAGATAACTACACAAGGAAAGGATTGGGTGAATCCGACTGTGGATGGAAGGATCTCGTGGGAGTGCAGAAGCTCCTACACTTTGGATTTAGGCGAAGAGATAGAGAAATGGTAGAATCGGCTACACGAAGTAACAACACTGAACTGCAACATGATGATCAGATCATTGCATTGCGTAACAACAGAGGCAAGGGAGCTGCCGAAATATGATGGAGTGTTAGTGGTGGATGAATTTCTGAGCAAATTTGAAAGTACAGTACCAGAGCAGCAGTGGTTTGATGCACTAAAGTGGGCACTGCGCGCAACACCCACATGATGGTGGGGTACACATCAAGGAACTTTTGAAGACTGGTGCAGATGCAAAAGGATGATGCACCTACATTTTTGAAAACCACAACTTCGAACGAAAGCCAATCAGCTAGGGCAGAACAACTTGCGTGCCCACATTTCCCGATGGGTACAGACATATGTTGTATAGTCTGCCCAAGCACACCCCACCTTGTTGGGAAGTGGATCCCGCCATAGCAAGTTTTGGGGCTTAAAGCCTGATTTTTGGTTAATGTAATGTAAAGACCTTACAAAATGCGGGCACGGAGCATGAAAGTCTAGGGTTGTCCACCCTAAAATAATGTAATTTAATATAGAATATGTCAGCCTACCCATGGTCCGCGGACCATGGGATTGTATAAATAGAGCGAGGCTCTAAGTGTAAATTCAGTTAGTTTTAGTTTAAGTCAGAAGTGTTATGGGTTTTTGAATAAGGGATTCACTCTGAGTCTGTAAGTCTGAGTCTTAGGTCGTAGTAGTAGTGAGAGGCTTTGCTGCTGTGTGCATAGAGGCCTGGAAGAGTCCACAACTATGTGCATGGACCCATGTAGCTGAGTGCATAGGGTGGAGTGGGATTGTACTGGAACAGAAGATTAATAAAAGATAAGTTGATTATGGTATACTATGTGTTATTATTTTTGTGATATTTATGCATCTCTTTATGGTTTATGACTATGCGTACTAGTTATAAATATTGAATGATTAATAAGAATATTAGGCTCACATAGTTAAGTTAAGATCTAACATCAAGGCACAGTAAATATAAAGGATCTAGACAACATCTCTTCGCACCCTTTACTGAGCTACGGGGAACAGTTGTATAAGGTGCGAGGGACAAGCGGCTGCGCGGAGCAGCGCAAGCACGCAAATTGGTTCGTAGACTTCATCTAGACATCCCTAGGGTGCGAAAACCTGGTTCCAGCACCCTCCCACACTACCTTGGATGAGACCTTAGTTCGTGCACTGCAGACTATTGCCAAAAGGGTTGGTAGTCCTAGGATTTGCTTGGCTAAACTCACTGCTAAACCTGGGTCAGGTCCCAAGTAGCCAGCAAATGGTTCTATTGCTGGGACTAGGATCTGCCTAAGGGATGTCTAATGTCATGCCATTGGAACCCTACAAAGGAGGAAATTGAAGTGTGGTTGGACAAGAAGCTTCACGAGTTTGTAACATAGGAAAAAAAAATTCCATAGATATCTGAGAAGAGGTGGCTGGATTGCTACATATATAGGGAAATCCACGAGATCTTCTTCGTGTCTTTCTCTTCTGAACTGTATGAGTGGATCGTGAGGTTAGCCGACAGCCAGGGAAGGTACAAGCTCGATCAACCGATAGTGTGGACTCTAGAATTAGTGCACAGACTAGAGACATCAAAAGATAAGATCGCACAGGTTGTGGACCATTGCCTCGACCGGATAATACGGGGATTTATCACTTAGTTTGTGATAGACACGACCGTAAGCTACAGTGAAGCAGAGCGACATTTTCTCAAGGGACCCTAAGGTAGGTACATTAAATCCCTAAATACTTGGATTAAGATGATGTTATGTCAAAAATGAGTGATGCATATACATTAATGTTTGGAACAATGTGAAGAGGGAGAATCTACAAAGGTGGTAGGGAATTAGGAAATAGTCCCTTGATCTCACCTTCGCGAGAGAGCTAGGAAGAGCTCGCTCGTGTCTCTCCGATAAGTGCGGTCAGTTTGATAAGGTAGCGCATTCCGCAGTTACCACCTCCACTTACGCCTCCACCCGCATCACCTCCTTCACCTCCATCTCCACCCACTCCACCTCCACCACCCCCACAGTTCAGCATGGCGAGCGCGATCAAGCTACCCGTATTCAGAGGAGTAGGAAATGAGGATCCGGATCAGTTCTAGTTCATGGTAAGAGCAGTGTGGGAAGCACAAGGGGTCATGGATGACAACATTAAGAAGGCCACATTGGTGAGCACATTGTAGAATCCTGCGTTGACATGGTATATCAAGCACTCGAATGATCACCCAAATGCAGGAATAGCGGAGATCCAGAATGCGGTGAACAGAGAATTTAGCTAGCAAAAATTAGAGACGCAGTCAATCATCAGATTTAAAGAGATCGCGATGCTACCAGACGATACCCCATGGGATCTAGATCAGTGGTTGAAGAGTATGATCCGAGAGGCTAATATGATGCTAACAGATGCGTATCACTACGCGTGGTTTGTGGCGTCTTTGACACCACACCTGAGGATGGCGCTGTCACAGTAGAAGCTTTCAACCCAGGCCGAAGCATTGGAAATGGAAATGACGGTGCATGAAACACCGATACAGGATTTGGGGCTGGCAGTTCAAAAATCCATGCACAACTACAGAATCGCTGCCTAGAAATGCAGAGCTTAAAGTAGGATAGGGTACCATGGCCGAAGGCGCTCAAGGAGGTGTGATGCATAAAATGTAAAGGCCAGGGCCATGACAAGGATCACTGCCTAGTATTCGTGAACTACTTGGTAGGAGGGGGGCCAATGCCATTGAGACCAGAGGCACAGGTAGGGCCAAGTGCAGCACCCGTGCTACAATTGTCATTTATTACAGAAGTATACACAGACTCCACAGCAGCTGTTTTGTAATTTATGTAGGTCGGTGGGCCACAACGAGCATACTTGTCGTAGCTATGAGTTGATGATGGAGTGAACCCAAACCTATAGAATGTAGATAGAAACATGAGGCCTAAACCTAGCCATGAGAATGGTGCACACTGGATTTCAGGGCCGAGGTCGAGGATGAGGAAGAAGGGGGCCAGGAAGGGGCCGCAGACAGTTGATTTGCTACAATTGCGGAGGACCAGGACACTACCCTCGTGATTGTACTAACCCAATGAGAATATATTCTTCGTACTGTGCTCAATTTAATCACGAACCAGTGGATTGTCCTACGTTGATCACATAGATGCACGAAAAAGGAGTACTCCAACCTCCTCCAACTCAGAATATCCAAATGATGAGATCTGAACCTTGCGACGAAGACCCAAGTGTATATATAGTTCTTAGGAGTGGCGCGACCACAGGGGAAGATAAGGGGAAGCATCCCGAGGAAGATACATGGGTTCATAAGGCTCCTACAAAGGAACCTGAGTTTGACTTGGAATGCGCAAAGGAGACGTTTATGGAAGCTAAGAAGAGCTTCGCGAAGGCCTCTACTTCAGGTAGTAAGGATCAACTAGAGCCAGGAATGGATCCTTCTACCTTTTTGGAGACATGCATGAAGCTACTGTGCGATAATAGGGAAGTTAAAGGACTACAAGAGCTGATCACTTGGTGCATAGGGACGGGTGAACCACGCGTAGTCCGAAAACTGGGAAAGCATACTTTGTGCACTGGAAGGGAGACGAGGTTGACAATGTAGATTGGTGAATACAAAATGGATCAGGTAATCTTGGACTTGGGGTCTGACGTGAATGTGTTACCTAAGCAGACATGGGAACGCATGGGCAGGTCCACATTACAGTGGTCCCCTATTCAATTATGAATGGCAAACCAACAGAAGATTTTTACCAAGGGGAGGTTGCAAGGGGTAACAATTGATATTGAAGGCGCGAGCACACAAACAAACTTTGAAGTGATAGAGATTGTCGATGATAGCAATCCTTATCTCACATTGTTAGGAATCGACTAGGTGACTGATATGAATGGAGTCGTAAACCTGAAGAAGAGGAAGATGATATTCAAGAAAATATCCCTACGCGTAGTAGTTTTGTTAGATCCAACAGAAGGAGTGCACTACACTGAACCTATGTGTGACAAGGACAGTGATGGTGAGCTAGATTGCATTTACCAGATAACAACACAAGACTAGGATTGGGTGAACCCAATTGTAGATGGGAGAATATCATGGGAATGTGATAGTTCTTGTACTTCAGATTCAGATGAAGATGTAGAACGCTAGCAAAACTGGTTGCAGGAAGTGATGACGCTGAATTGCAACATGATGATTAAATCACTGCGGTGCATAACAACAGAAGCAAGGGAACTGCCAACATATGATAGAGTAATAGGGTGGATGAATTATTAGACAAATTTGAAAGTGCAGAACCGGAACAACAACGGTATAGTGCGATGGAATGGGAATTGCGTGCGACAACCACACGATGGTGGAGTACACCTCAGAAGACTATTGGAAACTGGCACAAATGCAGAAGATGGATGCGCTTACGATTTAGAAGTCCCCAACGTTGAAAGAGAGCTAGGAAGCCATGATGAAGTAGCTTACACGCCCACCTGTGTCGGTGGGTGCAGACGGGTGCTGTGCAAGGACATCCTAGACTAAGGATCGACATGTGGAACCAGCTACAGCAGCGGGAAAAGCGTCGCACACCACAAATATTCCACGTCGGAGCGTTTGCAACGCTATTCGGAATCATGAACAGAGTTTACCAGATGGAATGAACTAATAGGGACCTGAGCATTCCAGCATTCCAATGGACCTATAGGGCCATGTATAAAAATCTGAGTGCGAAAATGATTACAAAGATGACGAGCAGAGTCGAGGCCATAGCTTTGGGAAAGAATCCTCACGCAACGACTCCCATAAGCGTGACAGTACGTGAGGACCAGAGCAAAGAGATTATGCAACCGCGCAAGGATGAACATATGCAGATTCAAGAAGCCATTCAGCAAGGAAACCTTGAGCTTTGTGAACTCGAAGAAGATCAGGTACGACTGGAGTAGAAAAGCGTATTAATGAACGAGGATATTAAAAAACTGGAAACCAAAATCGCGTAAGCATTATGCATCGATAGAAGGATGGGGCCACATAGGGGTAGTCCTATCACCGCAGTAGAAGATGGTCACCGAGAGTTCTTTGCTATACTACCATGGCTGCGAGCACACCTCACTAGATAAGCGAATCGAGGGAGCACACTGTGTAAAGAAGAACGTGAAGCGTTGATTGACGTCAGGGTTATTGCGGGGTACCCACGGACTAGGCTAGAAGGTGTAGGGAAGCTTCGCATAGGTGGTGTGCCCACTTGAATATTCATAGAAGGCACTGTCTCAGTGCTCCAAGCAATTGAAAGAGAGCATGGGACTATAAACAAGTTTGTAGGAGAGCTCCATGGGAAGGGGGTTACGCGTAGGGGAAATATGTAACAGGGGTCATGCTCACGCATAAGGGGCTACGCTGCTATGCAGGTAGGCTGGAAGGTGACCGTTGATGTCACTGTTCATGACATGAGGTCCAATTTAAGGTAGAAAGGAGTGGGTGACGGGCAATTAAGATAGGAATTAAGAGCTAGATTTAGGACGATCTGCGGCCAAGAAGGTATTGATGACTTAGAAGTGGAGGGAATGGTCAAATTCAAATTCAAATGATGCTATAAGATCCCTTGGGCTAGCCTCGAGGCAATACTTGGTTGTTTTAGATTTGAGCCAGTATAGAGCATTGAGCACCAAGCACTCTTGCCACCCTCGCGTACACGACCGAACGGATTCAGTGTAGAAATGATGATGGTTGTGGGAACTAGAGTGTGATTCGCGGGAGTTACCCTAGAGCCCCGTATGGTCCAGGAAGAGCCTGGAGAGGCGGTAGTTGCACTAGAGATTCTAAAGTCACCATGCACGCCGCGACCGCAGAAAGAAAAACAGATAATGGGGCCAGTCTAGGTATCACCGCGAAACCCACGGTTTAATAAATTGTCAGTGGCTAAGAAGGGCAAAGCCATCACCCTTGAAACTAAGGAGGAAGAGGAAGATTTGCAAGCCCTGATCACCCAAATTAAAGCATAGGATGATGAGACAAAGAATGTTTCCCAAGTGCCTTCGACGATAAAAGTTACCCCCTACATCCCCCCATGGAAAGGGAAGGCCAAGATACCAAAGGATCTGGAGGCCATGAAGAGTGTGCTGTAGACTCCGCTCCTCCCTGATGAACTAAGGTTTGAAGGTTCGCCATTGTGGTGGGTACCTAATAGAAAGTTCGAAGACTGGGACCTCACAGATGGAAAGAAGTTCCCACAGTTGACTGCAAAGAAATTACTAAAGCAGAGATGGCTACGAGGTGTAGAAAAGGATGGGCTGCTCCATCTACGATGGATACCCCACTACCACCATGTGCCAGTCATTATTTTTGTTATCCAATAGCTATTGTGCCTAGTACATGATGGGTATCTCTAGCTAGAGGAGCTGATTCCCATCATGGCCGATCTAATCCACCAGATTTCTTGGCTGCCCATCAAAGGAAATGACCTCGCAGTCGTAGCAGGATAGAGCAACGACTTAGCCCTCGCAAAAGCTATGAAGGCCAAATATAAGCTAGAGAAGAGGAAGTGATGGTACACAATCGTAAGAATCAAGTACCAAGGGTGCGCGTAGCCACCCAACTACTAGCTAGCAAGCTGATGAGGAAATGATACGCAGATGAAGTGCCAGCGTCGATAATTGCATTGGTAGAGCAATGTGTAGAGGGGGTCCAGTCCAACTGGGTGCAGTTCCTCTTTGACGAGTTCTTAACAAATTGTAGGGAGGCCTAAGAGCAAGGTGAGACCTTCCACTATGCATGGTTTCTCTTATCCATCCTGTTGGTTGCAGGAGAACTGCCAAGGACAACCAGTTTCCGACAGTTGAGGGTGACCTACCCGAAGCCACGAGGTACACCTTGCTCTAGGAAATGAAAGACGCGATGAGGATTTACGAGATAAAGGTGTATTGGGTGTTCATAGAGGTGAGAATATGAACATGGATCAATCACAGGTCGCGCTTGTCCCCGACAGTCTATAATATCTTACAGAGCACGACAGATTTCAGGACGGATATGCATAACCTATATATTCGGGCGCGCAAGGATCCAACCCAACGTGGGTGAAGCTTCTATTCATTGCAATAGATGATGCAATCTTCGATGTGATGGCATAATGGTCTCTGGAGTGGCATGCTCTGGACTTGGTAGAACTGGAAAAGATCACAATGTAGCAGCAAAAGAAGGAAACCAAGTTGCACATCGCGTAGCTGGCGGAAAGAAAGTGCCAGGAACAAGAAGTGGCCACACAACAGAAGGCGTCTAAGGCAGCAACGAAAATGTAGATGGTAGAGACTACAACTGCGCCAGTCCGAGAGCCCGAAGGAAGCCATGAAATTTCCACAAAGCAGCACATACAGGGGGAGGATGAGACGGAGGAACACATGGACCCAACACTGACATCGACACAACTTAAGAGGCCGCGCTTCTAGGAGGAGTCAGCCACTCAGAAAAAGCCAAAGGTCTCAAAGACAAAGGATGCTTTGGAAGAATTAATGTTGGAGAAGAAAACTGTGTTGGGGGTTCTCAGAATGTAGTTGCAGTCATTACAAGTGTGACCCCCAGGAATAATGACACCACACGTTGTGGTAGGTACATCTGAAGCCGAGCAGATGTTGTGCGCCCACACATAAAACACTTTGGTATTACCAGAAGGTACAGTCTTAGCTATGGCTAAGGGTGATCGGGCCTCGACAAGTCCAGTGAAGGGCTACAGGTTGAATTTGGCCGCCCTTTCCAGAGAAATCCTATACCAACTGTAGGATGGGGTAACTGCTGAGCTTCGCGCCAGGGAGGGACCTGCCCTCCAAGTCTTGAGCAAGCAGAAGTTAAATTTAGAATAGCTCAGCCTGCAGTGCGAAAACCTTGTCACACAAACCTAGGGATTGGAACAAGCTAGAGGGGAGGCATGTAGCAACATACCAGAGCTAGCCGTGCCGGCAGTACTCCCAACAGTAGAAAAGATTCACCAGCTAGCGTTTAGAGCTCACAAGGCTTAGGAAGAGGCTGCGAAGGTTTAGTTGGAGCTGAACTTTCAGATTGTTGAGCTGCGGATGAAGGCACAACCTTCTACACCCCTAAAAGTCAGAAAGAAGTGCCACCACGCCATTCAATCAGGGTTGGAAGCAATAGAGCACCCTGTCCAGGACTGCACAGGATTGTTGGATAAGTTCCTCTTCATGCTCACCTCACTGCAAGAAGACCCAACCATACAGTGTTTGGAGACCGAAGCATGGTAGTGACAATAGGCATATGACAATATCAAGGGGACCACTCAGACGGTCGCCCTTACTCAGCGACTTGCCAAGATGAAGGAGGCTTAGGCTCTGAAAGAACAAGTGGACACCACGTGTCAGAAAGAAGCAGTGCTTAAAGAAAGCATCCAGCCTTGGCTCGAGGAATCATTCATGGTCACCATAATGATCGAGCGAAGGTTGACACAGATGCAAAGTACATATGTGCTAAGGCAAGAAGGTGCCCCTGACAACAATGCATCAGAGGTTCACGCGCAACTGATACAGCGGATAGCAGAAGAATGTGTTGCGGATGTAAGCGAAGCGCAAAAGTTGCTGGATGGACTCTGTGTGAAGATCACCGCACCATCTGAGTGACTTAGGATGAGTCACGATGATTGTGTTGGGGGCCTGTTGGGCAGCGGATCCCCCATAGAAAGTTTTGGGGCTTAAAGCCCGAGTTTTGGTCAATGTAATGTAAAGACCCCGTAAAATGCGGGTGCGAAGTGTGAAATTCTAGGGTTGTCCGCCGTAAAATAATGTAATTTAATATAGAATGTGTCGGCCTACCCATTGTTTGCAGACCATGGGATTGTATAAATAGAGCAAGGCTCTAAGTGTAAAGTCTGTCAGTTTTAGTTTAAGTCGAAAGTAATATGGGTTTTTGAATAAGGGATTCGCTCTGAGTCTATAAGTCCGAGTCTTGGGTCGTAGTAGTAGTGAGAGGCTCTGCAGCTATGTGCGTAGAGGCTTTGAAGAGTCTACAGTTGTGTACGCGGACCCTTGCAGCTGACTGCACAGGGCAGAGTGGGATTGCACTGGAACAAAATATTAATAAAAGGTAAGTTGATTTTGGTATACTATGTGTTATTATTTCTGTGATATTTATGCATCTCTTTACGGTTTATGACTGCGCGCACTGGTTATAAATATTGAATGATTAATAAGAGTATTGAGCTGACATAATTAAGTTAATATCTAACATAATGACACAGTAAATATAAAGGATCTAGACAACATCTCTTCGCACCCTTTACAGAGCTATGCAGAACAGTTGCATAAGGCACGAGGGACAGACGGCTACGCGGAGCAACACATGCGCGCAGATTGGTTCGCAGACTTCATCCTGACATCCCTAGGGTGTGGAAACCTAGTTCCAACAACCTCCCATACTACCTCGGGTGAGACCTCAGTTCGCGCACCACATACTGTTACTGAAAGGGCCGATAGTACCATGATTTGCTTGGCTAAACTCAGTGCTGAACCTAGGTTAGGCCCCAAGTACCCTACACACCCCCAGCCTAGAGAATTAGAAAAACCACAACAGCAGGAAGGGTGACGCGCATTACCAATTCTCCACGATGAGGCGTTGCATAGGGTGTGTGGAGTACTGAACAAGTTTCACGAGACTAGATGAATTGATTGGGACCTACGCGTAGCGGTTCGATGGGGTTATAGGACAATGTGCAAAAACCTGAGCGTGGAGATGATTCCAAAGTTGCGAAACAGAGTAGAAACTGAGATTTCTGAAGGGAATACCAAAAAGGAATCCACATGTTATAGCTCCCGCAGTTATGACAGCATGCGAAGACTAGGACGAAGGAATCACACAACTATGCGAGGATGACAGTATAAGGATTCGAGAAGCCATTCAATGAAGGAACCTTAGACTTCGCGAACTTGAAGAAGATTGGGTATGATAGAGGAAGAAAAGCATGTTGAAGGATGTTGAGATCAAAAGACTAGAAAATGAGGTCACGCAAGCATGTCTCATCAATAAACCAAGGACGAAAAGGCAAGATATGGATGGTCATACCACTGTATTAGAAGATTATCACTGAGAATTCATGATTCGGTTACCATGGCCGAGAGTCACTACACCTTACCAAACACAGTAACAAGGGAAAAACACCACATAAGATAAAAAACGTGGCATCAGCTGTCGTGAAGGCAAGTGAGGAGTGTCCATGGGCTCTACTGGAAGGCGAATTGAAGTCTTGCATAGATGGTGTGACTACCTAACTAGCTGTAGGTAGCACAGTCTCAGTGCTCCAGACAGTTGAAAGAGAGAGTGAGACTCTAAAAGAGTCTATTTGGGAACTGTGCGGTGAAGGAGGTGCATGCAAGATCACCATGTCACAAGGGTCGCTCCCACGCATAGGGGGTTGTGCTACTATGTAGGTAGGTTGGGAAGTAACCATTGGCGTCACTATTCATGACGAAATGTCCTATTTAAGGCAAAAGGGAGCAGCCAATGGGCAATTAAGACACGAATTAAGAGCTAGATTTGGGACGATTTGCTGCCAAGGATGCATTAATCACTCAGAAATGGGGGAGTAGTCAAATTCAAATTCAAAATACGCTATAAAACTCCCAAGGCTAGCCACAAGACAACACTTGTTCATTTGAGATTTGATCTATTACGAAGAGCATAGAGTGTTGAGCACCAAGCGGTATTTGAACCCCCAAGTTTGCGGACAACCATAGACAGTTCGAACAAGATGAAAACTACCAGGAGAGGTGTGTGTTTTGTAGAGAGTATCACTGAGGAAGTCATGCAGAGCCCTATGGTGTAGGTGGGGGATGTGCTGGAAATTCCAAAATCACCACGTACAGTGAGACCCAAGAAGGATACACAGGTAGCTGGACCGGTCCGCATGTCCCCGCGAAATCCACGGTTTGGTAAACTTTCCATGGAAGAAAAGGGCAAGGCTATCAATCTTGAGATATATTATGAGGAGGAGGACCTCCAAGCTCTCATAGATGAGATAGAGGCAGATGAAGAAATGGAAGAAGACATCCAGCCGGTGAGCGCTACAACAAAATTTCCCGAGTATGTTCCTCTACGGAAAGGGAAAGCTAAAGTACCCAAGGATTTGGATGCCACTAAGAGCGCACTCCAAGCCCCGCTCTTCCCAGATGGAATTCTGTTTCAGGGCTCAGCTCTGGGCCGCATGCCCACAATGAGTTTTGAAGACTGGGACCTTGTGGACAACAAAAAGTTCCCACATTTACAGATTGAGAACCTCATGAAACAGAGCAAGGAGGGGTCAGTTACAGCACTAGAGCTGCAGAAATGGTTGTGTAGTGTGGAGAAGGTTGGGCTACTCAACCTACTATGGATTCCACATTTTCATCGTGCACTGATCACGATATTTATCATTAGGAAGCTGCTTTGCCTGGTGCACGATGGGTACCTATGGCTGGAGGAGCCTGTTCCTATCACGACGAAGACTATTCACAGGATTTCTCGGCTTCCCTGTAAGGGAAAGGACCTTGCAGAGATAGTTGGTAAAAGTGGAGATTTGGCACTTGCAAAGGCCATGAAAAAGAAGTACAAATTGGAAAAGAAGAAGAGAGTCTATGTAATCAGTAGCATCAAAGAACAAGGGGGGAATGTAACCACCCAACTGCTGGCTGGGAAGGTGATGAGGAAATTCCGTGGAGACAAGGTATCAGCGTCGATCGTTACGCTGGAAGAACAATGTGCGGAGGGGGTCCAATTCAACTCGCCCGAATTCCTCTGTGAAGAATTTCTAACCAACTGCAAAGAAGCTCAAGAGTAGGGCCAAACCTTCCACTATGTGTGACTACTTTTGTCTATCTTAGTGGTGACAGGGGAACTACCTGAGGACACTAAGTTCCCTCATATTGAACATGACTTGCAGGCGAGTGTCTAGATGTGGATTAACAGAAGGCTGCACCTATCCCCCACAATGTACAACAGTATGTGGAGTTTTGTAGACTTCAAGGCACATATGCACAATGTGTATATCAAGGCGTGCAAGGATCCAACGTAGAACTGGACCAAACTTCCTTTCATCACAATTGTTGATGCCATCTTCTCCATGCTTGGTTCATGACCTGCCGAGTGGCGCACCCTGGATCTGGTAGAAAGGGATAGAACAGTAGCACAGAAGCAGAAGGATGCAGCCAAGTTGCATGTCACGAAGTTGGCCTAGTAGAGGCACAACAAACAAGCGGTCGCAGAGGTAAGGGCCGCCTACGAAGCAATAAAGGTAGCTGAAGAGTAGACAAAGGCCACTGAAAGAGTAGCAGTAGCACAAGCAACATGGTCCACTGCGATGCAGGAGGAAGGAGGCCAAGAAGTGTCTACAGGACAGGGACATAATACAGTAGAAGGCGCGGACCCGAGCACCACGTCCACTCAGCTGAAATGGATACCCATGATTGAGTAGTCAGGTCCACGAAAGGAGGCCAAAGCTTCCAAATCAGACATCAAGCCAATTAGATTGATAGAGGGTGACCTCTATGACATCGGCGACACAGTTCACGAGATCACTTGGGAAGCGCTCTAGGAAGCTATGGCAGAGCAACAGAATGCATTGGGGGCCTTAAGGGCGCAACTGCAGGAACTTCAGGTGTGGGCCCCACAGGAAGGAATAGTAGTTGCCTACGGTGTTGTAGGTACATCAGTAGCAGAGCAGCAGTTGCGCGCAAGAATGACCAACACCATAGTGCTGCTGGAAGGAGCGCCAACAGTGGAAAGCGAGGAGGACAGAGCCGCGGTGGGCAAGATGAAGGGATGTGGCATAAACTTGGTTGCCCTTCTGTAGGATACATTATATCAGCTACAGGATGGAGCAATAACAAAACTCCGCGCTAGGGAACGACACACAGTGAAAATGCTCAGCGAACAGAGAATTAAAATTTTGCAACTTAGTCTCCAGCACGATGAAGTGCTTGCACAGAAGCAACAGCTGAAGCAAATGGTAGAGGAAGCATGTCGCCGTGTTCTGGAGCTAGAAATCATGATAGACCTACCAGTTGGAGTGTGAATCCACAAATTAGTCAGTGGATTCCGTGAGACAAAAGAGGAAGCAACGAGGGTGCAACTGGACCTCAACCTTCAAATTGTTGAGCTGCGATTAAAGGTGAAATCCTCTACACACCTAGAATTTAGGGAACAACATGTTGGTGCTATTCAAAAAGGTCTGGAGGAAATAGGACAGGCAGTACACAACTATACCGCTATGTTGGAAGAATCCTTCGTGGTTCTCACTTCAGTACAGGAGGACCCCAACATACATCACCTGGAAATGAAGGCGTGGGAGCTTCAGGTGTAGTACAACAGTGTGTGCATAACCCCGTAGACAGTTGTCCTGACCCAATGGCTTTTGAAGCTATAGTAAGCAAAGGCGTTGAAGGAATAGGTGGATGTTGCGCGAAAGAAAGAGGTAGTCCTTAAAGCATGCGTCCAACCTTGGATTGATGACGCCTTCCTCATCACGGTAGAAATCAAAGGAAAGCTCGCACAGATGAAAGTGATGCATGCCTTAAGATAGGGATTTTACCCTGACAGCGACAATTCAACTGAAAGGGTGGATCAGATCCAACAGACTACAGAACAGTGCGCTGCGGATCTCCGAGAAGCGCAACATCGGTTGGAGGGGCTCCGTGCCAAGATCGTCGCACCAACAGAGTTACTCAGGATGAGTCATGATGATTGTGTTGGGGGCCTGTTCGGCATGGAATCCCCACACAGTAGGTTTTTGGGCTCAAAGCGCAATTTTTGGTCAAAGATGTTGTAAAACTTCGTGAGTTGCGGGCGCAGAGCGCGAGGTGTACAATTGAGTCATATGGTTGTTCGCCCTAAACATTGTATTGTAAACTATTGTAAAGGTGGCCTACCCATGGTCCACAGACCATGGGATTGTATAAATAGAGTGAGGCTCTAAGTTGTAAAAATAGTTGAGAAGATAGAGAGTAGAAAAGGAATGGTTCAAGCTTAGAGTATAATTCTAAGTGTCTTGGGTTGTAGTAGTAGGGAGAGGCTCTGCAGCTGAGTGCGCAGAGGGCTAGTAGAGTGCGCAACTGAGTGCGTGGACCCCTGCAGCTGAGTGCATAGGGAGGAGTCGAGTCTATAATCGGGACAGAAAGCTAATAAAGAGAAGTTGATTCCTAATTTTGTGTAATTGTTGTGCATTATCGTGTTTATGTTTATATTCATATATGCATTGTGCGCATTAATATGGTTGTTGAATATGTTGTAATAACCATAAATCTTACACACACAAGTTAAGTAATCAGTCAGTTAGCGAGGAACTTGGGTATTATAAGGGTCACGCCATGAGTAGGTTTGCACGGAAGCTGCACCACAGGTCGCGAAGGGATTGCAAGTGCGTGCAGCGGCAGGTCAAACTGTGGACCTCCAGAAGCCCATCAAACATCCCCAAGGTGTAGAAACTTGGTTCTAACACCCTCCCATACTACTTCGGGTGAAACCTCAGTTTGCGCTCCACGGACTGTTGCCGAAAGGGTCAGTAGTACAGGAATTTTCTTGGCTAAATCATCTCTGAACCTGGGTCAGAGCCCACTAATCCAACACTCATTTGAATATTCCTCCATCAATCACACTAGATCGAAGTACAAGTAGCCAAGTCATGGAGATCAAAAGGCAGTCGAGCAAGTGAAAACTAAAGATCTAGGTTATCTCAAGTTTGGGAGCCGATCCTCCCTACATTGAAGGAAGTCTTTGGCGACTTGAGTTGTATAAATAAGGAGGCCTAGAGACTCATTAGGATTCAAATTTTTGTTGTAATAACACTAGTAATTTTTGAGTTAAAGACTTCTGTAAGACATTGTTATGTAATTTTCTGTTTTAACAATGAGAATGAGCATTTCCTTGATCCAACACTGAGTTAACTTAGAGGGATGAAGCTCTTGGGTTAGGGCCCAACCCTAGCAGCAAATGATCCTCTTCTTGTATTTGTATGCTTAGATTGATTTCATAGATTAATGGTTGAATTGTCTTTAGAATTATTTCATTGCATGTTGTGTAGATTTGACTAGTTTTCTTATTAGTTTGCTTCCATTTGTTCTTTACTTCAGTAGAAGTTTAGAAGAGATAAAGGAACATCAGAAAGTTGTCAATAGGTGATTTTGGACTCACTCCTTCCTTCAGGGATCATGGTTTGAGGAAAGAACTCCTATCATTAGGGGACTTTTGAGGTCTAAAATGGGCCTCCTAAGAAAAATGTACAACCAAATAAAATTTATAAAAACCAATAGGATTCAAGATTATGATGTCAACCATGGGGGATGATTCACCATTTTTGGAGTATGAAAGTAAAAGGATTAAAAAATAATAAAATAATAAAACTACTTTTTCAACTCGTATTTGCAACTTATCTCCATAAGGTTTTACTCAAACTTTGAGTGGGAGTACTTGTTGGATGCAAAACTTAATTCCCCATCCAAAGAGTACCCATGTTGCATACTTTTAATGGACCCTACTACATGAAAAATGAGAAATACATGAAAAAACATGATTGCAAACACATTTTTCATGTATTTCTCAGTTTCTTGTAGAAGGGTCCATCAAAATTATGCAACATGTGTACTCCTTAGATGAGGAATCAAACTATGCATCCAACGAGTGTTTCCACTCGAAATTTGAGTAAACCCATAGGGGGATAAGTTGAAAATACGAGTTAAAAAAGTAGTTTTTTCTTTTTTCCCTCTACAATTTGATGATGTCATCTAATCTTATTTTATTATTTCCACTATTATTTTATTATTTCCTTAGGAGGCCCATTTTAGAGCTCAAAAATCCCCTAATGATAACTCCAAAAAGACAAAATTCTACTTTCTCATGGAATTTAGGGTTTTCTATACTTAGGCTAGCATTTGATCAATTTTCAAGAGCAACCTTTATTTATCATTTCTTCTATCTTCAGTCTTACATTATATCTCATCAATGTTCCATCTTATTCTGCAAGTTTTCCTCATGCATGAAGTAGGAAACTAGCTCATGAAATTTTGTTTTCCTTAGATAATTGAAATTCTTCTTGTTTGCATGATTTTTGGGTAAATGTCAATGTTTGATGTAGTGAATATGTTTCAGAAGTACCAAGAGATTTCATAGTCAGCAAAATCATTCCAACCTCATCCATCTATGGTAGTCACTTTCTTTCACTAAAACCCTCACCAATCTCATCATTTCACAAGGAAACTTCTGCAAGCTTGTTGAGCAAATCCAGACATCTCCCAACTTTGGTTTTGAGTCCTAAAGTGGTCCTAGGCACTCCATTGCCTCATTACATCCACCAACCACCTTCCCTAAGACTTCCATCACCTTCAACACCCATCTTTTTTCTCTCGGTTGTATCCTGTAGAAATACAGGGGATCCTGTAGGTTTTTAGGACATCCTGTAGAACGAATTAGGAGATCGTGTAGGCTTACCTGTAGTGACCTGTTTTGAGGCCGAATTGAGGAAAAAGCATCTAGGGATCTAGAAAAGGGCTCCTACTGGTCTCCCCAACCTTAAAACCATTCATCATCATCCCTAAGCCACCTGCCACATCACCAAAAGAGATTAGCTTTCACACTTTCACATAAAAAAGACAAAAATAAGAACAAATTTATTTTATTCATTTACATGCACAACAATAGAATGTTTGATGCTTTGAATTTGCATGCTTAGGATAGTAGGATTACATACATGTTAGCTTAGCATTATTTTAAAGCATAGCTTCTTAGGAGTTACTTAGAAAATGTTGTGTTTTATCATTTGATTCCAGTCTTTTTCCTTACTGCACTAAACAAGCTTTCTCTTAGAGTAGATTTCTCTTTCCCTCATTGGTAATCAAGCTTCGTCTAAATCCATAGAAGTCTAGTTTGAAAAACCTTAGTGGTCTATCGCCAACTTAGAAGTGACAAAGAGCATACCCATCACATTTACTTGTGCATACAACACTGTCACCTTCAAGTTTGTACTAACCCCAGGTTGATAAAGTAAAGTTGTAGCTTTAGGAGTTGTAGCATTCTTGCTGCAAGACTGGTGCTCATCAGGAATCTTGGAGCAGGGCTGACTTAGAATCTTGGTGGTTTTATAGTTTTTCCATATTATTAGGCAGTTTTTTTTATCATCCTTACTTAGATGTCTCTTTTTTGAGTTGATTTTATAAGTAAAGGTTGGTGGTATTTCTCCCCATGTTGGTTTTCCCATGGTAAACTCTTGTGTTATTGTGTGCTTGTCTCTTTATGACACTCTAGCATTGTTTTATATTATTGAAGTTCTTTGTGTAATTATTTTATGTTGAATAATAAATGTAAGAAAATATCAATCTAATAAAAATCATAAGAAATAATTATTAGTTTAGAGGACTATTGAAAACTCAAAATTTCAAACCCATAATAGAAGAAATACAAATAATAGTTATAACAGAATTGCACCTAGAAACTTGAGCCAATATCTCCCCATAGTCCTCTCCCTCTTTCTAGTAGAACCCTCTATCCATGAATCTTGCATTATAATTCTCTGTGCTACCATCGACTACATGCTTGATATTGTAGATTCACTTGGAAGTCACCACTTACTTCCCCTCAGGTCTTAGCATAATATTGCACACATCATTCTTCATCATGGATTAATATTCTTCCATCATGGCATCCTTCCAAGCTTACTAATTTAGTGCCTCATCGTAGTTGGATAGCATGGAATCAATGGTATGACTTATTAGTTCTACATATCCACAATAGGTATTGGGATATTTTGTCTCTCTAAAAGTGCCATGAGGAGCTGTAAATCCCTCAACTTATTGCAATATAATTCAAAGACATGCTAATCTCTTCTTGGGTTCAAGAATAATTTGGCCCTTCTATCTATTCTTGATGATATGAAAGGTGTTCCACAAGTTTAGAATGCCCCGAACCAACATCCTTGATAGTTTCATGTTCTTCATCACCAAATGTTTTTTTATACATTGTTGGGACAAAGTCCCCTAGGGTCAATTTTGGGGATAAAAGCCCAATTTTTGGGGAAGAAAGACCAAGTTTTTGTATGTAAAGTGTAAATTCTTCACAAGCTATGGCTGTGGAGTGCGTAGATGTAAAGTGTCATAAGGGGTTTCTGCCTTCTTTTATTTAAGTTGTGTCGGCTTTAGAAAATCTACCCATGGTCCACGGAGCATGAAACACATATTTCATTAAAATTGGAAAAACTATATTACAATGACATCACTAAAATTGCATTTTTTGGTTATTTTGAAATTCTTGATCCACCATTTAATGCCAAATTTAATGAAATATGTGTTATGAGATTGTATAAAAAGGAGAATCTTATCAAAGTCTAAGGCAGTTCAATCATTAATATAAGTTTGTAATGGGTCAATAAGAGCTAAGAGTGAAGAGTCTTAGAGTAGAAGAGAGGCTCTGCAGCTATGTGCATAGAGGCCTAGGGTAGAAGTCTGCAACTGAGTGTGCAAACCCCTGCAGTTGAGTGCGAAGGGTAGTTAGAGTATGAAAGAAGATCTGAAGTGTTAATAAAGAAGATTACTCTAGAAATATCTATGTTTGATCTATGTAATTCTGTTATGAATGGATGTGATTGTGTTATGTTGAATAATGGGTTTCTAATTTAATGCTAAATTGATGCATGAATCTGTATGTTTTACATTTTTATTTGAACACATGTAATAATATCTGTTTATGCAAAGAACATATTAATGCATGTTAAATTTATCAGATACTTAAGATGATTTGGGTAAATACAGAAGTAAGAGTGATTACAGAAGCACGTAAGCATTCGATTCACCTATTTAGGGTACGCACAAAGACAATGTTGATGATTGGCATGTGTACAAAAAGATGATGAGATTGCGATTTGGTCACCCAAAAGTTAGATTAACAAAGAAATATGATGGGAGGAATGATCCACGCAATCACTTGGCAAAATGGACTGAAGCTTATGGAGCGGAGCCTCAACCTGAGTGGGTTCATTTTTTCTGTCATACTTTTGATGTACTAGCGATGAATTGGTACTTGGGAACAGAGCTCTGCTATGGAATTGAAGAATGGGACGTTCTGCGACAAGGATTCTTGATGACATTCAACTTTGAGGATGGATTTGAATGTATTGATGAGGGGTTGTAGGAGGTCAAAGCAGCTATCTTCAGAATACCGCAGGATCCCTTGTACTTTATTTAACTATACTAGACCACCCAGGTATGCCATATGCTACAATGCTACAATGTGAGTGTTGAAGAGGAAGACGAGGATCCAAGGATGATTAATATCCCAGAGATAGAAGGTCACCGCAAAGTTGAGGGACCGTAGATTGAGAATCCAAACATCATCGCACCGGAGACTACTAGGATGATGCCACAATGGATAGGGTCACTGAGTTTCTCCACGAATATCAGGATTTTTTCCCTACGAAGTTTTCAGACTTGAAAGGGATAATAGGGGACCTAGGCGTTATGAACATTACCTTAAAGCCGAATGCAAAGTTGATCAAGCAAAGGCCTTAGTGCCCCAATCCAAAGTATAAAGAAAAGGTCCACTTAGAGTTGGATAAAATTCTTGTAGCATGTATTATTGAATCGATAGAAGAATTTGATTGGGTAAGACCAATGATAGTTTAGGAAAAGACGGAGAAGGATGAAATAAGGATATGCGTAGATCTCAGGAAGTTGAATGATGCTTGCACGCGTGATCCTTTCCCAACTCTGTTCACCGATGAAGTGTTGGATAATGTTGGCAGTCAGGAAGCATATTCATTCACTGATGGGTTCTCTGGGTACCATCATATTAAGATCATGTCGGAAGATAGAAGAAAGACAACGTTAATGACTGAATGGGGATGTTTTCAGTATACAATAATTCCTTTTGGACTGAAGAACAAATCGACGATCTTTTCCCGCGTAGTCATCGCGATGTTCAAGGACTTCATTCACAAATTTTTGGAGGTTTACTTTGATGATTGGATGATGTTTGGGCTGGTAAAGTGCCATATAGATAGTCTACGCTTGATGCTGGATACATGCCAAAGGTATTAGATCACGCCAAATTTGAAGAAATGTTTGTTCTAGGTTCCGTTCGGAATCTTGATGGGCCATGTGGTATACAAACAAGGTTTAATGGTGGACCTATCTAAGATAGCAATTATAATTAATTTGGAGGTGCCAAGAAGTGTGAAACAGTTGCGCGCAATGCTGGGGCATATGAGATACTATAGAAAGTTCATCAAGTGTTATGCCCATATTACCGTGCCAATGGAAAAGTTGCTAAAGAAGGATGCTACATTTTGTTGGAATGAGGAATGTCAGTGGAGCCTAGATGTGTTAAAGGAGAATATGGCACCATGTCGATACTAGTCTTCCTAGATTGGAAGAATGAATTTCATGTGCATGTGGATGTGTCATGTATTGCACTAGGAGAAGTACTGACACAGGATGGTGAGGGAGAGTTAGATCACCCTATAGCATTTGCAAGTACGAAGTTATCTAAAGCTGAGAAGAACTATTCAACGACTAAGCATGAAGGTTTGGCTATGGTGTACACACTCTATAAGTTCAAACACTACATGTTAGGTTGTCACTTTAAGATGTATACAGACCATTCTATGTGAAATACATGGTTAACAAGCCTGTGTTGGGGGGGAAGATATGCAGATGGCTGTTGTTGTTTCAGGAATATGATTTCGAAGTCATTGTGAAGCCAAGATGATTTAATATAGGACTAGATCATCTATCGTGCATTGAAACAAGAGAGGAGCCTACTAATTTTGAGGAAGGACTGCCTGACGCACAACTTTTTACCTGTGTGTGTCACAGACAACCACTTTGCAGACATTATACACTTCCTGACTACAGGAACAACTCCAGAAGGGTACACCATCCAACAAAAGAAGGAACTGGTGGTGCGCGCGACAAATTTTTCTATCATTGCAGGACATTTATATAAAATAGGATTGAATGAAATACTACACTGTTATGTGCCTGAGTTTGAATGGAACAACATCCTCATTGAAGCTCATGGAGGATCCGTGGGAGGACATTATGCAGGAAAAGAAACAACACATAAGATTTTACGCGGTGGGTTGTGGTGGCCGACACTGTATAAGTATTCCAAAACTTATTGTAGGGCATACGGTGCATGTAAGAGAACTGGTAGGCCATCATGGAGGGATGAGCTGCCTCTGAATCCAAAAATGTCATTGCAGCCATTTGAGAAATGGACGATTGATTTTGTAGGGTCGATTTAGCCTCCAAGAAAGAAGATAGGTGTGCATTACATCATCACTGCGACTAAGTATTTGACAAGATGTGTGGAGGCATAGCCTGTGAAGGACTGTACAGGGGCAATGATAATGAAGTTCTTATTTGAATATGTGCTGACTAGGTTCAATTGCTCGAATATTTTAATGATCGATCGCAATACACATTTCCTTACCGAAATGATTAGTGCATTGAGGGAGGAATTCCAGGTTTATCATCAAAAGAGTACGCCATATCACCTGCAGGCTAATGGGATGATTGAAGTGTTTAATAAGATATTGGAGAATGCATTGACGAAGGTTTGCAATGCACAAAGGAATGGTTGGGATGTGCGCGTAACCGCAGTGCTCTGGGCTTACAAAACTACTTGCAAGAAGCTGACTGGATAGACACCTTTCAGGCTGGTCTATGGCATAGAAGATGTGATGTTGATGGATTATATTGTACCTAGTCTACACATAGAGGCATTCATAGGAATGGCAGACCATGGAGCCTTAGAAGAAAGGCTCACACAACTGACAGAGCTTGAAGAAGAAAAATTTTTGCCTAGATTCCATCAACAAGTTTAGAAGGAGGGCGAAAAGGCATGGCACGATCGACACATCAAAAGGTAAATTTTTTAGTTTTATTGTATGACAACAAGTTTTATAAGTTTCCAGGGAATTTTTGAATGCATTGGCTGGGGCCGTATGTCATCAAGGAAATTTCCGATGGTGGAGCAGTTCAACTTGTGAAATTGAATGGAGATCCATTTCTTGGGAAATTAAATGGCAGTCGATTGAAGCCATACATCGACGATCTGGCTAGATCACTATATGATAGAAGCAAAATCTTAGCTCTCTAGGCAGCTAAAAGGAGGTGAGGGAATATAAAATACATTTCCTGGGTTATAGAACTGTGCGACTAGGGGACTGCATGAAAGGGAACAATGTCACAACATCGACAAAAGTACAAAGGGAGTTGCACTATAGGAGGAGAGACAGCGTAGGGCAGCTAGAAAGGGACTGTGACTGTCAGTGTTCATGATTTGATAATGAGAAAATGGCTAAGAGGAGCGAGGGGCAGTATTTAATGATGAAATTAAGAGTGAGATATTTGAAAATATGTCGCCAATCTAGCATTTATGAGTGGATTTTGGGGGGAATGGTTGAATTTGAATTCGAATTTGCTTATAAGTTACAGATGGTTGCCAACGAAAAACACTTTCCATTTTGAGACTTGATGTGGCGTGCTATCGGTTGTGCATGAAACCTGCATTTTCTTAGGATTTGGTGGCCAGTTCAGTGCTTGACCGGTTACATAAGGAAACCCAGGAGTTCCTTAATAACCTCACATCTGCACCCATAGAAACTACAAGTGTTGGAGGGTCCATGGCCTCTGAGGGAGTTTCCCCTGAGGTCGTAAGTATGGAGGTACCCGAAACGGTGCCAAAATCGCCAGTGTCGCCTAGGCCGAAGCCTATGCCAGCAGGAGAGGTTTCCAAGACGAAAAGAAGAAAAATAGAAGTAGACCCTACCGGTGCATGAGTAACCAAGAAAACATAAAAGAAAAGAGAAGCTCACCACAGAGGAGAAAGGAAAGGTGTTATACCTAGAGGCCGATGAGGGTGCAAACAAGGGCGCAGAAGACATTGATATTGAGGGAGTAGGCCCTATCTTGAAGCTGTTGGAATACATCCCTCCACACCGGGGTAAGGTGAAGGTCCTAAAGGATCCAGACGAGGGAATTTTTATTCTTAATACACCTCTACTACTAGAACATATCACAATTGAAGGTCCGCGCTTGGCATGCATCCCACATATAAATTTAGAGGACTAGGACTTGGCGGGAACTGAGCGGTTCCCCCACCTGGCGACTGATACTTTTATGAAGTGCATGTTCTATGAGGAGTCAGGTATCACCATGCTGGAGCCAGTGAAGTGGATTCATGGGGTGGAGAAGAAGAGATTGTTGAATCTGCTATGGGTGTCGCATTAAAACTGCACACCCATAAAGTTGATTGTTATCAAACAATTGTTGTGCCTGGTGCACAACGGGTGTTTGTGGTTGGGAGACCCAATCCCTATAACTAGAATGCTGATCCATAAGACCACTTTATTGCAACATTCAGGGTTGAATCCCACCAAGGCATTTTGTGGAAAGACGAGCGAGCACGACCTCACCGAAAGGATGAAGGACAAGTATAAGGTTGTCAAGAGGTCACGTGGATATTCAATTTCGAGTATTACGGACCCTAATATGAAGGTGGCCACCCAGATCTTGGCTAGAAAAGTGATGAGGAAGTGTCACGCAGACAAGGTACCGACACAAGTGGTTTCATTAGTGGCCCAGTGCATAGAGGGTGTGCAATTCAACCAGGCTTGCTACCTATGTAGTGAGTTCCTTGTGAACTGCAGGGAGGCATAGGACCACAACAAAACAGTCCACTACTCATGGCTGTTACTATTGATTGTGTTGGTCACATGGGAATTGTCAGAGGATATCCAATTTCCTCTGATCACAAAAGGTTTGCCAAAATCAGTGAAGTTTGCTTCGCTATGGGCCACTAAGGACGCTGACCGAGTCCAGGAGAGTAAAATATTTTAGGTGATGATAGAGGCAAGCATCCGTGTAGTCATCAACTGTAAGCCACAGGTGTCACCAAATGTCTTTGAGTAGTTGTGGGATATGCAGAGTTCAAAGTGGAGTTCCATTGTATCTCCAACTAGGCGTGAAAGGACCCCAAACAGAAGTGGTATTATTTACCATACCTAGCGACAAATGATTCCATCGCAACGGTTCTCGAGTGTTGGCCTGCATATTGGCACACATCGTCAGACTTGACTGCTAGGTCTAGTAAGCTCACAGAAAAGCAGAAGAAGGAAGAGGCCCAGTAAAAAATTCAGCAGTTGGCTGAAAAGTGGAAGAAGGATGTTGAGGAAAAAGCCTAAGCAAAAGCAGAGCGTGCCGCGAAGGAACGAGAGAAAGAGTGCGGCTCTGATAGAAGTCATAAGTATCCTTCACCACATACAAAGGAAGAGTAGCAATCTGAATAGGGTGGTGGTGACCAGAAGAACACCCCCTTTCGGGTAAAGTGGAATAGGGAGCAGGAGAAGGAAGGGTCGTGCAAAAGGACCAAGGCCACTAAGTCACCACTAGACCTGATGACCTTGATAGAGGGTGACTTGGATGACATTAGGGATAAGGTAAGGGACGCGACAATGGAACTACTACAACATTTTGAGCAGCAGTAAAAGAAATATTTAGTCACCATACAGATCGTTCTACGCGAGCTGCAGATCCAAACTACTCAACTACAGGCACATGTAGGGCAAAGCAATGCAACATCGACTAGTTTGATGCTGGGAACAATAGAAGCTGCAGAGATGGTTTTCTCTTTGGATCCCCAGGCCATCATGCTGCCTGATGGAGCCTTAGGCATGGAGATAGATCTTAACAGGGCTACTTTAAGGAACATTAGTCTCAACTTGGCCTCGCTCCCAAGTGAATTCCTTCACACCCTGTAAGCAAGTGTGGTCGTAGAACTTAGGGCCCGAGAGCAATGCGTGCTGAGCTGATCAGCGAGTAGAAGGTTAACAACAAACAGATTTCCATTGATAAATCAACAATGATAGACACATGGAATAAGGTTCAGGAGAAGAATGAGAGCACCACAACAGTGGTAGAAAACGCATGCAGAACTGTTCCAGAGTTGCACATACTAGAAGAGTCATCGTTGGAGACCAAGATTTGGAAATTGGCTGTAGGTGTGCGTAATGCTAGGACTGAGATGGCCAATGTTCAGTTTTAGCTGAACCTAAATATTATAAAGCTCAAGCTGAGGGCACAACCTTTAACTCCACGAGAGCTCAAAGAACAGTGCGAGGTAGTTATCAAAGTTGCAATCATTGTAGTAGATGTCGTGGTGGAAAAATGCACTGCACTCTTCGAGCAATCATTGGAGGTACTCATGAGTTTGCTGGAAGATGCCAATGTGCAGAGGTTAAATACTGAGGCAAGGTAATTGCAGCATTAGTATTATGAAGCAAGAGCGATGGCATGCACCATTTCTATCACGCAGAGATCAGCAAAACTGCAGGAGGCAAAGCAACTAAAAGAGCAAGTGGAAGCAGTGCAATGGAAACAAGTAGTCCTCAAGGCCAGATTGGGGCCTTGGCTGGATGAGGCCTATGTGCTCTCTCCCGCCATTTGGGAGAATTTGGCCAGCTTGCAAACTTCACATCAGAAGATCTAAGTCAATAGCGCAGGACCAACAACGAAGAAGCTGGTGGAACAGGTCAAGCAGGCAACTACACTATGTACAAAAAATTTGTAGTGGTGGAAGTGGAGTTGGGAAGTTTTTGAAGTATGTTATGAAACGAACTCACAAAAAGATAGAAAAAATAGATGAATGCCTTAGAAATAAGCCTCTTTGAGGGGGCAACCTCCTTTACATTACACAAATGAACAATTTTTGGATGATACAAATGAGAAGACCTCCTTTCTATATATAGGAGTCTAAGGGGTCATAATATAATAAGAGTAAACATAACAATAATAACGTAATGGCACAATAATAATAATAGTGGGCTTCTATGGGGCACAATAATAACAATATGGGAACTACATGGGTACAACAATATAATAAGGGGGTTGTACTAATAACAATAAGGGGTCACACTAGTAGTATAGGGGCCTAACATGCCCCTCTCCTTCCAAAAGTGTTGTCCTCAATGCCTGAGTAGTTATTGATGCTTCTGTATAAAATTCTTGTCCTTCCATGTGAAATCTTCAATAGGTAAGTTCTTCCACTTGATGAGATGCTTTGAAATTGATCGATTTCATAGCTGTCGACTTCTCGGTTCTGTAAATGCTTCAGGTTCCAATATGCTTTTTCCTTCCTTGTCAAGTTCTGGCAATATTGTTGGAAATGGGATATTCAGAAACTTTTGAATGAGTTCTCACCCCGCTTCACCATTCTTCCATTCATACCTTCCTTTGTTTATAAAATTTGGTTGGATAATTATACCAACCTCTACCATTTCTGCAACCATATGTTCAATTTCACTCCTTTGGGCATATGGATATCTATAAGGCTTGATGTTTGGAGGAACACATCATGGAATAAAATGAATAGCATGATCATGATCACGAATACGTGGGAGACCTTTGGGAGTCTTAAATACCTTGGAATGATTGTCCAAGACATTTTGGATATCTGGACAAATACATGATTTTGATGTGCGAATAGTTAGTTAACATAATTGTTTAATTACGCCTCATTGTTCTTTCTTTAGAATCTTTGTCATTCCGTCAGAGTTGATTATCTTTCCTAGTTTCCTTGTGATACCCCTTAATTCAACTTCCTTTCCTTCCAAAGAAAATTTCATAAAACGTTCTTGAAAATTGAAAGCTATTGTACCCAAGGATTGTAGCCATTGGACTCATAGTAAAACATCAGCAACACCCATTGGAATGGAAAACATTGGGCTATTCAATACATATTCTCCCAGGGATAGTTTGATATTATGGCACTTTCCAGAGCAATTTATGGTTCCTCCACATACAACCATCACTTGACACTCTGGTGCTGGATCTAGGAAGCAATTCAAGTCCTTGGCTATATTACAATTAATAAAATTATGGGCACTACTCGAATCAATCAAAACTATTACCTTTTTCTTCTTGATATGTCCTTCTATCTTACAGTTTGAGGAGTTGTAATTCTGACTAATGCATTACAAGATATGTTCAGATTCATTTCTTCTTTCTCTAGGGTTGGTTCCTGGTGAGTATCCTTTTCTTTTGATGTTTCTTGATACTTTTCTTCCTAATATTTCACTGTTTGAACCTTATTCTTCTTGATATATCCTTCTATCTTGAGAGTTCAGGGAGTGGTAATTTCTTCCAATGCTTTACAAGATATGGCCGGATTCATTTCCTGAGGCTCGATGTGATCTTTCACTTCTTGAACATTTTTTTTCTTGATATGTCCTTCTATCTTGATAGTTTGAAGAGTGGTAATTCTGGCCAATGCATTACAAGATATGGTTGGATTCATTTCTTCTTTCTCGATGTGATATTTCACTTCTTGAACCTTTTTCTTCTTGATATGTCCTTCTATCTTGAGAGTTTGAGGAGTGGTAATTCTTGCCAATGCTTTACAAGATATGATCAGATTCATTTCTTCTTTCTCTGGGGTTAGGTCCTGGCGCATATCCTCTTCTTTTGATGTTTCTTGATCCTTTTCTTCCTCCTCTTGAAACTCTATGTAAAACAATTTCTTCTCAGCACATTTATGACCTTTAGTGCATTTTATATCACAATTGTAACAAAGCCCTTTTTTTCTATTTTCTTCCAATTGTTGTGGTGTAACCCTTATAGGTTGTGGAAGGCTAGGAGAAACAACACATCCATTATTATAGTTGTGAGGGGTAGACTTCCTTGTTTCCATAATTTTACTTTCCACTTTGTAACAAAGCCCTTTTTCTCTTTCCAATTGTTGTGGTGTTGCTCTTTGTATTCTCATAATGTGCTATCATTTCCTTTGTGAAAATTGACCACGTAACAAGTTGTTTACGAGAACAAAGCCCTTTATACCATAAAAGTTGATCTAGTTCTAAGTACGAAGATGCAATACATACCTTTTGTAACAGTGGTACACCATGTAGTTCAAAATTTTGCTCCATCTGAGGTATCCAATTTACCGTATCCTTGCCATCAAACTTCCTCATATCACCTTTTCTTGAATTTAGGAGCTCGATCTTGAAATTACTATAACTCTGTAATTTCAGTTCTTCTAGTTCTAAAATTATGACCTGCAGTAGCCCTCTGCATCCTCTTTCCAATGCCACCAGTCTGATCGAATTTAGATTCTCCAAGAAAGAGTTATGCACAATCTCCCAAGATGACCTGATTATATACCTTTTTAGAAGAGAAAACTTGTATGAAGTTCCACTTGTCACTGTGTTAATCTTAGGATCTGAACAAATGCTATGATGATTTTCCCCAGGTCACCTATTTGGAATATAATCCGAGAGTCTGCAAAAAGGCCAACTTCCTCAGATCATATATCTGCAAATATAGCACAAAAATCTCTGAAATTCAGACCCAAGCTTTAGAATGATTTCAACCCAAATGGTTTTTTTTTTAGCGTCTGAAACGTTGTAGAAAAAAAGGTATAGTGCAAATTCCACAATGACCTATTTGGAGCATCGAAACCCTAGAATCCAAAGGTCTAATACCAAATGTTATGAAACCAACTCACAAAAAGATAGAAAAGATAGATGAACGCCTTAGAAATAAGCCTCTTCGAGGGGGAAACCTCCTTTACATTAGACAAATGAACAAT
This sequence comes from Pinus tabuliformis, assembly GCA_031772625.1. Classification (NCBI taxonomy): domain Eukaryota; kingdom Viridiplantae; phylum Streptophyta; class Pinopsida; order Pinales; family Pinaceae; genus Pinus; species Pinus tabuliformis. The sequence continues at coordinate 253,012,751 of CM062815.1, forward strand.
TCTTGGATGATACAAATGACAAGACCTCCTTTCTATATATAGGAGTCTAAGGGTTCATAATATAATCAGAGCCAACATAACAATAATAATGAAAGGGCACAATAATAGCAATAGTGGGCTTCTATGGGGCACAATAATAAAAATATGGGGACTACATGGGTACAACAATATAATAAGGGGGTTGTACTAATAACAATAAGGGGTTACACTAGTAGTATATGGGCCTAACAAAGTAAGATCTCTGCACCGGCAGAGTGACTCGGGGTGAGTCACCATATTTTTGTTGGGGGCATATTGGGACACAGTCCCCTAGGGCCAATTTTGGGGTTAAAAGCCCAAGTTTTGGGGTAGAAAACCAAATTTTTTGTATGTAAATTGTAAATTCTCTACAAGTTGTGGTCACGGAGCATGTAGGTGTAAAGTGTCATAAAGGGTTTCTGCCCTTCTTTTACGTAAGTTGTGTCGGCTTTACAATATCTACCCATGGTCCACGAACCATGGGATTGTATGAAAAGGAGAGTCTTAGAAGATTCTAAGGTAGTTTAGTCATTGATATAAAACTATAATGGGCCAGTAAGAGCTAAGAACGAAGAGTCTTAGAGTAGAAGAGAGGATCTGCAGCTATGTGCGCAGAGGCCTAGTGTAGAATTCTGCAGCTGAGTGTGCGGACCCCTACAACAGAGTGCGCAGGGTAGTTTGAGTCTGTAAGAAGATCTAAAACATTAATAAAGAAGATTACTATGGAAATATTTATGTTTGATCTATTCACTTCTGTTATGAATGGATGCGATTGCGTTATGTTGAATAATGGGTATATGATTTAATGTTTTACATTGTTATCTAAATGAAAGTAATAATATCTGTTTACACGAAGAACATCTTAATGCATGTTAAAGCTATCAGATACTTAAGCCGATTCAAGTAAATACAGAAGTAAGAGTGATTACAGAGGTGCGTAAACAGTTGATTCACCTACTTAGGGTCTGTGAAAGACAGTTTGAGACATTTGCAAAGGTCTAAGGGTTAATTAAGGAAAGTATATCGATAAGCCCTAAAAGCTTATTAATATACATGAAGACAAAACTAGGGCATAAATCGACATCACTACCATCTCTAGGTGCAGAAACTTGGTTCCAACATCCCCCCATTTTGCTTCCGGTGAGACTTCAGTTTGCACTCCGCGGATTGATGCCGAAAGGGCTAGTAGTGTAGGGATTTGTTTGGCTACTTTAACGTTGAACCTGGGTCAGGGCCAACTAAACCAACATACATCTTGTAACATCCCCTACTAAACGCTGCATGAAAGCACATAGGATTAGATAAATTTCACACAATTTTCACGCGTAATTTTTTGAATTACTTATTCCATTTTCCTTTACTGAATATTAGATACAATATTTATCTTTACATAAAGTAATATTTAGTAAATGAATAATAAGTTACATAACATAACATAACATCCACTGTTATAACATATTATCATAAACATCCTAATGTAACATTGCATCATTTCAATGATTCTTTCAACTAGGTTAGTTAATCACGTACTTGGTAATGTAAATGACATGTTATGAAAGGAATCAACATCATCCAAATGGAACCATAAGAAATCACATCATTCGACACTAATATACCCTGCAAACCTCGTAGGGTGAAAACACGAAAATGTTTACTTTTATTATTAAACGCTCATGAGGGTGTTCACCCCACTCAATGGTTTGTAAGAGAGTTTATCCCTTAACCATTGTAAAAAAAATGTTACAAATAAATATAATTTAAGAAAAATGTGTCTATCTATAAGCTATTACACTCATCATGATATCATTTTCCCACAGATTTGCAGTATTTATGTCTTTGTGGCCTAGCTTTTCCCCATCAGTGGACCATCCTACAACTGGCACTCTTCAATATTCATGGACAATTAGTTCTTCACCTTCCACAATGTTAAATTTAACCTATCCTTTACATAAGTCACCATTATTTCCTTCCATTGTTTTATTCAACAAAATTTGATATCATGATTAGATAAAGTATTAATCAACCAATAACAAACCTTTTTAATTATTTTACAACATCTATTCATGTGCATACATGAAATATAAAAAAAAAATTGTGACATGCTCCCTTTAGAAACACTGAATATGCATTAATTTCACACATGTCACTATCAAATCATGTATATAAATATATACCACATTAATTACTCTTCCCCTCCCACAAGCTCACACTTTTTTCCAAGGAAAATTAATACCATTATCCAAATTAGTTTAAAGAATAATAGCATCTTATCTTTCATATTCTTGCATGGATTTATATAAAATTATCCAAAAGAACAATCAAAATATGTATTCTTTTCATGCATCTACATCAACTTTATCCCAAAGGACCCAACCCATCAACCAATATCATGTGAACACATGTTACCTTTCATGAAAATACATTTTCTTCTTGAATGTACAAATACACTTTCTCCTATTATAAAGCATTCTTTTCAAGAAGTCAAACACTATATGCATGCGATACATATTATTTTATTTTCAAGGGGTAAACCATATTAGTTAGTCTCCCTATGCATACAATTATATAAAATTTATTCAAAGAACCTATCCCCTCGATTATTAATTTTGGTGCACGCAAATATGTAAAAAAAATAACACAATGGTTATTATTCCTATGCATGAAAATGCATATATATATATATATATATATATATATATATATATATATATATATATATATTCCAAAAGAGCCTTTCCCAAAAGAAAGCTTAACACCATCTTGTATGCAAACACAGTCTTTCCAGATGAAGGCTAACAAATAATATTATTTGAAAATTCATAATCTTTCCAAAGGAAACTAACCTAATATATTCTAAATTATGCATGAAATCCCAATTAGTTATTTCTTTTATGCATGCAAACTACATTTCCTCCCAAGAAATCTATCTCAATGGTTTTACTTTCCATGCATGTAAAGTGCATTTCTTTTCAAGAAATCTATCTCAATAAACTATTATTTGCATTCATGCAACACATATTTCTTTCCAAGGATGAAATTAACACAACAATTAATGTCTCTACGCCTAAAGATTCTTATTCCCTTTTTAAAAATATCTATTATTATTTTACGCATAAAGAGATTTAACACAATCCGCTAATCTTTTGTGTATCTAAATACACATCTTTTTCTAGGGATCTAGGAAAATAGTTATTATTTGGTTGCACAAGATTCCCATTTAACACTTTTCAAGTAAAACGATTTGGATAATTTAATTCTTATGCACACAAAATCCATAAATACATTCCCATACTTTCACAACAAATCATTTTAAGAAAAGAATTATATTTAACCTATTCTCATGCACACAAGAACTGTGGATTTGTTTTTCCAATAATATATATTTTTAAACAGTTAGAACATTCAAACACGTGTTTATTTTTTCTTGAACCTATGCAATAGTTATTACTTATATGCGCAAATTTCTTTCCAAGAATTTAGTATAATATTTATTAGTCATGTGGGTATATTTCTTTCATGTAAGAGCACCATATATATATATATATATATATACCAAGCACAAAACAACTTGTTATTTCCAAGCATCTATTCTCTTCCAGGGAACCAACATCATGGCTATTGTTTTGTGCACCTCTACATGTATTCTTTTCCTAAATAATTAATAATATTTTTGTTAGAAAATTATATATTACAGAGCAATGGAACACATAGAATATTGCATAAATATATACACAGAAAACGCATAAAACCAGAGAGATAAAGATATACGTGGTTCACCCAGTTTGGGCTACACCCACCCTAAATAGCCAGTCCTTCCTTTCTATTATCCAGCAAAATGAAGACACATAACCTACAATAAATCTGCTGTAATATCCTATGTTTTCTCTCACAGTCTCACCTCTTTATTTCTCTCTGGGAGAATACACATCTATTACACAACCTCAATACAATGCCCTCATACGAAGAGAGGAGTTGCCTTCTAGGGAAAAAAAAGCTTAAACTAAACATAATTTCTACCGTCAGATCATCCGCCTAATGAAGGGCCCAAATTGACTAGAAATTACTATACTTTTACAAGGCAATTTTACATCTGTTTTTAGCTTCGGGGGCACTACTGCTGAAACCCCCACTGGGGGACGGCTGCCCCCCAAACCCCCCAGCTGGGGGGGATCGCCCCCCCCCGAACCCCCGTGGGGGGGACAAGTCCCCCCTACACCCCCTCGCGTGGAGGGGTGTACAAACTTCCTGGGGTATACGTCCGGCTAAAACAAGGACCTCTAAGTAATCATGCTCCACACCCAACAATCTCCCAGTTGGAGAATGATTGTAGCAACTCCACCACTGCTTCATTTGTTATACAATGACTCCTCTTTGGACTTGGTTGTTTCTCATCTTCATCGTCATCCTTGAAGACCAATTGAAATTGAGCATAATCTCAGTTTCTCCCTAGTTACAACTTTTGTTAGCATATTTGTAGGATTCTGGCTAGTGTGTATCTTTTCTAGCTTCAACTCTCCATCTTCCAACACTGATTGTATGAAATGGTACTTGAGCTATATGTGTTTGGTCCTGGAATGAAAGCTGAGTTCTTTGCAAGATGAATGGCACTTTGGCTATCACTGTATAACATGCCCATATCATGCTTCTTACCCAATTCACCCATAAACCTTTGTAACTAAATCATTTCTTTACTAGCCTCTATAGCAACAACATACTCTGCTTCTATTGTTGAAAGTGAAACAACACTTTGGATTTTTGAAACCCAACTGACAGCTGTTCCACCTACAGTAAATACATATCCTGTAGTGCTCCTCATGTTATCTCTATCACCTACCATATTTGCATCAACATATCCCTGAAGAGAAATGTTTGAACCACCAAAGCATAATGCTTGATTTGTGATACCTTTCAAATATTTGAGAATCCATTTCACTGCCATCCAATGTCCCTTTCCTGGATTGTTCATGTACCTGCTTACCATAATCCATGTCTGCAGGGAACTTTAGACATATAATCCATGTCTTCTTGTGTCTTTGGGCACATTTCCTTACTAAGTTTGAAATGGATGGCAAAAGGTGTACTAACTGGTTTTGTATTGTGCATATTAAATCTTTTCAACACCTTTTGTATGTACTCATTCTGAGACAATGTTAATTTGCGATTTTTCCTGTCTCTAGTTATTCTCATACCAAGGATTTGTTTTGTAGCTCCCAAATCCTTCATTGCAAATGAATATTCCAATTTTCTTTTCAGCACATTTATTTCCTACATGTTAGACCCCGCAACAAGAATGTCATCCACATACAATAACAATATAATATAGCTTCCATCATTTTGCTTTTTCAGATAAACACAATGATCATAGTGACATCTAGTATAACCTTGTTCAGACATAAACTTGTCAAATTTTAGATACCATTGCCTTGGAGCCTATTTTAAGCCATACAAGCTCTTCTTCAACTTGCACACTAGTTTATCCTTCCCTTTTACCTCATATCCTTGTGGCCACTACATATATATCTCTTCTTCCAAATCCCCATGGAGAAAGGTTGTCTTTACATCTAACTTCTCAAGATGCAAATCTTCAACTACTACTAGACTTAAAATAGTTCTGATTGGAGTCATTTTAACAATAGGAGAAAATATTTCATCAAAATCAATACCTTTCTTTTGTGCAAACCCCTTCACCACAAGTCTAGCTTTGTACCGTTGTTTTCCTCCATCTTCTTCCTTCAGCCTATAAACCCATTTATTCCTCAATGTAGTTTTTGCTGCAGGCAACCTGACTAAGTCCCAAGTCTAGTTATGCATTAAGGTGTCCATCTCTTCTTCCATGGCTAGCTCCCACTTCTTCCTGCTTTCAACCTGCATTGCTTCTTCATAACATTCGGGTTCACCAGAATCAGTCAACAATAAATAATATAATGAAGGAGAGTATCTTTCAGGGGGTATACATATCCTCGTAGATCTTCTAACACCACTTTCAAGTGTTTGGGGTGCTTGTTGATGTTGTGGTGGTTTCTGTTGCTGTGGTTGTTGATTATTTTTATTTTCAAGCACCTTTACTTTTTCAGTGATCTCATCAAGAACTGTGTATTCCTTGTTTTCTTTTTCCTGTTTCTTTTCCTGCAACTAATTCTTATACAAGACCTTTTCATTGAATATTACATCTCTGCTCCTAAATATTTTGTGATTTTCATAATCATATAAGAGATAACCAAAATCATTAACACCATATCCAATAAAGGTACATTTCTTTGATTTTGCCTCAAGCTTTGTTCTATTTTCTTTATTAATATGGACAAAGGCCTCACAACCAAAAGGATTTAAAAAGGAGTAGTTTACCTTTCTACCTCTCCATGCTTCCTCTAGAACACCACCATCTAAGGAACTTGAAGGCCCTCTGTTTATTAGATAAATAGTAGTATCTACAACATCTGCCCAAAATTGTAAAGGCAATCGTGCATGCAATCTCATGCACCTTTCACGCTCCATGATTGTTCTATTCATCCTTTCTAACACACCATTTTCTTGTGGTGTTCTTGGAACTATCTTTTTTCTGTGAATTCCATGCTCTGAATAGTACCTATCAAAATCATTGCTGTAATATTCACCTCCATTGTCTAATCTGAGACACTTCAATTTCTTTCTTGTCTCAATCTCAACCAAAGCTTTCCATTTCTTGAAAGTATAAAATACATCAGATTTATTATTAATACAATAAATCCATGTTTTTCTAGTTGCTTCATCAATAAAAGTAACATAATAACGAGAGCCACCGAGAGATGATACCTGAGCAGGTACCCATACATCTATATGCATAAGCTCTAATTTTTCACTTTAAGAAATCTTACTATCTTCTATTTTCCATAAATGCAATTCTCGCAGAAGTCCAAATCAACATTCTTCAAACCTGGCAACAAATTCCTTGAGTGAAGAATCTTCATCCCCTTCTCACTCACGTGTCCAAGCCTATGCTACCATAATGCTACATCTGCTCCTTTGGAAGTTAAAGCATTAAGAAAATTAGAAATACCATTACATAAATACAATGTACCAACCTTTTCGCCTTTTTCTATTACCAGGGCTCCTTTGGTGACCTTCCAAGATTTATCTGTGAAATGTGTCACACAACCTTCACCGCCTAACTACCCTGTCGAAATCAGATTTTTTCTTCAGATCTGGAACATGACTTACCTCCTTTAGTAGCCATTGGTTTCCATTCTGCTGTTTTACAAGAAACTTACCCATTCCAACAATTTTACAGGGTTTATCATCACCCAAATGGACTTGTCCAAAATATCCTTGAACATAGTCATGAAAATATTTCTTATCAGGTGTGGCATGGAATGAGGCCCCTGAATCTACCACCTAGGAATCAATAATATTTTCAAAACAAAGAATCAAAGCATCTTGTAACACCTCACCTATCACATTTGCTTCATGATTGTTTTCTTTTTGTGCATCTCCTTCTTTTCCCTTCCGAGATCTACTGTTTTTCTTTAGGTGTCCTTTCTTTCCACATTTCCAGCACACTATCCCTGATCTAGACTTGGATCTGCCTTTCCTTGATTCACTGCGATATCCTGAGCTCCTTCCTCTTTCCATTTTTATTCCCCTAGAATTTGCACTCAAAGCATTACCCGATGTCTCATAGGAGCTTTTCCATCGCATTTCCTCGCTAAAAATAGCACCGAAAACATCATCAAACTTTAAAGTACTAGATCCAGAAACAGAGTTACTAATGGCCATTACTAAACCATTCCAACTTTCTGGCAATGAGCACAAGAATAACAGAGCTCTAAATTCATCATCAAATTTTACCCCTACAGAACTTAACTGACTTGTAACAATATTAAAATCATTTAAATGGTCTATAATAGATCCACCTTCCGACATCTTCATATTAAATAACCGTTTCATAAGAAATACCTTGTTTGAGGGCGAGGGTTTTTCATATAGTTTCACCAGCGCCTTAATCAAATCCTCTATCATTGTTTCCTTCGAAATGTTGAAGGTGACTGACACTACAAGGCACAACCGTACTGTTTCGAGTGCCTTTCTATCAAGAAGGTTCCATTCCTCATCTGTCATACCCGTTGACATCTTTGTTTTTGCGCCCAATGGTAGGTACAGATCTTTCTGATACAGATAATCTTCCATCTGCATATTCCATAGCGAGAAGTTTTGGCCGTTAAATTTCTCGACCCTAAACTTACCATCTTTCGCCATTGCTCCCACTCGAACCGGAAACCCTTCTCTCCTGTGAGTTTGTCAGCCAAATAGACCTTCAGCTCTGATACCAGTTGTTAGAAAATTATATATTAGAGAGCAATGGAACACATATAATATTGCATAAATATAAACACATAAAACACATAAAACTAGAGAGACACAGATATACGTGGTTCACCCAGTTTGGGCTACGTCCACCTCGAATAGCTAGTCCCTCCTTGCTATTATCAAGAAAAATAAAGAGACACAACCTACAACAGATCTGCTGCAATATCCTCTGTTTTCTCTCACAGTCTCACCTCTCTGTTTCTCGCTTGAAGTATACACATCTATTACACAGCCTCAATACAATGCCCTCATACGAAGAGAGGGGTTGCTTTATAGGGAAAAAAAAACCCTAAACTAAACATAATTTCTACTGTCAAATCATCCAGCAAATGAACAACCCAGATTGACTAGAAATTACTATACTTTTACAAGGAAATTTTACATCTGCTTTTAGCTTCAGGGGAGCTGCCCCCGAAACCCCCCCTAGGGGACTGCTAGCCCCCAGACCCCCCAGCTGGGGGGAATCGGCTCCCCTGAACCCCTGTGAGGGGGAAAAGTCCCCCCCGTAACCCCCCGCATGGAGGGGTGTACCAACTTCCTGGGGTATGCATCCGACTGAAACAAAGACCTCTAAATGATCATGCTCCACACCCAACAATTTTTTCTTTCCATACTTGCAAGAAGACATATTTCTTTACAAGAAACTAAATGCATAATAGCTACTCCTTTATGCATGTAAGCATGTGATTCTTTTCAAAAAAACCAAAAGGATAATAGATAGTTTTGTTGAATGAAAAAACAAATACTTATTTTCAATAACTCAAGTGCATAGTAGTTAATTTTTAATGCATGAAAATATATAAACCTTCCACAGAAGACTCATGCAAAATATATTATTCTTGCATGCAAATGTACGCTCTTTCCAAAATAAGGCTAACATAAAATTTATGAAATAGATTCATATAAAATATTTCTGACATGAATAATTATGTTGGTAGCCATGATAGCCAATGACCATACAAACTAGGTTCAATTGAGTGGTAATAGTAGAGCTCTGCATAGGCCTTAAAAGGATTTCCAACGAGATATTCTAATTAGGAATTCAACTCTTGAACACTCATACGAGCATTCAAATCTGCTCACATCACGCCTAATGATGCAACATTTATAGGTTTCCTCTTCCCTAAAACAACATTCACTAGCTTCAAACTTGCGACAAATCCTAAGCCAAAACATAGGCTTGCAAGGCAACGGTGCCAACGAGAGTCAAGCATGAAGGGAGTCGCTTACAAAACAAACAAGAAGCTAACAAAGATTCAAACCAATCTTTCTAATGAGTTTATTTTGCATGAACGGATCTCATATAAGAATATATTATCATGGATTTAAGAGTGGAAATCACTTTTGAGTTAACCTTGTTAGTGTTGCACACGACGATATTGGTGTACACTGTCACCTTCATTTACAAAACCAAGGATTGGAACTATCCTATGTGATGGTTTTGAGTCACAACCTCCCAATAAATAAATGTATCAAAATATGTTGCAAGTTTTCAAAATGCATGAAACTTTCTACAACGACATCCCCAAAATGCCACGAAGATTATTAGGAAGAAAATATAATATCACCATATGTTGTGGTGTAGCACTATCATCACATTAAAGGAAACTTTTTCATCTAAGATTACACACATCTTTAACAATGGGCTTCATGAACTTTTCCTCATATCCATTGTTATCTTCTTGATGTGACAGACGATGATCATCTATTGTGCGGGAGAAGGTGACAATCCTCCATTCATCTATTTTATTTTTCCCTATTTTTTCCATGACTTTCTTTCTCTTTGAATGGTTTGGCATATGGAATCCCCCTCTATTTGGAAATGCCTCTGATTAATTCTTGTATTCCTCCATTGAGATACGGTGATAAGGCAAGAGGATTTGTTATGCACTTGAACTGTGAAAATAATAGAATTCAAAAAATATGAAATAATATTTCCATAAACACAAAAATATCACATGAATTGAGACAACCTTCAAAGATATTTTATTATTCAGAATCATAATACAATGTTCACTTGCCTCTTCTAGGGGGAAACCTCTAACAGATTATAGCTCAATTACAATATATCTCCATGATTCTTCCCGTGTTATCTACGACTATTTATAGCTTTATGACATCTAAAACCCTAACAACTAGTGGTCCCTTGCAAAATACGGGTTAGCCACTTTATTTATTAACTATGACTTGTTTATAACTAATTGTGGTCCCTTTTTTATAACGTGGGTCAACCAGTTACAATTATTGTTCATGCATATAACCACTTATGGGCTTTATTGACTCAACTAACTAAGTATGACTCTGACTAGGCTCCTTGGGCTTATTACATAAATAAAGGGGTTAAGGGTTGGACCTTAACATGCCCTCCCCCATAACAAGAATCCTTGTCCTTAAGGCTAAAGTTGCGGAAACTACTGAAGAATAATGGTTAGTTCCCATTATTTCCACTTGTTGAGGACTTCCTTGAGCATGCATTCGTATAGATGTCCTTTCTGAGTATCAAGGACCTATTTAGGTCAGAGCCAAAGTGAACTTTCCTCATCCAACTTTGGCAGATTTGTTTGAACCCTGAAATTTTTCCCCACAAGTTTCTTGAGGTAGGATACATGGAAGACTGGGTGGATTTTTTAAGTAGCTGACAAGGCCATTTTGTAAGTGACTTCTCCTTCACACTGAAGTACCTGATAAGGCCCATAGAATTTTGGTGCTAGCTTCTAGCAACCCTTTTCTTTGAGAGATGTATGCTTATAAGGTTTTATTCATAGGAACACCTGGTCACCTATTTAAAATGACCTCTCTGAATGGTGTTAATTGACTTGTTGCTTAATTATATTCTAAGATTGATTTAGATTATATTTGAGATGAGCGATCATGGTGGCACAATTTTGCAGGAGTTGATAAGATTCTTGTACTTTGGAATACCTTGGGATATAAGAAGGTTGTGAAGGTGCGAGTTGGACATACACTACCTCATATGGCATCAACATGGTGGCTTCATGATAGTTAGTATCATACCACCATTCATTTAAAGGCGGACAATATACCCATTGACGTTGCTTGTCTAAAGTGAAGCACCTCAAATAGGTCTCCAAAAATTTGTTGACTACTTATGTTTGACCATTGGTTTGGGGATGATAAGTTATATTCAATTGGATTTGTGTGCCCTATATCTTGAAATGTTCGTGCTAAAATCTGGTGGTGAAAGTGGGGTCTCGATAAGACACAATGGATGTTGGAATGCCATGTAGTGTTAGGTCCTTATAATACTACTGATTCCCCCATTACTATTATTATTGTAGCCCTTATTGTTATTGTAGTGCCCCTATTGTCCCCATATTGTTATTATTGTTCCGCGTAGAAGCCCACTATTGTTATTTTTGTGCCCTTATATTATTATTGTTATGTCAACTTTGGTTATATTGTGACGCCTTAGACTCCTATGTATAGAAAGGAGGTTTTGTCATTTTTATCATCCAAGAATTGTTCATATGTGTAATGTAAAGGAGGTTTCCCCCTTGAAGAGGTTGATTTCTAAGTCGTTGATCTATCTTTTCTATCTTTTTGTGAACTGGTTTCATAACATTTGTTATGAGAGCTTTGGATTCTAGGGTTTCACTGCTCCAAAACAGGTCATTGTGGCATTTTCACTATAACTTATTTTTTGTGATTTTTTAGATGCTAAACAAAAACCCATTTGATCTAAAATCTTGATGATCCTCACGTCCAAATTTTGGATCTTGTCTTGATATATTTACGTAGATATGATCTAAGGAAGTTAGGGTTTTTGCAAGCTCCCAAATTACATCCCAAACAGGTGACCTTGGGAAAATAGTCATAACTTTGTCTCTGAGTATCAAATTGAAATTTCATAAGTTACAAAAAGAGGATGGATTGTATTTTTCTATGCATCGTTTTTAGGTCCAAAGGTTTAAATAGTGATATGTGGCACTTTGTACAAGTTAGCTCTACTGAAAAAGTGTATAGTAAGGTCATATTGGGAGATTGGGCATAACACTTTCTTGGAGAATCCAATTTCAATCAGACTGGTGGAGTTGGAAAGAGGACTCATAGGGCTACCACAATTCGAAATTTTAGACCTTGGAGATCTGAAATTTCAGAGTTACATCAGATATAATATCGAGCTCCAACAAAGTGAAAAAATGTGTGTAGTCTTTTAAAAAAAATTCATAAGTTTGGTTTGAAAAATTAGTTTGAAGGAATTCAAAGGGCATAATGAAGAATAATTATCATTAATTGATGCCCCGAAGAAATAAAATGGAAACACCTAGTGTTATAGATCTAGCCTAAAAATATATGAGAATACAAATATACCTAGAAATAATAAGATAGAAATAGATAGAAATGCTTCTTTATTAATATCAAACCCTTAAGGTAGGGCAACACCATATATTCACTCCTTAATGAAGGAAAACACTCCACAAGCCATATGCCTGTTCATACAATAATCCTTGACATCCCTCAATGGGGAGTCTCTAGCCTCTATATAGGCCTCATACATACAATACCATGGGTCATTACCATGGCTCCCTCAATACCATCTATCTAATACCATGGGCCCATTACATTATTACTAACTACTTGTGGTCCCTTACATGATATGGGTTAACCACCTTATTTATTACTATGGTCCATTCCATTATTACATTATTCCCTTGGGTACCTCCCTTTGTACCCCATATTATCCCCCTAGGTATATTACATTCCACCCCCCTTAACATGTTTCGTCCCCGAAACATGTGAAGAACACAAATATAAGATCTACTCAAAAGAGTAGTCCACTGGTACCATGCACGTGCATCTAGCCATCCAAGAGAAAGGTGAACCCTTGATCTCGTTGGTGCCTCGTGGTGGGCTCTAGTATTGTAGCAATAATACTGCAACTCCTGGGACTCCCTTATTTACTTTTATCAACTCGGTAGTTCGTAACAAACTTGGAAGCGACGGTGCTATATGCACAAGTACTAGCTCTTGACATGGGCTGTCACTTGATCAGCTGGCACAATTTCGCTAGGAGATTAAGCCAACATCTATGAGCTCTTAGAAGAAGATTTTAACTATGATGGATGAAAGCTAACTCTAAGGAGGCTAATCTATTTGCAGAAAGAAACTAAAAGCTGAAAGGAAATAGAAACCCTAGCAAACCCTAGTTTTATTGACTAACCCTACTGGTGCAAGAAAAGAGATGAAAGATGCTGAAATGGATGCCATTGACTCTTGGAAAGGTGAAATTCAAGTGTCTAAGCTACTTCTGAAGTACAATATGAAAAAGAACATCTTTTTGTATTTTGAGTAATTTTGCAAAATTATTATGCATGTGCTTTAACTGTTTTTGATTGTGCAGAGGTTGATTGGCGAAAGGAAATGGAGCAGACACTTTCAGGAGGTTGGGAAGGTGAGAATAGGGACTAAGGGGTCCCTAGCACCCTTCCAGAGAGTTTCATAGTGATCAGATCTCGAGAAACTACCCATGTGATCTTCTACAGGAAGTCTGTAGGCGTTCTACAAGATGTTCTATAGGAAGAACCGAGAGAGGATTTTTGAGGGTTGATGGAGGAAAACCAGTGGGAAAGTGGAAATGGAGGTTGGATGAGGCTGTGAAGAGGTCTAGGACCTAGTAAATGAGGCTAGGGAGCGATGAAGATGGTTGGATTTTTTCAAGGATGGAGGGACCAATGTTGCACAAAAATGAAGAAATTAGGTCAAACTGGCAGAGTGTGGTGAATGAAGGGAAGGAATCCAGAATATGGGGTTGGAGCAGGTGGTGTGAGGAAGGAAGGATAGGCAGGGATGGATTATAAGTGATTTGCACACTATTTCTCCAAACTGATCAAAGAAAGAATAAAAACATCAGAGATCTATCTACTTTAACCTATTCTGACCTAAAAACCAGAAATCATGGTGGACAGAAGTTTATTGGCAGAAAATAATGTAAGACAACTATGAAAACCAAGCAAGAATATATATAATCATGTCATCACAACTAGTATCAACTTCCCTAACTAAAAATATAACCCTTGCGATTGCATGGAAAGGCAAAACAGTGTTTTTGTGGTAGCAAGTATGCCTTGGTCTCAACTCATGGTCCCAAGGAGGGAGATATGAGATCAAGGATTGCTTGGTGGCATTTTTGTAGGTATTTTCCTTTACCAGACTATCAAAACAACCTGAAGCATGAAAATCTATTTCAATCATCAAAATCAACCTAAATAACAAAGCAATATGTTAATCTAAGTAGCAGAAATTATTCTAGGAATGTAGCAAAAACATATAAAAGTACAGAAAAGGAGGTATTGGAACTTAGGTTGGGCCCAACCCCAAGGTCTATAGCTTCCTAAAAGAAGCTCACATCTGATGCAAAGTGAAACTGATCTCCATTACTCAAAAAATAACCATGTCACAAAAAGGTTTACAACAAAATCTCGAAAATGAGCTGAAAGGCAGAGCAGCACTAAAGTGCAAAAATACAACTGTTCAAGAGCTAAACTATGAATCCTAGAAGCCTTCCTACTTATCACCACGAGGACCTCCAACAACCCTCCTTAACTCAAGGGGCTTGGCTGCTCAAAACTGCAAGTAATCAACCTCTTCAGAAAAGCTGCTCGGCTGCCCTTAGGGATCATCTTCGGTGGGCTGCTGAACTCCGAGCTGATGGTGGAGAACTCAATGAAGGGGAGATTTAATGTAGGAGACACCCTTCCTACAAATCCTTAGCCTTGTTCTCTCGTATTTGGCTGTCAACTGGCTCATAAATGCTTGACCTTGGTCCAAAAGATGTCCGAAAATATGCAATAAGAACGTATTAAACTTCATGGTCAAGTGACTATTCTCACTCATTCAATTAACATAAATATACTAAAAAGCACGCATAAAATATGAAGAATGGTGGATTAATGGAGAATAATAGGCAAAACGAGCCCAAAAAGTTACCCATTTTTGGGGCTCATCATCACCCCCTTGCTAAATGTGTTGCTCATCCTCTGAGCAACTAATCCAACTCATCATCTGTGATTACTTTGACTGCCTCTCTAACATCCCAGGCCTCTGAGGTGATGTCCTCTTCACGGTCATGGAACCTTGCTTTTCTCTCTACTTCCTCCCACTGCCTGTGCCCCTCTTCTTCTTTGACTCCTTCCAACAGTCCTAAAAGCCAGGGAGGACTGAACTTTAGGCTGACCCAGTTGGCCTGCAGATTTTGCATTGACTGTATATAGAGTGGTACTCTTGCCAAGACCTCCCTCATCCTTGTTGGGGTGTGGTATTCTCTTATTTTCAGACTATGGGATAGTGTGTTCCATCTCCTTTTGCAAGAATGAATGCAGTTATCCCCCAACAGTCTTTCCGTGTCCTCAAAGTGAGCAATGGCCTGAGCTTGTTTCTCAATGTAATCTGGGAGAACCCGGGCATTTTTGGCATGTTGCTGATGGGCATACACTAAAGCTAAGGGATCTTCTAGTTCTGCTCTGATCATGAGTGGCTCCTGTAGCTCCCTATCCATAATATTACGAATTTCTGCTGCCCTCTTTTCCTCATGGTTTCACCAAGAGACCATGGCCATGAGTTGCACATCCCCCAATGAAGGATTGGGGTCCGATAGATTCATGTTTGGAAGGGCCAAATTGTATAAATAGAACTCTGGTAACTTAGCCTTATCTTCTGCTAAGCTGTTGTCACACAAAGCCATGAATTGATGGTAATTCTAAAATGGAATGGTGCCCCTTTGGGCCAAGGTGTTAATTTGGAATTGCAACCATTCATCTTTAAGATATAAGGAATATGACTTAGCAGGTTGACTACATTGTAAGGCTTCTATTGCCCAGTTGGCCATGCAGGCCAGTTGAGCCTCTTTATTTTGCACATGTTGCTTTAGGGACTGTATTTCTTCTGCTGCATGTGACTCCTTTTCCTGTAGCAGTTCTGATAGCACCTCAACCTTAGCCTACAACTTGTCCCCTTTCTGTTGTTCTTCAGATGCTTCCTTGTCTGCCAGAGGCCCTTCTTGCTGCTTCTATTCTCCCAAAATAGAGGGCTTATCTTCCTTATGACTTCCCTATAGCTGCCACTGTTTTCTTAGTGTTGGTCGGATAAATAGTTCTTGCGGACAAGGCTGATCTCCCTAGTATCTAAAGATATCTAGCAACAATCAGAACAAGCAAATCTACCTTTCTCTAAACATATTGATTCATAATAAAAGCTATAAAGGTGTTAGACCCTACCTTAAGTCCAATGCTAGTTTGTAGCAACCATCCTTCAACCGTCCGAAAGAGTTTCCTTTTGAGAACCTACAAACAAAAACAAGAAAACATCAAATAACACCTACATAGCTAATATCATAAAACATGTTCATTATGGTGATCAAGGAGTCCATAAATAAACCATAAAACATAGCTTATTGAGAAAAATAAACTTGATTGTATTAACTTTGAAATAGAAGAACTTTACAACCTTTTGTGCCTTGATGTTGTACAAGCTCTTCCCAGGGTCCGAAACAAGAATCTCCTCTACTTTGACAAGCCTCACACTCTTCCCAATGATATCAAAATGTATGTAATCTCTCCTCTCAAAAGCTCAATTAGGAAGACTAAGTTCCAAAAACATTTCACCTGAAAAATATTCAGCTTTCAACCTCCCAAGTAACCAGCCCAATGCTTCATTTTATAATGCAAAGGAAGGAAGTTACAGGTCCACCTATGAAGGGATAGAGTCCTCCTTCAAAGGGATAAGCTCCTCACATCAAGGGGTTAGCTCCTTAAGGTATGGGATGCATGAACCTTAAAGGAGCAAACTTTCCACCTCAAGGTTCCTTCTAGAAGCTTCCAGAAATGAATCAAAGTAAGTTTTTAAGAATGTACTTTTGCATTTTGACTTTTACAGGGGTCCACATCCATTACATAGTGACAGAGCAGTCAGGTACGCAAGGGACATGACCATTAGGTGCAGGACCGCAGGTAATGCTAAGAGAAAATGCAGAACCATAGTTTTAGAGACTTTTAAGGGCTTTCTCTTATTTTCAAGGCTTGACATGAATAACTGAGCTTTAAGACTTGCAAAGGAGGAAAGTATGAGTGATGATAAACTCACAGAGATTGTAGAATGTCATGGTGACAATTTTTGTGCAACAGATTTCCCCCTAAAGTTTGAAGTCTGTAATAGATGAGGATAGTATTTGTCATCTAAGAAGAGTGAAGTACTTTATCATTTCAAGGATCATCCTGTGGACACCCCGGTCGGAACCTGTAAAAACATTCAATGCAAAATATATGTGAACCTATCATCATTGAGGTATGCGTTCCCATACTCAGATCAAAACTGACTAGAAAACTAACTAAACTGCTCTCATACAGGAATGATTTTGTAATACATCACAAGTATAGACATATGTAGACATAGTATGGGCGCAACCATATGTTTATGAATAGTCCACTGTATAATGGATAACAAAATTCCTCACAGCTTGGATGGTGGAAACTAGATCTAGGGTCTTGATTTCGGCTTCCTGAACAAGTACGATTCTATCCATGTGAATGAATGTGTCGAAGTCAAAGATGGTAGAAAACAATTGATTACCAGTCAATGATGTGAACTGTTAACAAGTGTGAGAGAAACCACCAGTAATGTCAATGGCCCTCAAAGTACTCAGTACAATCCATGAAATGCGAATAAATGAGCTGATGTCGAACATGTCATAGAATCCTTTGATCGAAGGTCAATGATGCAACCTATCATCGAAGGTGAGAAACTTGCCATTAGGGCATGCAGATTCCAAGGTACTGACGATTTCTAGATCATCTTTCTAGATAATGAGCTAAAGTCGATAGAAAGCGATCCGCTGTAGGGAAGCCCACAACGCGAAATCATAGATCAAGTTTTGAAAAAACATAGTAGTAAGGACTGACTCAGGGATGGTCAAAATGGATGACAGATATTTGCAGATGAATGGTTTATTTGAACTGACCTGTTGAACACATAACGACACTGCAGATGGCTTGGTGACAATTGACCCAAAGATAATACACAAAAAACAGCTGAAGACTTTCAATATGGTTTGATTAACTGTTAGGCAAAGGATTTCCCAACCCAGGTGAACAAAAAGTGTCGTGTTCAAGAGCGGTTAACTGCTTTTTTAAAACACAAAGTGTAACAAACAGGTTCATTTTTCTCTCTTTTCCCCCACCATTTTTGGCAAGTACCTCTTTATTTTTGACAAGCTTGAGGAGGATAACATTTTCTTGGTTATAAGCTCATCCTTCGGATGAGTCCAACTTAGTTTAAAATTCGAACCCTATGAAGGAGTGGTTCGTTCCTGTTTTAAAATTGAACAGGTCCTTTACTATTAAATTCCAACGAGCCCAGTATAGGAGAAACGCAATGCTTTTCAATTTAAAGGAGTCAGAAGAAAAACTTAAGGAAACTCCATGGGTGTCCTTTTTCATAAATTTGTGTCCCTCAAGCCTGAAAAAGTATAAAATAATACTTGAGAGAACCGCTTGACCATTACGATCAAGGAGTACTTTTCATAATTAGTGGCCGTGATCCGAAAAGGTAAAAAAGAAATCAAAGACACGTCGTTTTATAACCAATATTGAACTTGAAGCGACAAAAGTCTGGCGATCTTTTCATGTTTATATGGTCAGAAAAGAGTTGTAAGTGGACCTCCCTTTTACTTTTGTTTAACGAGTTAATGGGTAGAAACTGGTTTTGGTAATGGTGGAACTGCTCAAAACATGTAATGGTCAAGAGGCTAGCTAACAAAACCACTCATTGATGTGGTCCCTCAAGAAGGATAAACAATCAATTGAAAGCATATGATCATCCAAAGAGATGGTGGCGATGGAATGAAAACAACCAAGGCTCATATAACAGAATTTAGCGGATAAAGACGGCAATCACGAGATGTAAATCTGGTATAGGTTCACTTTTACACAAGCTCGAAAGATAGAGAACTCTGCCTGGATTTGGTTTCATGTTTACATAAGCTTGAAACAAAAATTTATGCTTGTTATAAGTTCGCATGCCCCAGCATAATGACTCAAATTGACGTACATGCCCCCCAAGCTTCATTGCATTCAACCAGGTGGATGGAGTGAAGGTTCACTTTCAAGACCTTGGAAAGACTCAACTTGGAAAGGGAGTTGGTTCATTTTTTAATGAGGTTGACACAGGAAAAGAAATATCCTCAAAACCCTTGTTTCATTGTTAAACGAGCTTGACACAAGACAAGGAACTATGCTCATGACTCCTTGTTTCATTTTTTAATGAGCTTGACACAAGATAAAGAACTATGCTTCAGACATCCAGTTTCATTTTTTAACGAGGTTGAGACAGGAAGAAACTGTCCTCGGTACATCCAGTTTCATTTTTTAATGAGGTTGACAGAGGAATAAAACTACCCTCGTGACACCCTATTTCATTTTTTAACGAGGTTGACACAGGAACAAAACTATCCTCATGACACCCTGTTTCATTTTTTAACAAGGTTGAGACAGGAAAAGAACTATCCTCAAAACATCCAGTTTCATTTTTTAATGAGATTGACACAGGAACAAAACTATCATCGCAACATCTAGTTTCATTTTTTAACGAGGTTGAGACAGGAAGAAACTATCCTCGCAATAGGTCAGGAATCAGAAAACAACTGTACCACCTGAGATGCAATTTCAAATGGATTCAAAGGCATTGCACCATCAAATGAATCCACCTCGGAATCAGAAGGTACAGTCCAAGCATCATCAAAAGCAATAGTGTTCGATGAAATCATATGAATAGATGAAATAGAAGGTGATATGTTAGGAGGAGAGATGAAAAAAGTTCCTAGTAAACAAGAATCTTTAATCAAACCTACCCCAACATCCTTGTAAGGGATAGTTGTTTTACCGACATGCTAAACACTATCAGTAGAGTTCGGGTCGAATGAGAAATAACTCAGTTGGTCTATCGTAACGATCTTCCTGTTATGAGGAAACTTAACAAGCCGAAAGACTGATGAAACAATAGTAGTCATAACATAAGACCAACTGCGACCTAGGAGAAGGTTGTAATCTAGAGGGGCATCAACCACTTCCACATCTAGATTTAAAGTTTTGCCTTCGACCCTATAGGTAAATCTTCCAAAATACCAAAAGGATGGAACTCTCGGCCATCCAAAGCCTTTAGAATCACCGGGGACTGATTGAGTGTCAAATAACCAAGCGATTTCCAACACTGGATCGACATAATACACGTAGAAGCCCCTTCATCAATCACAATCTGAAAGCATGGTCTGTTTTTTACTAACACTGGAATCTGGAAAGCCATTTGATGAGGAAGGCGGGGTGTGCTATTCTCTAAATCGAATATTATATGGTTAGAATCCTGAAGATCGACAACTCCTATAGCAGACAATAGTACTTTATGTTGTGCTTGGCATGATTATAGCACTTCCAAAGCCAACATTACTGAAGGGGAATGGCTAGGTCTTCAACAATGTTATAATTCTAAGCAGCTCTCGCAGTTGATTTCCTAAATATACCTTTAGCAGGTGGTTTGGTTACTAATTCTGGGTTGGGTTTCTTGATCTGTAGTGGAGAACACCCAGGAGGAGGTGTAGTTGATGGGTCTGAATTAGAAGATTCTGCTTCTTTACCATCAACATGATTTTTACTACCATAATCTTGCGATCGTGTCACAATCCTAACATGAGACATCATCATAATGGGTTCTTCTAAGGTATTTGAGGAAGAAGCAACCACTATACTATCTTGAGTAGGAGAAGGATCCTTCAAGACAGTAGGCGTTTGAGAACCTTTAACGAATTTTGAAAACTCTGCTTGATATGGGCATTCTTTAGTGAAATGATCCTCATCGCAGACGAAACAAGGATAGCGAGGTTTTTTTTTCTTGTCAATATATTCATTTTTATTTGTTTTATCTTTTGAATTTTGATTTTTTTGGTTCTCCCCCTTCCCTTTACTACCAGATTTGGTCGTAGATGAATTTACGACATGGACGTCGACAAAAATTTCAGAGTAAGAATCTCCTTTCAGGGAATCAGGTAAAGTTGTTGTAGGAGAAGAATTCTTTGAAGATTTCTTCTTGCTCTTAGTACTAACGGAACCAATCATACCATCACTAGCATGAGACCCTAAAGGGGCTTTCGTTTTCGGAAGATTAGGGATTTTTCGTGTAAAGTACCTGACTACGTATAAATGAGGTCAAGGTACTGAGCCTGAGAAATGACTTGCTCTTCAATGACAACTCCTGCCTTAGCTATATCTTCAGTGATTTTAGGTAACAATGATTTAACGAACCATCCTGCTAAAATTTGATCCGGAATACAAACTTTCACTAAACGTCGTCTACATCGCCATTCATGAATATGATCAGAAATATATGTGGATGTGGATTGTTTTAGTGAAGTTAACAATTCCATGCCATTGTCGTATCTGACAGGCAACTGAAAATGAGTTAAAAAAGAAGTAGCTAACTGACTGAAATTATAAAAAGTGCCTCATGGTAACTCAATGTACCATTTGGCAGCAAGACCAATTAGAGTTCATTGAAAAAGACGTAAGCGAATTGAATCATCTATAATGGAATTAGATGCAGACGAGAGGTGATAAGTCATCACATGATTTGATGGATCCTCACCTGACTTACCATCGAATTTCGAGATATCACTAGGCAACTTATTAGGCATTGGCGGCCAACCTGGAAGATAGTAAATCAGATCATTTGTAAGGTGCGACAAATCAGGTAAATCCAAAGTTGCAATAAATGGTAACTAACAGTTAGGTTCACGAAAACCTTGTGTAATTAGACCAGCTCCAGGAGGAGGATATCCAGGATAACCTGGAATCGGATTTGCATTAGGAATGTTATAACCTCCTGGAAAACCAGGATTAACCAGACCAAACTGGGGTTGTTGAGGCTGTTGATAAGTATAGCCAGGGTATGGTTGATACTGATAAACTGGATTTTTTACAGTAGGACTAGATTGATACTATCCCTGGTACGGTTGACTCGTGGCAATTGTACTTGGACCAGCTTGTCCTGCAGGCATCTGGACTGAAGTCTGAACCGTAGGTCCTGACTGGGGCACAAAGACTTGAGGAGTTGACACTGATGCAGGGATAGTAGAAACCGGAGCTACAGATACTCCAGAAACAAGTGTGGTAGATTGAATAGAAAATGTAGTAGCTGCAACAACAGTTCGAGGTGGAGTCTGAGGTGAGCTAGGCCCAGGCTGCTGAACTGACCTAGGTGCAAACGTTTGAACCATAGGTTGGACAGGTTGCTGGGTTGAACCAGAAACCAATGGCTATCCAACTTGATAAGGTAACTGCACATTAGGTTGCAAAGTCTATTGAGTTTGAGATGGATCCCACACCATATTCATTCCGGGACCCATAAAAGGTTGTACATATGGAGGACCATAACCTGGTTGAATGTAGGGCTAATAATTATGAGGTACATTTCCAACTCCTTGTAAAAATGACTGACCAGGAGGTGGTTGGAAACCTTGAGTTGGGTACTGACCTTGAGGTGGATAATCTTGAGGCATGTATTGAATCTAGGGTTGATAAGCATCTTGAGGAATATGGGGTTGACCTTGGGGTATGTACTATCCTGAAGGTTGAAATCCTTGAGGTAGCCCTCCAAATGGAAACTAACTACCTTGGGGTTGCCCCCCAGGCGATAACTGACTACCTTGAGGTTGCCCCTTAGGCGGTAACCGACTACCTTGCCCCCCAGGCGGTAACTGACTACCTTGAGGTTGAGGGTTTGGAATACAACCAAACATCATAAAAAAAAATTCTGCATTCAACATTTTAGTTCCATTATTACCAGGTGCTAACTGATGTTCAGTCGGTCAAGGAGTTGCTCCTGAAAAAGTACTAGAAAGCCACTGGTACCCCAAAGGAACAATAGGACTGCCATATAAAAATGTTTCCAGTGATTGGGAAAACATGGATGACTGCCTTGACATGATTGTTCAAGGATAATAATCTCTGGGTGTAGGATGAAAATAATCAGATGCGAACAAATAAAATTTCAATAAAAACACCTAAAGTGTCTAAAGAAACAAATAAGTGAATCACACGCCTAAAAATCTAAGAGTTCAAACAACACACAAATAGTAACTTTCTGTACCAAAAACACTAGTTGGTGATGAAATCCAATGTCGCAGAATTCAATATAGAAAGGGCGGTTGGAACAGTTACCCCGACAACCTGCTTAATGAAATAGACTGGCACAAGTTTCTTCACAAAACCGTCTCGAGTGAAGAGAACCCCCCAGAGAGTCCAAATGAGTCTAGTCGACGTCTGCTCCAGGTATAGTGAGACCCGTCCTTCACCATCACCTTACGAAATAATCTTAAGATTATGGTCACTAAGGTTGCCAACAATAACAAATACAACTAGGGGAACAATCTATGATCTGATCTACGCGCAAGGGTAAGGTAACAAAGCTCAATCCCCTTGAAGGCTTCTCAACATGATCAATCCAAGGTTTACAAACAAGTGACCCCAGACTCCTCGACAATGTTTAATCCGAGGTTTACTATTTTCAATATACGCAAATATTCTATCTTTCCCAATGAGATAGACTTGATTGTCTCAAAGGTTCGGACATGATCTCGTGATTGACTCCTTTAAGAGGATCTTCCTAGATTATATCAATTACAATTGGATTTATTTCCTACCGCAAGATATAGCTACTTGTTTGTTTTAACTATCTTGGAGAGTTAATTACTCCCTACTCCAAGATACTAGCCTAAGCTATATTGGTGATAAGAGCCCTAGAAATAAAAAATATTGCTAGATCAATTTTAATTCAATAGGTATGGAAATGAAACTTTGATGGTGTGAAGACTCGACTCCAAAAACACTAAAAATGCACCTAAGATGATAAACAGTTTGTTTTCTTTCAATGGATTTCTAGGTAAAAGAAAGAGTTTGAGAATGTAATCTTTGATAAACAAATCTTTCTTTCAACATGCAAATAGAAATAAAATCCTTTTGTCTTTTTCAATAAGAACTAAAAACGAGACTACTAATTAAATATCACAAAAAATCCCTTTCTCTTTTTTTCAAAAGTCAAAACTACAAAAAACAATTTCATTTCAAAAGAGATCTACAAGTTCTAGAAAACACTCAAAACTACAAAAACAAATTTCGAGATCTAAAAACTTGAAAAACCTAATGTATAAAAGCTTCAAATCTTTTTAAGGACGTTTTACTTAGTTATTCAGTAAAATAAGGATTAATTTGTTCAGAATAACAAATCAATCAAAAAACATCCAAATGTGTTTTCTTTTATAAAAATGAAATTCAAAACTTATAACCAAGTTCGTTCAAAGATTTGCAAAGAGAAAAGTGAAGCTGCTTCTCACAAAGGACAGATTTCACAAATAGGTCAGACTCATCAAGAAGAAAAAAAGACACAAGGGTAATTTAAAGTTTATTAGGCTTCTAATCTTTGAGTCACTACATAGACCAGGTGAAAACCAATCCAGGCATGCAAAACTTCTAGAAAATCACCTAAAACAAAAATACTAATGGAACTTACTTGCAAGAGATTTTTGACAGAACACATGCAGATTTTTTTGGACCCTATATTAGGTTGGGAGAACCTACCTATGGTTTTCGGTCCATGGTATTGGATGCTTCGGCATGTATAAATATGTATTGTAACATTGAAAGGAATATAATGAAAAATCAAGCTGGTAGTCTCGGTTTTGGGATCCAGGGGAAAATCTCTGTCTATATGTGTTTTATGTGTTATGCTCTCGCATTGTTTATTTTTCTGTGATTTAGAATTCGTATGCAGGTAATTTCTGTATGGGGTTAAAACCTACATTTGGTATCAGAGCTGTTTTGGCTTCAAGGGGATGCCTTTGTTTCTGAGGGGTTTCGCTCGGGCCTGTGGTAGACCCTGTTCAATGGGAGATCTGCGAGATCGATTCTGGTGGTGAAAAAAGATGACGAGCAGCGGAAAGATAGAGATCGAGAAGTTCAATGGTCAGAGTTTTGAGTTGTGGAAACTCAAGATGCAGGATTTGTTGGTGGATAAAGATCAGTGGATCGCGGTAGATCCAGGTACTAAACCAACGGGACTAACCGATGAAGAATGAAAGAAGTTGGATTGGAAGGCAAAGAGCACAATTCGATTGTGTGTCTCAGATTCAGTATTGTTGAATGTATCAGGGGAAGCTACGATGAAGGCTTTGTGGGACAAGTTAGGGACTTTGTACCAATCTAAGTCTCTAGTGAATAAACTGTTCCTGCGGAAAAAGCTATATAACCTGAGGATGAAAGACGGAGACTCGGTGATAGAGCATCTAAACGCATTTAATACTATGGTAAGTCAGTTAGCGTTTGTTGATATTAAAATTTCAGATGAAGATAAGTGCATCAGTTTGTTGTGTTCTCTACCAGATTCGTGTGATAGTCTGGTTATTGCAATAGACAGCAATCCAACTGCTTTGCAGTTTGATGAAATAGTCTCAGCCTTGCTGACGGAAGAGATGAGACGGAAAAATATGGAGAGCCAGAATGGTGATGCCTTGTCTGTATGAGGACGGTCCTAGAATAGAAAAAAAATAAGTCATCGAGTGGGAGATCTAAATCTAGAGGGAGATCTAAATCTCCAGGAAAGCATGTAAAGGTGGTGTGCTGGAAATGTGGAAAGGAAGGGCACTTAAAAAGGGACTGTAAATCTAAAGCTCCTGATAAAGGAAAGGGATCAGATGATGCTCCTTCTACAGAGGTGAAAACCACCTCAGATGAAGGTGGGGATGTGTACTTGGCTTCTTCAAGTACACATGTAGATCATGAGGCATGGTTGATTGACTCAAGTGCATCCTTTGACTTCACTCCCCATAGAGAATGGTTCTGTGAGTATGAGAAATATGATGATGGTGATGTCTTCTTAGGAGATGATAAGAAGGCTAGAATCATTGGTCGCGGAAAATTAAAATTGAAGTTTCAAGGTGGAAGGGTTAGAACACTTCCGGGTGTTCTGCATATTCCTGCATTGGCCAGAAATCTGATTTTTGTAAGCAAGCTGGATGATGCAGGTGTAAAAACAGTGTTCGAGAAGGGTACCTGGAAGATGGTTCGGGGAGCACTATTATTGATGAGAGGAGTTCGGACTAGAACTCTGTACAAGCTGCAAGGTAGCACTATTGTTGATGGGTGCAATAGTTCGGTAGTTCCTGAAAGTGGAGCTGAAAATCTAGTGGTCTCTGGAGAGAAGACCATGTTGTGGCATCAAAGGCTTGGACATATTGGAGAGAAGGGTCTTCGAATACTTCATGGTAAAGGTATGGTAGAAGGTATGAGCAATAGCTCTCTAGATTTTGATTTTTGTGAAAATTGTGTATATGGGAAGTAGAATCGGGTGAGTTTCCCCTCTGGTGCTAAGAGGGCGAAATAGATATTAGAGCTTGTGCACAGTGATGTGTTTGGACCTGTGAAAGTTCCATCACTGGGTAAGTCTGTGTACTATTTATCATTTATAGATGACTTCTCAAGGAATACATGGATATATTTCATTAAGAACAAATCTGAAGTCTTTGACAGGTTTAAAGAATTTAAGGCTTTGGTGGAAAATCAGACAGAGAAGAAGATAAAGGTGCTGAGGACAGATAAAGGTGGAGAGTTTTGCAGTAAGGAATTTGAAGGATTCCGTAAGAAGTGTGGTATAGCACGACAGAAGACTATTCCATATACACCTCAGCAAAATGGAGTCGCAGAAAGAATGAACAAGACGTTGATGGAAAGGGCAAGAAGCATGCTTAGTGGTGCTGGGTTAGGACAGGAATTCTAGGCAGAGGCAATGGATACTGCATGTTACTTGGTCAACAGGTCACCTTCATCAGCGTTGGAGGATAAGACTCCACAAGAAGTATGTACTGGTAAGAACCCCTCTCTTTCACATCTAAGGGTATTTGGATGTGATACATATGTACATGTTCCAAAGGAGAAATGAACCAAGTTGGATAGTAAATCTGAAAAGTGCATCTTTATTGGGTATAAGGATGGTTTAAAAGGTTATAAGCTTTGGAACCCAGTCACACGGAAGGTTGTGTACAGCCGAGATGTGGTGTTCAGAGAGGTAAAATATGTTATTAAGCATGAAGTCCAACCAAAGGAACCTGAGAAGATAGAGTTTGAGCTAAAGGAGGAAGAATTAGACTCTGCAACAGAGGAGGAATCAGAAGATGAAGAGCCACAAACTCCGGCTGTGAGAAGATCAGTTCGAGAAAGAAGGCAGTCAGAAAGGTATATTCCTTCTACTTTCTATTCAAATTTTGCTTTGTTTGTTACTGATGATGATCCTAGAACTGTGAAGGAAGCAGTAGATTCAGAGGATGGAAAACTCTAGAAAGAGGCCATGGTTGATGAAATGGCATCTTTGCACAAAAGTGAGGCTTGGGATCTGGTGGAGTTGCCGGCTGGAAGGAAACCCATTCGCAGCAAATGGGTGTTTAAAAAGAAGACAAATGCAGAAGGGAAGGTGGAGAAATATAAAGCTCGGTTGATAGCAAAAGGATATTCCCAGGTGTCGGGAATTGATTTTGGTGATATTTTTTATCCTGTTGCCAAGGTAACTTCTATTAGGTTACTTTTATCTGTTGCTGCTGCTTTTGATTATGAGGTAGAACAGATGGATGTGAAGACAACATTTCTTCACGGGGATTTAGAAGAGGAAATCTACATGAAGCAACCTGAAGGCTTTGCGGTGAAGGGTAAGAAAGAACTGGTATGCAAGTTAAAGAAGTCTCTATATGGGTTAAAAGAGTCACCAAGGATGTGGTATCAGAAATTTGATACATTTATACGGGGACTTGGCTTCACTAGAAGAAAAGCATATCACTGTGTGTATTTTAAATTAATTGGTGACCATGTTATTTATCTGGTCTTGTATGTGGATGATATGTTGCTGGTTGGAAATGACAAAGAAATTATCCAGGATTTGAAGACCCAATTGTCCTCCAAATTCAACATGAAAGATCTTGCTACTGCAAACTATATTTTGGGCATGGAAATTAAAAGATATCAGGCAAAGAGGAAGCTCTGGTTAAACCAGAGGAAGTATGTCGAGACAATGCTAGAGAAGTTTAATATGCAGAATAGTAAATCGGTGAAGGTTCCTATTCCTGTAGATGTGAGGTTATCTACTGAACAGTGTCCCAAGACACAAGAAGAGGAAGAGGACATGTCCCGTGTTCCATATGCGAATGCAGTCGATAGCTTGATGTATGCAATGGTCTGTACTCGACCAGACATTGCACATGCAGTGGGAGTATTGAGCAGGTTTATGTCAAAACCAGGGAAGGAGCACTGGACAACAGTGAAGCGGGTTTTCAGGTATTTGCGTGGCACTAGTGATTATGGTTTGTGCTACCAAGGAAGACCAGGATTGGAGAGAGTGTTGGATATTCGTGGCTTTGTTGATGCAGACTGGGTTGGAGATCTGGATCAGAGAATATCTACAAGTGGGTATGTGTCTAACCTATTTGGAGGTGCAGTTAGTTGGATGAGTAAGAAACAATCTGTAGTGGCACTATCAACTACAGAGGTAGAATACATGGCAGCCACTCATGCAAGCAAGGAAGCAGTTTGGTTGCAGAGATTGTCTTCAAGTATGGTGTTAGTACAGGGAGCTATAAGAATAGACTGTGATAGCCAAAGTGCAATTTTCTTGGCAAAGAACCCTGCTTATCATTCAAAGAAAAAGCACATTGATGTTCAGTATCACTTTGTGAGGGATATGATAGAAGATAAAAAGGTGTTTCTGGTAAAGGTGGACACTTTGAAGAATACTGAAGATGCATTGACAAAATCTGTGATCTCTGAGAAGTTCTCTTCGTGTAGAGAAACAATGGGCATTTCAGGGCTGGAAAAATGACTAAGCTCCCCTGTGGACCCCTGTGGAAAGAAAACAACAAGTGGGATATTGGTGGGTTGTGTTATATTCTTTCCACGACTAACCCACGTAGTGAACTGTGGGTTAGAGGGGGGGCGGAGCACCCCCTTCGTTGTTCCGATTGCGCAGAGGGGGGGTCACAAGGGGGGCGGAAGGTAGTCCCCCTCTATGGGGTCCGAGGCAGCGCCCGAGGAAAATTTTTTTTGGACCCTATATTAGGTTGGGTGAACCTACCTATGTTTTTTGGTCCATGGTTTTGGACGCGATGGTTTTTGGTCCATGGTATTGGATGCTTCGGCATGTATAAATATGTATTGTAACATTGAAAGGAATATAATGAAAAATCAAGCTGGTAGTCCCGGTTTTGGGATCCAGGAGAAAATCTCTGTGTATATGTGTTTTATGTGTTATGCTCTCGCATTGTTTATTTTTCTGTGATTTAGAATTCGTATGCAGGTAATTTTTGTATGGGGTTAAAACCTACAACAACAATCAGAACAAGCAAATCTACCTTTCTCTAAACATATTGATTCATAATAAAAACTATAGAGGTGTTAGACCCTACCTTAAGTCCAATGCTAGTTTGTAGCAGCCAACCTTTAACCGTCTGAAAGAGTTTCCTTTTGAGAACCTGCAAACACAAACAAGCACACATCAAATAACACCTGCATAGCTAATAACATAAAACATGTTCATTATGGTGATCAAGGAGTCCACAAAATAAACCATAAAACATAGCTTATTGAGAGAAATAAACTTGATTGTATTAACTTTGAAATAGAAGAACTTTACAACCTTTGGTGCCTTGATGTTGTACAAGCTCTTCCCAGGGTCCGAAACAGGAATCTCCTCTGCTTTGACAAGCCTCAAACTCTTCCCAATGAGATCAAAAGGTATGTAATCTCTCCTCTCAAAAGCTCAATTAGGAAGACTAAGTTCCAGCAGCATTTCACCTCAAAAATATTCAGCTTTCAACCTCCCAAGTAACCAGCCTAATGCTTCATTTTATAGTGCAAAGGAAGGAGGTTTCAGGTCCACTTATGAAGGGATAAAGTCCTCCTTCAAAGGGATAATCTCCTCACATCAAAGGGTTAGATCCTTAAGGTATGCGATGCATGAACCTTGAAGGAGTGAACTTGCCACCTCAAGATTCCTTCTAGAAGCTTCCAGAAATGACTCAAAGTATGTTTTTAAGAATGTACTTGTACCTTTTGACTTTTACAGGGGTCCGCAGCCATTACACAGAGACAAAGCGGTTAGGTATGCAAGGTACATGACCATTAGGTGCGGGACCGTAGGTAATGTTAAGAGAAAGTGTGGAACTAGAGTTTTAGAGACTTTTAAAGGCTTTCTCTTATTTTCAAGGCTTGACATGAAGAACTGAGGTTTAAGACTTGCAAAGGAGGAAAGTATGAGTGATGATAGACTCACAAAGATTTCAAAATGTCATGGTGACAATTTTTGTGCAACACTTAGTAGCTCATTCTCCTCCTGCAACTGTGCTCTTTTGCAGCTTTCTACATGCCTGAACATGGCTAGTTCTCCTCTTAACTCTTTTAACTTCTCCTCCATGTGGCCTATGTCCTCAATTCCCTTAGATTTGGCAATTTTCATCCATGTGTGTGTTCTGATCCTCTCTTGTTCTAATGCAAGGAAGAGTGGCACAACAAATTTCTGTGGGATGATTTTCCCACCCTCTAATAGGTTGTAGTATGAGCCCAAGCTAGGCTGAGGGCTTGGTTCCAGTATCTCCTCGGTCTTTCCCTCTCCCTGTGATGATTTGGCTGTCTTTTCCTCCAATTTCTCAGTCTCTTTTAACTTAGCCATAGTTTCCTATAGAGATGTCTCGGCTTCCTGTAGAGCTGTCTTTGAGTCCATCATCTTAATTATCTCTCTCCAGGTGGAGGTTTTTAGGCTTCCTCATTCATAGGTGATAGACATCTTTGAAGGAGACTCTTCTTTTGGTTTAGATATTGTGTCCTGAATGACAATTGGCTCTCTTGACTATGGCTGGGGTCTGCCCACTTTTATCCTTGTGCTTCTCCTTGCCTTAAAGTACATGGAGATTTGCCTCTTTCTCTTCCCATTTTGTTTTGGAGGTGTGCTTAAGGCAGAAAGCACACTTGCTGCCTCCCTTGCCAATATCTCAGGTAATTTCTCCTCTTGCTATTCTTTTTCCTTGCTTCCTGTAGAAATTCCTGTGTCAACTATTTCTGTTTGTGTTGCTGAGATTTCAGGGTGTGTCTTTTCCTTTTGTTTATATCTGCCTGCTTTGGCTGTGGCAACCTTCATTTGGGCTTTTTCAGTTTTCTCTGTTCTACTCTGCATTCTCTGTTTCTTTGTATCTGATGAGCAGACACAATGGATCAACTGGTTGCCTCTGGCGAAATGGTGGTATAACACTTCCTTCCATACTGCAAAAAAATGACCCCATTTATGACACTTGATGGATATCACCCATCATCCATCACATCATATTTAAGAGAAAATTATAAGGTTCAAGTAGTGGAAGATCACATCGACCATTAACAACAAGTTCTCCAACTCTTAAAGGATAACTTAACTTTGGCATAAAATAGAATGAAACAACAGGCAGATAAAGATCGCATCAAAAGAAATTTTGAGGTAGGTGACTGGGTATTTCTACAGCTACAAACATATAAACAAATGTCCCTCAAGCAAGCTAAGAAGGATAATAAATTATCACCAAAGTATTATGGTCCATACAAGGTGTTGCAAAATATTGGTAGTATCACATACAAATTGGAGCTTTGTGCATCTTCCCGAGTGCACCCAGTTTTCCATGTTTCATGATTAAAGAAGGTTATCGGTGACAAGCTCCCAGTTCAAACAATATTGCCAAAAATTTATGAGGAAGGAAAAATAATATTGGAACCTAAAGAAACCATAGAAACAAGAACTCGACAACTACGAAATCAATCAATTTTGGAGTATCTTGTCAAGCGGAAGAATTTACCCACTGAAAATTCCACATGAGAGGATGAGAATTTTATACAGAAGCATCTATAACTACTCAAGTGTTGAGGAAAACACCTTTTTCAATGAGAGGGCCATGTTAGGTCCCTATAATGCTAGTG
The DNA here is from genome assembly GCA_031772625.1 of Pinus tabuliformis. NCBI lineage: Eukaryota > Viridiplantae > Streptophyta > Pinopsida > Pinales > Pinaceae > Pinus > Pinus tabuliformis. The sequence goes on from CM062815.1 coordinate 253,045,141, forward strand.
TTTCCCCCATTACAATTGTCATTTTCGCTCTTATTGTTATTGTTATGCCCCTATTGTCCCCATATTGATATTATTGTGCCCCATAGAAGCCCACTATTGTTATCGTTGTGCCCTTATATTATTATTGTTATGTCCACTTTGATTATATTATGACCCCTTAGACTACTATATATAGAAAGGAGGTTTTTTCATTTGTATCATCCAATAATTGTTCATTTGTGTAATGTAAGGGAGGTTTACCCCTCGAAGAGGCTGATTCTGAAGTCGTTGATCTATATTTTCTATATTTTTCTGATATGGTTTCTTAACAAAAACTTGGAGGTTGGCTCATGTCATAATGACACTCATATCATGTTTACCCTAGTGAACTTGTGAAATTGGGTAAATGTAGGAGGTGGTAGTTATAAGATCTGCTTATTGTTGGTAGAACGTTCTAGCCTATCAACAAAGTTTGGAGCTAAAAGGAGGCCCCCTCTCATTTTATGGCTAGTAAAAATCCATTTTCTCATCTCGAACCTTCTCGACAAGCAAGTAACCAACCCCTTTCTTAGTACCGTCCTCAAGTACCACCATATGGTGATACTCCTCTTGATAATACTCAACCACCTCTGCTTGAAGATGAGCTTGATGATTCAAAAGTTGAATATGAGGTCACATTTTATCATTTGAGATCTATATGCCCTATTAATCATCATTTTTCTAATATTCTTTGACTTATACCTAATTTTGCTAATTTTCCCCACAAACGTGCAACAAAAGCTCCCAAAAATAAAAAATAATTCTTACTAAGTTCATTAAAAGAGTTTGTTAACATGACTTAAGATCAATTTGCATATTTTATTGAAAGAAAAGATATATCATGCCTAGAGAGTCGAGTTATTTTAGAAGAGGAGAATCCTGAGGTAGAGAATTTAGAAATAAGGAACCAACAAAAACATGAAAATGATGAGAACATTGAAAGAATATGAGATCAAGGGAATAATAAAAAGGAAGAAAACATAAATAATGAGGATAATTTTTAGAGTGAAAGGAATCTCTTAAACAAAAAAATTCTAAAGAATCTTATGAATCTAAGGAATCTCAGAAATCGAAGGAACAAGGAGAATCCCCCTAATAATAATGAAGGTTCTGGCTCTGATTCATAAACTGATTAGGAGGAAAATGCTAACATGGTTCATAACCAACCAAGAGCTAATAGACAACAACATTTTGCTTGGATGTCCCAATTCCCGCTAGATATCTTAGGTCTGCTTCATTACATGCCCCAGTATCCAGAGAAACGTCTCCCAAAATATGATCCAAAGAAAGGAACCGCAACCAAAGATCATATCAGTAACTTCTATCTATCTTTGCAGATGATGATAGTCCAACCTGATGATGTATGATGCAAGTTGTTTCCCCATACATTATAAAACAAGTTTGTTACTTAGTATCATTCCCTACTCGTAGCATCCATTCAGAATTAGGATAAGTTTTGAAAAGCCTTTATAAAAAAAAGTTCCAAAGAGAAGACAGTTTCCATGTTCCTTACAGAGTTGATCTCCTTGAAGATGGGTAAGATGGAAAACATCAACGACTTTAATCTGTAATTTCCTACCATTTTGAGCAAGTTCCGAGTTGATGTTCCTCCCCACAACTCCATCACTCTTGATTATGATACCAAGGTACTTCCCTGGGACATTGTTATGTTCATGAAAAGAGAAGAAAAACCTACGTTAGTGGAAACCTTTGCAAAATCTCCCATGGTTGAAAACAACCTCATGTCCATCAGAGGAATCAAGAATGATTCACATGAAGATTCAAAAGATGATGGTAAGGAAGGTCAGGCCTCATCTATTAAATCTCAGGATAAAGAATATTTTCATTTTGAAGCTTTAGCTAAATCTTTAAAGCAGTTGACTAATGAAGTGTCTTAGCTATACTAGTGAGAGATTGTCAGGTAGTAAACTATACACACATTTCTTCAAAAAGAGTAACAATCCACCTACGAATTCAACTCAAACCTCTAATCTGAATTTAAATGTTGAAGAGGTTGGTATGGAAAACTATTGTGCTTTTAACCAGCTTGCCCATTCAAAAAGGATGTGCCGATAATGGATACATAATATGAATGTTGTGATGAGAAAAGTTCTTGAAGATCAAACAATAGGAGAATAATATGAGGGAGGAAATGTTTATGAGGAATAAGCCTCTCCTCTAAATGATATTGTCAATTCCTTTGTGATGAAATTTGAATTTATTCGAGGAGGTGAATTTCAGTCTATCCAAGAGGCCCTGATTGGGGAAACTCCTCCTCCTAAAACTCTACAAAATTATAAACTGAGTAAATAACTGTTAGCTAAAATTAATCTCAAGGAGAAGAAGAAGGCATTGCTAAGAATGATTTTGCCTCCAAACAATACTATGTAGGATTTAGCATCAAATTATTCAATCGGGAAACCCTCAAAGAATACCTCAATAATCATTAAAGATAAGTCTAACACTATCAAAGTTGTTAATAAGTCTTCTAAGTCAACTGTCATTACTCAACCATCCAATGATGAAGCCTTATATTTCGCTATTTGATATAACATTATTGAAGATACGAAGAAGACTCAAACAAACATTTTTGTTTATGAGCATGTCGAGCTACATGGTCAGGGAGAGTAGAGTCTCAAGACATTTTCTTCAATATCTTCAACTGATAAAATCCTTGTCACTTGAAAAAATTCTACCTCTAGTCAATCCAAAGCACCCATAAAACTTTAATCTATTGTTAATGATGGAAATTCCAATTCTAGATCTTCAACTCCTCCTTTCCTATTGACTTTTGAGATATTGAATTATAATGTACATATAATTGTCTTTTTTATTCCATTGCATCTACCAACGTAATTCCTTTATTTGTTTGTAATAAACATAATATTGAACCATAGAAAAAGGACATGAAAATCATCCAGTTAGATAGATCTAAGGTAGTTGTTCTTCCAAAGTTGAAAAATGTTCTATTCAGACTATCTTTTGATTCATGAGTGCGTCAGTTCATAAACATTGTGATTGTTGATAACCTTGAAGCATATGGACTATTTCTTAGATGTTGGTCCAACTAGCTCCAAAGGTATTTCTCTATAGACTGGTTTCATTTATGGCTTCCCTACAAGGGAAAGAATAATCAAATCATGGTTAATAACAATCCATACATGAAGTATATGGTCACCGTGTTGGAAGCACTAAATGAGCCCCTAAGTTTTTCTAATGAAGAATGGGAGATGTAGTTCTTGAAATTTGAAATCAATTGTTACAAAGCCATATAAGTGCTCATTTCATCAGATACGCGGCTGGAACTCCTTCCATGTACTCCAACTAATGGTAATGAACTTTTTACTTTAGATGTAAATATTTTTAGCTCATATTATAGTAATAATGACAAGTCAACTTTATACTATGATGGGTCTAAGACTCATGATGGAGCCAACACTGGCTGTATCTTGATGGACCCCCTAAAAAAAAGTTTTTGATTTCTTTAGATTAGAATTTTAGTGTACTAACCACACCGAAAAGTATGAGGCACTGATCCATGGGCTAAATAAGGTCATTAACCTCAAACTTGAATGCTTAAAGGTAGTTGGTGATTCTGAAGTCATCAAAAGAAAAGTACAGAACATAATTCTCTTCTTATCACCACACCCAAAAAATTACCAACAAGAGGTATGGCACTTGATTTCTTCTTTTGAATATTTTGGTTTTAAATCAATTCCAAGGATTAACAATGTCACTACTGATACTTTAGCTAATGCTGCAACAATATTTATGCCACTTAGGGGAAACTTTTCTATTGAAATTTTCTATAAGCCTATTGTCCCAAACAATGTAGCTAACCTCCGCATTTTTAATGATTATCAACGAATATTAGAATTTCTGGCCAAAAGAAGATGTATTAAAGGATGTGGCGATAGATGAATAAGAACATGAAAATACCTTATTGGAAGAAGTTAACATGTGTAGGGGAAACCCCATACCCAAAGGTGTTGTTACACTTGAAAATTGATTTGCCTTATAGAATTGGTTCTTGGGACCACCAAACACCAAGACTCAAAGTTCCACGTTATTGCATGAGAAAACTAACCTTGGAACAAAGGTTGGTCTGCAGTTTATCAATCTTGATACTTCTTGTTCACCTACAAAAAAATGAGCCTTTATTAAGTTGTTCAAGAAATACCAATATGGATTTTCTTGGATGTATGAAGACCTCAAAATGTATGATACCCGTATTATCCAACACATGATACCAATAGGGGACCGGGTCAAACCGTTTCAACAAAAAATGAGGAAACTACATTCAACAATGGAGCCCCTCATTCAGAAAGAGTTAAAGAAGCTATTGGACACACAGATTATTTTTAGAGTTAGGAACTCCACTTGGGTCTCCAACTTGGTACCATTAAGGAAGAAGTCTCGCGAGATTTGTCTATATGTTGATTTTTAAATTTGAACCAGACTTATGACAAAGATAACTATCTTGTCCACCCCATGGAGCATATCTTGCAAATAGTCTCTAGGTTAGAAATGTTCTCTCTTCTTAATGGGTTCTTTAGTTACAATGAAGTCTTGGTTTCCTAACTAGATAGGTTGAAGAATTTTTAGGAAATGCTTCCAATTTATAAAATTATATTAAGTTTTGTTTTAAAGTTCCGAAATAAAGTTGAATTGACATTTCTGTCACTTTTCATAAAGCGTTCTCATTTTTCAAAGGTCAAGATTGTCCCTGCCCAAATCAATGGTGGGGGATGATGTTCGGATCCCCCTCGACCTTTCTAGGCTTAACAAGGGGGAGTTTCCAAAATTATTTTTTTGATTAAAACATAGAGATAGTGAGGCAGTTCCTCATTCATTTCAGGGGTTGCCGTCACTTTCTCAATTACCACTCCTACCACCACCCCCTCCCCTCGAAAAATCACCTGTCGACCCTTTTCTTCTGCCCATTACTCCTGCTCCATCCTTTACTCACGTCCCTCATTTCTCCCTCCATGTCATCCCTCCGATCACATCACTCATATGTCCATGTCACCCATTGTAACTATTAGAATTTAAATCTCTCGCCAACAACTATATATTCATTGTCCATTAAATAATCTCTAGTCAATGTCTAAAAAAATCCATAAATGCTATGCTCCAAAATGGAAATAATCTCATTGACCCCCCTAAATTCCCATTATATAATTCTATATCAAAATATATTATCTCATTTTTATTTTTATTTTGTCCACGTAGGTTCAGATTAAAAGATTTCCAAGCTCCTTGGTGCCTTTTGCAAAATTTTCCCTTCTGCAACCAATCCAATTTCATCCTATTTACACTAATTTTGAATTTACTATTGAACTTAAGGATGCCTTCACACAAAGGAAAGGGAAATATGCCTGATGAGGATCCTATGGTACCTCTTGTCACTGATTTATATAGGCCCACTTCGATTAATACCTAGTACAAGATAGAAGAAAGTCAATATGAGTTTAATTTGTATGAGCTCCATAATTGGGAAAAATAGAAGTATTTAGACCAGAGGGATGATTTAAATATATAGCAATCATTTCTACCTCAATTTACCTTTCCTTAGACTCATATTTTCCCTGAATTTTCTACCTAGTGTCATCTTAGGTACCTCCCCAACCAAAAAGTAGTAATTGCTCAGAATAACAAAGTATTGTTTTCAATTACCCTAGAAATCATTTGTAAATCTCTTTAGATAAATCCTCAGGTCTCTCTGCACCCATTTTCCCGTGATGCATTAATGGAAATATATAGAAGTATTAACTTCCCCTAGCAAGCCCATATTTTTGAATATTTTCTACTTGAGAATTTTGAATTTCGTAGAACAAGTCCCCCATACTCTGCTTCTATCTTCCCTGAGATGTCAAGACAAGTCATTTCCATGGTTAGTTGTTTATTAGGCTATCATACATGCCAATGGGTAGATGAGGTAATTTTATGGTTTTTATCAGTATTTTTAGTTTCTTAGAAGCCTTCAATTATTTTTAATTACAATAAGTTCTCATCAGATGTTATACATGAGCAGTTTCTCAAGTTTAAAGTTGAAGGTGTGTTCAAACACTAATCAGTTTTAGTATATATGATGCTATTTACCAAGAGGACGAGTTCAAGTTCCAATTACATAAGATGGATAATCAAGGAAATACATTATCATTCATGCACTAGACTTCTTTAGTCAGAATAACCTTAGAAGATTATTTATTCACTAATTTTGTGGATCAGTTTTTACATACATCCTTGTGTCTACTTAGCAGTGATGTTATACCAAGGATTTTACCTGAGATCAAGAAAGTTTTGCATCTTTCAGAATAGTCAAAAGTTGGAGACTTGTAACTCTACCACAACTACACAGAGATTCAAATCTATGGGTGTGATCTTCCTCGCTATAGATTACCAAGTTTTGTACGAGTAAGGATTTTTGGTTTGTAATATGCTAAATAGATATTAAATGTGATCTTCCTCACTATAGAGTACCAATTTTTGTACGAGTAAGGATTTTTGGTTTGTAATATGCTAAATAGATGCTAAATGTGGATGAATTACATTTTCTATCAAATAAAAAAAAAGAAAAATTTAAATTGAAGGCACGCGTTGGACCTTATATTATAAATACTCAACAACAACAAAGGATGTGGAGGAAATATTAAAGCAAATTAAATTTAAACTAAGCTTCACATGGTCTTGTGATCCATTCAGAATAATTTCAAAGTTGAGAGTTGAGAAGAAGACCACTCCATATGCACATACTCCTAGGCGAGAGATAGAGAAGTATGCTAATTAGGAGTAGTGAACAGAAAACACATTACAGGAGGTTCAAGAGAAAATAGTCATTCAATCATCTCTGCAAACTCCTACTCTAAAATACAAAGAAATCAAGAGGTTGAGGGAAAGTATGTCCCCTAGAAATTCAGAAGTTGAGGCTACAAACTTTTGTGTCTTTAAGAGGAGAAAGAAGGATCCAAAGAACAATACTAAGATTGATACTAAGAGTGATTCTCATGTAATAAATATTCAAGAAGAATCCTCAGAATAAAAGGGTTCATAGGGGAAAAGTATAATGGTTTTCACATGTACTCCTACCATATATTTCCCATATGTACATGAGACAACTGCGTCTCCTATCTATTCTAGATCTCAGATTCCAACACAACAAACCATTTTTGCAATATACAGGGAGATCAAGTTGAAGAATGAAGCTTTGAAGGCTTCCACATATTGAGATTTTTGGAAGAAAACTTCCACCACTCAACGCAGGTTGCTCTATGCATTTGACACAGAAAAGGGGCAGTTCTAAATGGCCTTTTTTGAGCTTACAGTTCTAGCCTCCAAAAGTCTAGAAGACTACAAGGCTTCAATATTCTCTATTGATACCAAGAAGGTTCATGCAATCGATCAAATCAATTTGCATAAGTAAGAAGGGGAAATGATTTACTCAACACTAACCAATTCAATGATGGTTGCCTCAAAGTTGAAAACCTCTTTTAATAATATGCATTAACATTTGAAGATAGAACACATGCCTTCTCTGGCCAAAGACACAAGAATTAAAACTTTAGAATATTTAATAATAAAACTAGGATATGATCCTAGTGATGTTAAGACAGACTAGGAGATTATTAAAAAAATACATATATTCAAGCCCTCAGGAAATAACTCAAGCTTTGAACTACAGAGAACCCTCTGGCCAAAGAAGTAACGAATCTGGAAATGGAGAAAGAAAAATTATTCGAAATAATAGTTGAACGGAATGTTCAAATCTAGAAGATGGAACATGACATGGAAGCACTACTGAAGGTAAAGGAACAATTGGAAGTAGAAGATACATCAGTAGAAGGTACATTAACAAAATCTACATCAACACATCAAGAAGTATAAAAAACAACACAAGCATCAACTTCAGATTCTTCTGAGAAGCTAGTCCAAGCTTTAGGATAATTATCATTAACAAATAAGGAAAATGAGAAGTCAACAAAAACACTCCCAAATATGGAGGAAAGCAAGATAAAAGAAGATACTGCATACCTAGAAAAGGTGCAAAAGAACTATAAATTGATACAAAAAATCCAAATATATGAGAATTAGCCTCTAACAACTTAGATGTTCACAGAGGGAAAAATATATTATGTTATAACATAAACGTAAACATTACAGAATTATGGTCATCCATTCAAATCTCATTTGAACAAGAATAGTTAGTGCAGAGTGTCAAGGAAACAATCAAACACGCAAAGGTTGAAATATAGCACAAACCAGCAGAAGCAAAAAGAATTATTAAGATTATGAATTCTAAAACTAAGGAAGAGCTTGAATACCTCTAGAATCAAGACTGAACAGGCACAGTGATGGAATATCATGATGTAGTTAGAGAATAAGTTAAAATAATTGGAGTTACAAGTAAAAATATGTAACAAAATGTTTAATGTATTATAGGCGAAAGGGCTTCGAGCCTTAAGAGCCTCTAATTGAAAATTGATTCCATTAGAAAATTATCAAGATAAATTATGTAATATTGCTACAGATGCATCTAAGTTTGCTAGAGTCAAAGGAACTATAAGTGGAGAAGGTTTCATCGAATGCCTACAACATGATCTCTTCATTCAACATGAAATCCATCATCTATTTTTGAATAAACCAACTTTCTAGACATACACAAAACTTGATGAGAGATTTCAGAGCATGGTAAAAGTTTCAATTCCTAGTGAAGGGATATGAGACAAGTTGTTGGAGCTAGTTGAATAAAGATAAATAGAAATCCTATAGTTTTGGGGAGAAGGAAAACAAAAGAAGCACAAAAGTAGCTATAGTCACCAACAATTCACCTCAAAGTCTAAATGGAAAATCATAAATAGTCTAGATTTTCTATTACTTAGTTCTATTTTTGAAGTCTGAATTAATTTGAGACCAACTCTATAAATATTTTGTAAAAATACTTAGTAAGGTTTGGATTATTAAAAAATAATATTTTTTTGTGACTGTAAGAAATCAAATATATTTTTTAAGTAACCAATTGATTAATACAGAGACAACTTGGTTTCAGGGTTCTTGCGTCAAGCAAATTGTGATGTTTACATTTTTGTAAATATGTTTCCTTTCAAAGTTTTACATGAATGTTTTCCTTCTTAATTTGTTTACGAGAAGATTAAGGGTCAAATTTACTTTTAGTAATATTCTCTCGCTTGTTAAGCAATATAAATGTTTTCATTTTTTTTTTATTAATTATAGAATTCGTTTGTATATTCTATATATTTAATTGATCATAATTCTCTTTTATCTCACCCAAAACACAACATCTCTACGAGATCCAAGAGTTTTCCTACCTCGCCCTTTTTATCTACTCCTCTATTTGTTTTAATTGATTACTCAAAACCTTACGAATCCATTCCCAATGGACTTCTCTTCCATTTTACAACCAAAAATTTTAAAATTGTATGTTCTCCTTTCATACCTATCCTAAAATATAAACATTAAAATTAAAAATCATACAGAGAGATCCTTCTCTGAAAATGGTAGGGATAGATACCAGTTTTGAAAGTTGTTTGTGGTCACCTCTACAGTTTCCCCTTCAACCTAGGAAAACTACGAAGTGCTAACAGGGGGAACACCGTCCTCAGTGTTTAATGACACCTATAACCTGAAGATTGTTGAAACAAAACATATTATCCATGGAGCTTTATAACACAACTCATTGTAGTATTTACAATGACCATATTCTAAAACATGACAAACATACCGTTTACTGGATATTTATAACACAACTTATTACAGTATTTACAATAACCACATATACACATACACATTTTTTTCACCCAAGAAATAATAATATTGCCTATGCAGCTTTATAAATCTAGCTCGATATAGTATGTACAATAATACACACATACACACATATGCACATTTTCTCAACCAAAAAATAAAAGGATACGATGCCTACATCTCCAACAAGGGAATCCATAGTTTCACTCCTCCATCCTCAAAGTAATATGTTAGGCCCCTATAATACTAGTGATTCCCCCATTACTATTGTCATTGTAGCCTTTATTGTTATTATTGTGCCCTTATTATCCCCATATTTTTATTAGTGTGCCCTTATATTATTATTGTTATGTTGGCTTTGATTATAGTGTGACCCCTTAGACTCCTATATATAGAAAGGAGGTTTAGACATTTGTATCATCTAGGAATTGTTCATTTTTTTAATGTAAAGGAGGTTCCCCCTTGAAGAGGTTGATTTTGAAGGCGTTGATCTATATTTCCTTCTATTTTGTGAGATGGTTGCATAACATTTGGTATCAAAGCTTGGATTCTAGGGTTTCGCTACTCCAAACAAGTCATCGTGAAATTTTCGCTATAAATTTTTTTCTGCGACATTTCAGAAGCTAAAAAGAACCCCCATTTGAAAAGAAATATCTTTGAACATCAGATCCCAATTTCAGATCCTTTCTCATTATATTTCCAAAGATATGATCCAAGTTACGTAGGGTTTTTTGCAGGATCTAGAATTATATCTCAAACAGGTGACCTTGGGAAAATCATCATAACTTTCTCTCTGAGTATCAAATTGAAATTTCGTAAGAAGTTACAGAAATAGAACGGACTATAGTTTTTTGTGCATCGTGTTCAAGTCTAAAGGTTGAAACCGTGACACATAGAACTTTGTACAAGTTCACTCTACTGAGAGATTGGACATAACTCTTCCTTGGAGAATCAAATTTCGATCCAACTGGTGGAATTGGAAAGAGGACCCAAAGGGATATAATAGCTCACAATTTAAGACCTTGAAGATCCAAAATTTCAGAGATACATCAAATTCAATATCGAGTGCCTATAAAGTGAAAAAAGGTGTGTAGTTTCTTTTTTCAATTTGGCATAGCTTGGTTTGAAAAATTAGTTTTAAGGAATTCAAAGAACATAGTGAAGCATAATTATCATTAATTGATCCAGGTGGATATTGGTGGCCACCGACCAACTCCACTTAGACCCCCACCATCATTTCTTTTAGTCTTTTAGTTTCCTTAATTGTAGCACAGTTCACTATTTTTAATAGTATTTCAGGTCCTAAACTTCCGAAGCCATTTTGAGTCCCTAAACGACATTTTTTTGGAAATATACTGCCAGCGACTTATACTAAGCCATTATTTTTTTGTCGTAGTCCTCCTCATAGAGATATTTCCAACGAGGTATCATGCACGTCAAATGGAGATAATATGACCATGTCACTACCCCAGGAAGTTGGTTGCCCAACTAACCCCAGCAAGGCCCATAATCTCTTAGCGTTACATCTCCTCGGGTTAGGGTTTTGGTTGTTTAGGGCTTGCTCTTATTGTTCAATAATAAAAAAGCCATTGAGCCTCATTGTAAGGCAGTTTAGAGGCATGTAGTTGCCACATCTCTCCTCAGAGATAAGCTACCATCGGCCGAGCTAGTTTATTTCCATTTTTGTTTGTAAGCATATTTCAGTATATTACATTAATGAAATGAAGTATTATTTTTGCTACATCTATGTATTTATGGTTATCTCTGGAATTTTTTGCATTCTTCTTTAAATATGGATCAATGGTATTGGAGCGGGTTTTGTCTTTCTCTATTTTTCTTTGCATGTCCCCAACGAGGTCAGGATATAAGGATTTAGGGCTTGAACTGGTCGAACCTTTGCAAGACCAACCTCACAAATCTCGACAGCCGCCCATGGTGGATGAAAAGAAAGACGAGGGGATAGGAGATGCTATCAAAATCTTGCTCGAAGAAGCCCTCGAGTGACAAAGGAATGCGATGATGGACAACTTTTCCCAGATCCTTCAATAGCTACATAGGGGCGATGCATCTAATAGCTACTCTGGAAACACCACACCCTTTAAGGTACAAGTTAACTTTGAAATCCCCATATTCAAGGGTTAGATAGATGCAAATGTCATAGATAAACGGTAAATCTGCTAGAAGGGTATTTTTTTGTTCATGATTTTTCCAACCGGGAAAAGATTACTTTTGCTCTTCTCAAAGTAGCCCCCTGCGTTAAGGACTGGTGGGAAACCTACTGTGGGCAGAAGGATGAATGTGTGAACTCACTCTTTTCAGCCACTCCCACTTGGAATTAATTTCGGGATGCCATCAAGGAGTAGTACTACCTTGTTGGGACCTGCGAGGACAAATACATAAAGTGGACCATGCTATGGCAAGGAAGGGACCAAGATGTACCAGAGTTTACCAATGTTTTTCATACCCTTCGCATGAAGTTGGGTATCAAGGATTCCAAGAAACATTTTGTACTCAAGTAACACAGTTGCCTACATAGATACATCGAGGATGAGATGGAGCTCTTGGACATCTCCTCACTAAGCACAACATACTGATATGCTGTCAAGATTGAGCAGAAGTTTAAACAAAAGAAACGATACTTTGGATCTGCGAATCCAAAGAACAAAGGACAAAGCTAAGGCAGGGTGACCCAAGACAAACCATTGAAGGTACAAGAAAAGAACAACACCACAAAGTTGAAGAAGGAAACACGAAAGTGGTGTGAGCTCCACAAGAGCCCCACTCATACCATAAGTGAGTGTGGGGTGAAGCAGTTGCTAGTGGCCAAGTTGAAGGCTTCATAATCAAATGCATGTTCCGACCTTGAGTCAGAAACTGACAAGAGGAATGAAAAATGGAAGTAGATAATTAATGCGGAGCCCAGTACCACTGTTGACACCACCCAGATCTAGAAGAATGAGCCCAAATATCTAGAGGAGGGGGAGCATCTTTTCCAATCACATATGTGGGTGAAGGGTTTGGCTCTGTAATTCATTCTTGACAGTGGGAGCCAAAAGAACCTGATTTCAGTAGATGTCATGAAGAAGTTGGGACTACCAACCATACCACATTGGAAAAAGTACAACATTGGATAGCTTCACCAAGGACGAGATCTCTGAGTCTGCCAACAGTTCTGCCTTCCCTACAACATTAAGACCTTCATAGATGAGGTATTGTGTGATGTTGCACCTCTTGATGTTTGTGATGTATTATTAGGCCAACCATACTTGTGGAAGAAACATGTTGTGTATGAATCAAGGCCTCACGCTGTTATTATTTCTTTATGTAATACATTATACAGGATAACAAAGGTAGCCCCACCTACCACCACTTCTTTCATCTCTATTGAGAAAGGCAGTAAGATTATCTCCCAGACTAGGAAATTTATTTTCTTTCTGGTTCGGTCTCAAAGTAAGGGGAAGATCGTATCCACATCCATGGCCCCTAATAAGGGTTCCTCAACAGAGTAGAAGTAGTTGGATACAATCATGAAAGGATACAAGGACATCTTCTCCTCACCAATAGGGGTACCATTACATTGCCAGGTCAAGCATTCATTCGATCTGACTCCCGGAGCACCTCTACCCAATAGGCTGATATATCATCTCTTATTCTAGAAAAATGAAAAGTATAAGTAGGGACATGAATAACATCAGGTGCCACAAAAGTTTCGGGTGGGTGATAAAGTTTGGTTGCATTTGCAGAAATAATACCTTACTAGAGCCCATCAGAATCTCAGACCACTCCGATATGGTCCTTACACCATTAACAAAGATGTGGGAAATAATGCTTTGGAGCACAACATTCCCCCATTCCTTGGCTTGCACCAAGTTTTCAATATGGACCTCCCTCGACCATGCTTCCCACCATTACTCGACACATCAGAGATTGCAGAGCAACTCAGCAGGGACCAAGTTCAGTAAAAGTTTCCCCATCTCATGGAGGCACTCAACGCAATGGGGGCCATTGCTTCCTAAGGGGGTAGGAATGATCTAGGTTCATAATTGTGGCCACACGCCAATTCCTTTTGGACCCCCACCATTGTTTCTTTTAGTTTTTCAGCTTCCTTACTTGTAGCATAGTTTACTATTTTTAGCAATTTTTCAAGTCCTAAACTTCTGGAACCATTTTGAGGCACTAAACGACATTTTTTTGGCAATCTACTGCTAGCGACATTTGATAACTCAATTTTTTTCCATCGTATTCCTCAGAGAGATATTTCCAATGGGGTATCATGTGCATCAAACAGAGATAATATGACCATGTCACGACCCTGGGAAGTTGGTTGCCCAACTAACCCTAGTAGGGTCCATAAACTCTTGGTCTTACATCTCCTCGGGTTAGGGTTTTGGTTGTTTAGGGTATTCTCTTATTGTTCAATAATAAAGAGGCCCTTGAGCCCCATTTTAAGGTAGTTCAGAGGTGTGTAGCCTCCACATCTCTCCATAGAGATAAGCTACCATTGCCTAAGTTGGTTTATTTCCATTTATGTTTGTAAGCATATTTCAGTATTTTACATTAATGAAATGAAGTATTATTTCTTCTGCATCTTTGTATTTATGGTTATCTATGGAATTTATTTCATTCCTATTTAAATCTGGATTATTAATTAATGTCCCAAAGAAAGAAAATGGAAACACCTAGTAAGCAACTAGAAAGATCTAGCATGAATAATGAAGAAGAGGAAGAAATGCAACATGATATATCAAAATTACGATACCAAGTGAAACAAAATTCACTCTCACAAAAAGTAACAGGAAGCTAAGATGGATGGTTTAATGAAAGGCATGGAAGCTAATATGGATGGTGTGGAAGATAAGATCGATGGTTGAAAGAAAGAAATGGAAGCTACGATGAATGATGTGCAAGCTAAGATGGATGGTTTAAAGAAAGGTGTGGAAGCTAAGATGGATGGCATGGAAGTTAAGATGAATGATGTGGAAGCTAATATGGAAGGCAAAATGGAAGAATCGAAGACATATTTGATAACGTTACTACAAGAAATGCTGATGGTGAAAGGGTAGTAAAGGAAACTCATGATGAAAACAAAAGAAATTTTAATCATGGTTTCATAGAATTTAATGTTGGATTGAAGACCCACCATGTTCCAAAAATTGATACGAGGAAGTTTGATGGAAAGGATCCTGTAACATGGATACTAAATATGGAGCAATATTTTGATCTCCCTAATGTGAAAAACACATAAAAGGTATGCATTGCAACTTTATATTTGGAACCAAATCAATTTGTATGGTATCGATGGATTTTCTGTCATAAACAAATTGTCACTTGGGAATATTTTAAGGAATTGAGCTCTGAGAAGTTCTCTTGGTGTAGAGAAACAATGGGCATTTTAGGGCTAGAAAAATGACTAAGCTCTCCTGTGGAAAGAAAACAACAAGTGGGAGATTGTTGGGTTGTGTTATGTTCTTTCCACGACCAACCTAGTGGGGGAGTCACAGGGGGGCGGCAGCCCTCCCTTTCCGGGGGGTTTGAGGGGGGCAGGTAGCCCCCTTGTACGAGGTCCGGGGCAGTGCCCCGGGAAATTTTTTTTTGGACCCTATATTAGGTTGGGTGAACCTACCTATGGTTTTCGGTCCATGGTTTTGGACGTGATGGTTTTCGGTCCATGGTATTGGATGCTTCGGCATGTATAAATATGTATTGTAACATTGAAAGGAATATAATTAAAAATTCCTTATCCAACCCACCCTTCCCCTCCTTCCTTACCAGCTAGCTCCCTAAGTGAAAGGTAGCTCTGTCTCTCCTCCTGTAGGACAAGGTTCTTCTTTGACTCGGTAAACTCAATAAACAGGGTCAACTCCATATGGGTATGGAGAAACTGGATCAAGATCATCAAGCTGGTAGTCCCGATTTTGGGATCCAGGGGAAAATCTCTGTGTATATGTGTTTTATGTGTTATGCTCTCACATTGTTTATTTTTCTGTGATTTAGAATTCGTATGCTAGTAATTTCTGTACGAAGTTAAAACCTACATTTGGTATCGGAGCTGTTTTGGCTTCAAGGGGACGCCTTTGTTGCTGAGGGGTTTCGCTCGGGCCTGTGGTAGACCCTGTTCAGTGGGAAATCTGCGAGATCGATTCTGGTGGTGAAAGAAGATGGTGAGCAGCGGAAAGATAGAGATCAAGAAGTTCAATGGTCAGAGTTTTGAGTTGTGGAAACTCAAGATGTAGGATCTGTTGGTGGATAAAGGTAAGTGGATCGCGGTAGATCCAGGTACTAAACTAACGGGAGTGACCAATGAAGAATGGAAGAAGTTGGATTGGAAGGCAAAGAGCACAATGCGATTGTGTGTCTCAGATTCAGTATTGCTCAATGTATCAGGGGAAGCTACGACGAAGGCTTTGTGGGACAAGTTAGGGACTTTGTACCAATCTAAGTCTCTGGTGAATAAACTGTTCCTGCGGAAAAAGCTGTATAACCTGAGTTTGAAAGATGGAGACTCGGTGACAGAGCATCTGAATGCATTTATTACTGTGGTAAGTTAGTTAGCATCTGTTGATATTAAAATTTCAGATGAAGATAAGTGCATCAGTTTGTTGTGTTCTCTATCAGATTCGTGGGATAGTTTGGTTATTGCAATAGGTAGCAATGCAATTTCTTTGCAGTTTGATGAAATGGTCTCAGCCTTGCTGACCGAGGAGTTGAGACAGAAAAATATGGAGAGCCAGAATGGTGATGCCTTGTATGTACGAGGATAGTCCTAGAATAGAAACAAAAATAAGTCATCGAGTGGGAGATCTAAATCTAGAGGGAGATCTAAATCTCCAGGAAAAACTGTAAAGGTGGTGTGCTGGAAATGCGGAAAGGAAGGGCACCTCAAAAGGGAATGTAAATCTAAAGCTCCTGATAAAGGAAAGGGATCTGATGATGCTCCTTCTGCAGAGGCGCAAACCACCTCATATGAAGGTGGGGATGTGTACTTGGCTTCTTCAAGTACACATGTAGATCATGAGGCATGGTTGATTGACTCAGGTGCATCCTTTCACTTCACTCCCCATAGAGAGTGGTTCTGTGACTATGAGAATTACGATGGTCGTGATGTCTTCTTAGGAGATGATAGGAAGGCTAAAACCATTGGTCGAGAAAAATCAAAGCTAAAGTTGCAAGGTGGAAGGGTTAGAACACTTCTGGGTGTTCTGCATATTCCTGCATTGGCCAGAAATCTGATTTCTGTAAGCAAGTTGGATGATGCAGGTGTAAAAACAGTGTTCAAGAAGGATACCTACAAGATGGTTTAGGGGGCACTGGTATTGATGCGGGGAGTTTGGACTGGAACTCTGTACAAGCTGCAAGGTAGCACTGTTGTTGATGGGTGCAACAATTCTATGGTTCCTGAAAGTGGAGCTGAAAATCTAGTGGTCTCTGGAGAGAAGACCATGTTGTGGCATCAAAGGCTTGGACATATTGGAGAGAAGGGCCTTCGAATACTTCATGGTAAAGGTATGGTAGAAGGTATGAGTAACAGCTCTCTGGAATTTTGATTTCTTTGAAAATTGTGTATATGGGAAGCAGAATCGGATGAGTTTCCCCTCTGGTGCTAAGAGGGCGAAACAGATATTAGAGCTTGTGCACAGTGATGTGTTTGGACCTGTGAAGGTTTCGTCACTGGGTAAGTCTGTGTAATATGTATCATTTATAGATGACTTCTCAAGGAATACATGGATATATTTCCTTAAGAAGAAATCTGAAGTCTTTGACAGGTTTAAAGAATTTAAGGCTCTGTTGGAAAATCCGACAGAGAAGAAGATAAAGGTGCTGAAGACAGATAATGGTGGAAAGTTTTGCAGCAAGGAATTTGAAGAATTCTGTAAGAAGTGTGGTATATCACGACAGAGGACTACTCCATACACACCTCAACAAAATGGAGTCGCAGAAAGAATGAACAAGACGTTGATGGAAAGGGCAAGAAGCATGCTCAGTGGTGCCGGGTTAGGACAGGAATTCTGGGCAGAGGCGGTGGATACTGCATGTTACTTGGTCAACAAGTCACCTTCATCAGCGTTGGAGGATAAGACTCCACAAGAAGTATGGACTGGTAAGAAACCCTCTCTTCACATCTGAGGGTACTTGGATGTGATGCATATGTACATGTTCCAAAGGAGAAACGAACCAACTTGGATACTAAATCTGAAAAGTGCTTCCTTATTGGATATAAGGATGGTTTAAAGGGTTATAAGCTTTGGAACCCAGCCACATGGAAGGTTGTGTACAGCCAAGATGTGGTGTTCAGAGAGGTAAAAGATGTTATTAAACGTGAAGTCCAACCAAAGGAACCTGACAAGATAGAGTTTGAGCTAAAGGAGGAAGAATCAGACTCTGCTGCAAAGGAGGAATCAAAAGATGAATAGCCACAAACTCCGGTTGTGAGAAGATCAATTCGAGAAAGAAGGCAGACAAAAAGGTATAGTCCTTCTTCTTTCTGTTCAAATTTTGCTTTGTCTATTACTGATGATGATCCCAGAGCTATTAAGGAAGAAGTAGATTCAGAGGATGGAAAACTCTGGAAAGAGGCCATGGTTGATGAAATGGCATCTTTGAACAAAAATGAGGCTTGGGATCTGGTGGAGTTGCCGGCTGGAAGGAAACCCATTGGTAGCAAATGGGCGTTCAAAAAGAAGACAAATGCAGAAGGGAAGGTGGAGAAATACAAAGCTCGGTTGGTATCAAAAGGTTATTCCCATCTGCCGGGAATTGATTTTGGTGATATTTTGTCTCTTGTTTCCAAGGTAACTTCTAATAGGTTACTTTTATCTGTTGTTGTTGCTTTTGATTTTGAGGTAGAACAGATGGATGTGAAGACATCATTTCTTCACGAGGATTTAGAAGAGGAAATCTACATGAAGAAACCTGAAGGCTTTGCGGTGAAGGGTAAGAAAGAACTGGTATGCAAGTTAAAGAAGTCTCTGTATGGGTTAAAATAGTCACCAAGGATGTGGTATCAGAAATTTGATACATTTATACGGGGACTTGGCTTCACCAGAAGAAAAGCAGATCACTGTGTGTATTTTAAATTAATTGGTGACCGTGTTATTTATCTGGTTTTGTATGTGGATGATATATTGCTGGTTGGAAATGACAAAGAAATTATCCAGAATTTGAATACCCAATTGTCCTCCAAATTTGACATGAAAGATCTTGGTGCTGCTAACTATATTTTGGGCATGGAAATTAAATGAGATCGAGCAAAGAGGAAGCTCTAGTTAAACCAAAGGAAGTATGTCGAGACAATACTACAGAGGTTTAATATGCAGGATAGTAAACCGGTGAAGGTTACTATTCCTATAGGTGTGAGGTTATCTGATGAACAGTGTCCCAAGACACAAGAAGAGGAAGAGGACATGTCCCATGTTCCATATGCGAGTGCAGTCGGTAGCCTGATGTATGCAATGGTCTGCACTAGACCAGACATTGCACATGTACTGGGAGTATTGAGCAGGCTTATATCAAAACCAGGGAAGGAGCATTGGACAGTAGTGAAGTGGGTTTTCAAGTATTTGTGTGGCACTAGTGATTATGGTTTGTGCTACCAAGGAAGACCAGGATTGGACAGAGTGTTGGATATTCGTGGCTTTGTTGATGGAGACTGGGCTGGAGATCTGGATTAGAGAAGATCTACAAGTGGGTATGTGTTTAACCTATTCAGAGGTGCAGTTAGTTGGATGAGTAAGAAACAATCTGTAGTGGCACTATCAACTACAGAGGCAGAATACATGGCAGCCACTCATGCAAGCAAGGAATCAGTTTGGTTGCAGAGATTGTGTTCAAGTATGGGGTTAGTACAGGGAGCTATAACAATAGACTATGACAGCCAAAGTGAAATTTTCTTGGTAAAGAACCCTGCTTATCATTCAAAGACAAAGCACATTGATGTTCAGTATCACTTTGTGAGGGATATGATAGAAGACAAAAAGGTGTTGTTGGTAAAGGTGGACACTTTGAAGAATACTGCAGATGCATTGAAAAAATCTGTGAGCTCTGAGAAGTTCTCTTGGTGTAGAGAAACAATGTGCATTTCAGGGCTGGAAAAATGAATAAGCTCTCCTATGGTCTATCCTTAAAGCTCCCTATACTAACCCCATACTTGAACACAATCTCTGCAACCAAACTACTTCCTTGCTTGCATGAGTGGCTACCATGTATTTTGGCTCTATAGTTGATAATGCCACTACAGATTGTTTCTTACTCATCCAACTGACTACACCTCCAAATAAGTTAAAAAATACCCACTTGTAGGTCTTCTCTGATCTAGATTTGCAGCCTAGTTTGCATAAAAAATGCCACAGATATCCAAAACTCTGCCCAATCCTGGTCTTCAATGGTAGCACAAACCATAATCAATAGTGCCACACAAATATGTGAAAACATACTTCACTATTGTCCAAAACTCCTTTCCTGGTTTTGACATAAACCTTCTCAATACTCCCACAGCATGTGCAATGTCTACTCTAGTATAGACCATCACATACATCAAGCTACCGATTGCACTTGCATATGGAACACGAGACATGTCCTCTTACTCTTCTTGTGTCTTGGGACACTGTTCAAAAGATAACTTTACACAAACAGGAATAGGAACCTTCACTAGTTTACTATCCTACATATTAAACCTCTGCTGTATTATCTCGACATACTTCCTCTAGTTTAACCAGAGCTTCCTCTTTGCACGATATCTTTTAATTTCCATGCCCAAAATACAGTTTGCAACACCAAGATCTTTCATGTCAAATTTGGAGGACAATTGGGTCGTCAAATCCTGGATAATTTCTTTGTCATTTCCAACCAGCAACATATCATCCACATACAAGATCAGATAAATAACACAGTCACCAATTAATTTAAAATACACACAGTGATCTGCTTTGCTTCTAGTGAAGCCAAGTCCCCGTATAATGTATCAAATTTTTGATACCACATCCTTGGTGATTGTTTTAGCCCATACAGAGACTTCTTTAACTTGCATACCAGTTCTTTCTTACCCTTCACCATAAAGTCGCCAGGTTGCTTCATGTAGATCTCTTCTTCCAGATCCCCGTGAAAAAAATGATGTCTTCACATCCATCTGTTATACATCAAAATCAAAAGCAGCAACAATAGATAAAAGTAATCTAATAGAAGCTACCTTGGCAACAAAAAGAAAAATATCACCAAGATAAATTCCCAGCACTTGGGAATAACCTTTTGCTACCAACCGAGCTTTGTATCTTTCCACATTTCCTTCTACATTTGTCTTCTTCTTGAACACCCATTTTCTGTCGATGGGTTTCCTTCCATCCAACAACTCCACCAGATCCCAAGCCTCATTTTTGTGCAAATATGCCATTTCATCAACCATGGCCTCTTTCCAGAGTTTTCCATCATCTGAATCTACTGCTTCCTTAACAATTTTGCGATCATCATCAGTAATGGATAAAGCAAAATTTGAACAAAAATCATATGGAATATACCTTTCTGGTTGCCTTTTTTTCTCGAGCTGATCTTCTCACACCTAGAGTTTGTGGCTCTTCATCTTCTGATTCCACTTCTGGTATAGAGTATGATAATTCCTCCTTAAGCTCAAACTCTATCTTCTCAGGTTCCTTTGGTTGGACTTCATGTTTAATAAAATCTTTCACCTCTCTGAACACCACATCTCGGTTGTACACAACCTTCCTTGTTACTAGGTTGCAAAGCTTATAACCCTTTAAACCATCCTTATACGCAATAAGGATGAACTTTTCAGATTTACTATCCAACTTGGTTCTTTTCACTTTTGGAATATGTACATATGCATCACATCCAAATACCCTCAGATGTGAAAGAGAGGGTTTCTTATTAGTGTATACCTCTTGTGGAGTCTTATCCTCCAACGCTGATGAAGGTGATCTATTGACCAAGTAATATGTTGTCTCCACTGCCTCTATCTAGAATTCTCGTCCTAACCCGACACCACTAAGCATGCTTCTTTCCCTTTCCATCAATGTCTTGTTCATTCTTTTTGCAACTCCATTTTTCTCAAGTGTGTATGTAGTAATCTTTTGTCATGCTATACCACACTTCTTATACAATTCTTCAAATTCCTTACTGCAAAACTCTCCACAATTATCTGTCATCAACACCTTTATCTTCTTCACTATCTAGTTTTCAACCAAAGCCTTAAATTATTTAAACCTGTCAAAGACTTCAGATTTCTTCTTGAGGAAATATATCCATGTATTCCTTGAGAAGTCATCTATAAATAATACATAGTACACAGACTTACCCAGTGATGGAACCTTCACAGGTCCAAACACGTCACTGCACACAATCTCTAATATATGTTTCTCCATTTTCCACCAGAGGGGGAACTCACTCGATTATGCTTCCCATATACACAATTTTCACAGAAATCGAAATCCATATGGTGGTGGCCTCAAACTTTCTCCCCTTGGGAAGGTACGAGGGGTCTTCCCCATAAACCTTGGCTGGCATGGACAAATGGTTTTGTTTCCACCCTTTAAGTTGAAGTGATCCTCGACATAACAAGCTTGTTCCGCAACTTCTGCAACTAAGGATGGTTTCCACATCCATACCATTGCCCTAATCTTAGGGTTCAATACATAAATAAAATGATTTGTTTAGTGCTAGTCAGTATCCATGTAGGAGACATACATGACCAATTCCATGAATCTAATTTCATATTTTTCTAGCATATGATTTCCCTGTAATAGGGCATGGAAGGCTCCTACCTATTGTTCCTCATAATATGCTAGTGGGTACTTTTTCCTTAATCTCTCATCAAATAACTCCCAAGTAACTCTGTCTGGAGTGAGGTGTAGTTGATGCTCTAAGTTACCCCACCAATTCAGAGCACAATATCTGAGTTGGAATATTGCTATTTTAGCTTTTGAATTGGAATTATAATCCCTTAGTGTGAAGCACCTTCTGGTTCCTTCTAACCATGCTTCTGCACATTCGCTAGCACGACCTCTTGCAAACTCTGAGAGCTTAATCTTTTGGAGCTCCATAGTAATGTCCTCAATTGGAGGTCCTCTCTCAGAGTCTCTTAATCCCTTGAGATTTCCTAACCCCAATGGAGGGTGCTCCACTTCCACTTTATTTGTTTGTCACCCTTTTAAAGTCTCATTAATTGCTTCTAAGGAACACAAGATGAGAGTCAACTCCGATCAAGGTAATGGGTTATTTGTAGGAGGTCCTTGTGATGGCTCTCCATGACCTTGATTTCTTCGCATCCTCACCATTTTGAGTTGTCCAAATATCTGCATGATGCGTAAGACTCATTAATCCCTCTTAGGACTTGTCCCTCTTAGCTGACTCACATATATGTGTATAAGGATAGTCATAAGTTTTCCTTTTACTATGCTCGTAAACAAGCATTATTAGTACCAAGAATATTCCCAAGGATCTACAAAATCCTCTCGTGTGTGAGTTCTACATAACTTACAAATTTTCTCTTGAGAATCGCTAGGGTTTTTGATTTGGAGATGAATTTAAACTTTTTTGTAACTGTTATTGTAGGAAAACTATACCAATCGTAAGTACCTTTCCCACTGAGTTTGATTATCCATGACGTACATCCTAAGTGTGTCTTCCATAACCTGATTTACTCTTTTAGTCTGCCCATATGTTTCTGGATGATATGCAGTGCTCAGGTTCAACTGATTCCCTAGTGATCACTGCAAACTTGTCCAAAACCTAGACATAAATCGAGAGTCTCTATCAGAAATGATCTTTCTGGGTAACCCATGTAGTCAAATAAATTCACTTATAAACACTCGTGCCACATCAGTAACATCGTAAGTGTCTCTTAATGGAATGAAATAGTAACTTTTGGTCAATTTATCAACTATAACCAATATAGCATTGTGCCTCTGTGAAGTGAGTGGAAAAATCACAACAAAATCCATGGAGATTACCTCCCATTTAGACATAGGGATGTCATGTGGTTGTAGGAGTCCTACTGGATGACAATGATCAGCCTCCACTCATTGACATTCCAGACATTTGGTGACAAACTGGACTATGTCATGCTTCATAACTACCCAAAAGAAGAGTTTCTTTGTGTTTGCATACATCTCCTTTACTCCAAGATTTGTACAATAGATTTCTCTATGTGACTCTTCGAGCATGGTTCTTCTTATACCCCCTTCCTTAGGTATGTACATTCTGTCTGGAAATCTCAATAGTCCATCTCATTCAAGGACATATCCATCAAACTTTGTTTTTATCTACTTCCCACTCTAGAGTGCTGAGATGAACTTTAGATACGAACTATCTTCAATGAGTTTCTCCAACACACGTTCCCTCCAATTTACCTTTAACGCTACTAGCGAGAAGGTTTGCGGTCTCCTGCTTAGTGCATCATCCACCACATTCTCCTTTCCCTTGATGTATGAAATCTCAAAATCATACTCACTCATGAATTTTCTCCACTACCTTTTTATAGCATTCAAATCCCTTTGAGTGACGAGATGGTTAAGGATTTGATGGTCTGTTCTTAACTCAAGTCTTCTCCCAATTAGGTAGTGTCTCCACAATTTTAAAGCTAACATCGTTGTTGTTAATTCTAAGTGATGGGTAGCATATAAATCTTCATTTCTCTTCAATTTTCTAGATGCGTAAGCTATTACTCGACCTTCTTGCATCAATACTACACCCAATCCTTTCTTCAAAGCATCGGTATAGACAGTGAAGTTTTTTCCATGTTCGGTACTCGAAAGATCAGTGCACTAGTTAGTAACCTCTTTATTTCTATGAATACAGTGTCACATTCATATGCCCATTCATACCTAACACCCTTTCATTGTAATGTGGTGATGGGTTTTGCAATCCTCGAAAACCCTTCCAGAAACTTGCGATAATACCCTGATAACCCCATAAAACTACGTACCTCATGAGCATTTTTCGTTACTGGCCAATCCATTATGCCCTTCACCTTTTACGGGTCAAATGAAATCCCTTCTGTTGAAATGATGTGCCCAAGGTAATAAAATTTCTTCTGAAAGAAGGAACATTTTGACAATTTTCCATGAAATTGATTTTCCCTTAAGCAAGGCAATACAACTCTTAGGTGATTTTCATGCTCCTTTTCATTCTTGGCATACACAAGAATTTCGTCCAGAAAGACTTGCACAAATTGGTCCAAATACATCTTGAACACACCATTCATGAGGCTCATGAATATTGTTGATGCATTGGTCAAACCAAATGGAACAACTGTAAACTCATAGTGCTCAAACCATGTTCGAAATGCAGTTTTTGGGATGTCCTCTTCCTTAATCCTCAATTGGTGGTATCCAGATCATAGATTGATCTTTGAGAAAACCGATGCTCCCTTCGCTTGATCAAATAGGTCATCTATTTGAGGTATCTGGTACCTATTCTTTATTGTGGATCTATTCAAGTCCTTATAATCTATGCATAGTTGTAAGGAATCATCCTTCTTCTTGAAAAAAATCACTGGTGCACCCCAAGGTGAAATACTAGGTCTGATAAATCCCAAGTTTAAGAGCTCTTTTAACTGCATCCGCAACTCACAAAGTTCTAGAGTTGCCATCCTATAGGGTGTCTTAGATATTGGTTCTACACCAGGTTTTAGGTCGATTGTGAAATCAATCTCCCTTACAGGAGGTAATCAAGGCAATTCCTTAGGAAAAACATCCTTGAATTCTGACAAAATTGGGTGTTCATCTAGGGAGGGTCCTTTCTGGTCACCTACAACCTCGACCACATATAGCTTGCAACCTTGTCGGAGACAACATTTTACCGTCATCATGGATATGAATTGTAGTGACACAGCTCTCTTGATTCCAAAATCTTAATTCTCCTACCTTCATCATCTGAAAAAATCACCTTCTTCTTGAAACAGTCTACCAAAGCACAATGAGCTTCTAGCCAGTCCATTCCAATAATTACATCATACGTCCCCAATGTTGTGACGCGTGCCTTCAACTTAGTCATACACACCCCGAGGTTTGCCTGACATTGGTCAACACTAGGTCCTACTACTTGTTTTATCCCAGAAGCCATCTAAACTTGCTTAAAGTCATCATGTTCATAGGCTGTCAACCCAAATTTTTCTAAAGCAACTAGTGAAATGAAACTATCTGTAGCACAAAAATAAAACAAAATTTTAACTTTTACTTTGTTTATCATACATGAGGTTTCTACCACGACAGACTGGTGTTCAACTTGTTGGTTATCAACTGCTACATAGATCCGATGGTGGCTACTTGCCCACCCCCATTAGTGCTTTTCCTTCTCTATGGTCATTACCAGCTTGTAACTCAGGGTAGTCACACTGGTAACGAGGTCCCCCACATCCCCAACAAGTGATGTGAAGTAGACCTTGAACTGAATGTTGTGGAGTTCTTTGGAAGGAGTTCATTCCTTGGGACCCCTGCCCCTACTTGTTTCTCTTCATGTATGACTTTGATTTTCACGTGCTTTTGAAGCTACGGGTGAAGCTGCACTAGTAACCATTGAAATCCCCACTGTCGATGCTCTGGGTACAAGTGGCCTCCCAAATAAACCTTTTTTGTGTGAAAATATGGTTTTGTTTCCACCCTCTAAGTCTAAGTGCTCTTCGACACAACGAGCCTGTTCCACAGCTTATGCAACTAAGGATGGTTTCCACATTTGCACCATTGCCCTAATCTTAGGGTCCAATCAATAAATAAAATGATCTACTTGGTGTTGGTCAGTATCCATGTAGGAGACATACTTGACCAATTCCATGAATCTAATTTCATATTCTTCTACTATACGATTTCCCTAGACCAGGGCATGGAAGTATCCTACCTATTGTTCTTCATAATATGTTGGTAGGTACTTTGTCCTGAATCTATCCTCAAATAACTCCCAAGTAACTGTGTTTGGAGTGAGGTGTAGTTGATGCTCTAAGTGACCCCACCAATTCAGAGCACTATATCTGAGTTGGAATATTTTTATTTTAGCTTTTGAATTGGAATTATAATCCCTTAGTGCGAAGCACATTCTCATTCCTTCTAACCAAGCTTCCGCACATTCGCTGACACAACCTCCTACAAACTCTAGGAATTGGGAGATCCCCAGTAATGTCCTCAATTAGAGGTCCTCTATTAGAGTCTCTTGCTCCCTCGACATTTCCTAACCTTGATGGAGGGTGGTCCACTTCCACTTCATTTTTTTGGCGCCCTTTAAAATTCGCATTAATTGCTTCTAGGGAATGCAAGATGAGAGTCAACTCCGGTGAAGGTAATGGGTTATTTGTAGGAGTTCCTTGTGATGACACTCGCTGACCTTGATTTCTTCATGTCCTCACCATTTTGAATTGTCCAAATATCTACATGATATGCAAGACACATTAATCCCTCTTAGGACATGTCCCTCTTCGCTGACTCACATATATGTGTTTAATGATAGTCATACGTATTCCTTTTGCTATGATCGTAAACAAGCATTGTTAGTACTAAGAAGATTCCCAAGGATCTACCAAATCCTCTCATGTGTGAGTTATACATAACTTACAAATTTTCTCTTGAGACTCACTAGGGTATTGGTGCAATGTACTTGTAAGTCACGCTCTAATACAAATTATTTTTTTAGTACCATAGCTATAATTTAATATTGAGCTAATTAATAACTTGGTTTACTATATTCAAATAATTAAGTCAAATAATAATGTGAATAATACCCTTTTTAGTCATGTCTTCCTTCTATGGCCATTAGTTGTTTGTTTCCCACCTTTTAATATTATGTTTTTAAAATCCTTTATGTGCATTTTATGAATCTTGGGATACCCTAT